>VYXB01001342.1:99103-161892 GCA_013397135.1 Pachyramphus minor
TTTTACTGTGCTGCACACAGGATTTTAAAGCTTGTTATGTCTTCTCACACCGGCTCATAAAACACATTGCAGTAACGGTGGGCCAGAAGACAGTGTGGAGTTGCTGATTCTGAGCAAGTTACACGGTGGCAATGTTGACTGAAGATTTTACCATTGGTGTCCCAGTAAAGTTGCACAGTACATGAGTTTATGAACACAGTTTCAGAAGTAGCAGTAGCGACTATGTTCTGCCATGAAACCCCTGAAGAAAAGCAGGAAGCTATGTGAAGCATAGACCCAAAGTAAGTTCTAGAAGGGATAAAAGGAACTTGGTGATAATGATGAAAATAGAAAATATGATTTTCAAAGCATCATCGTTTGCAATGATAAGCAGAGAGAGGACAGCTTTGGATGGGCCAAGAAAAGTTGTCATGCAGGAATGGAGTTACTTGAAAGAACAGCAGGGGTGGAAAGGCAAATGAGAGAAACATAATAATAAAAAAGAAGGTAGGAACTGCCCTACATATAAGGGACACCCTCAGTGAAGGTACCAGGAGAGTCGCATGTGATTTAGAGACCACAGACAGGTTGCACCTAGCGTGGCCAGGGTACAGAAGAGCTGGCAACAAGGAAGTCCTACCCAAAGTCAAGGAAAGCAAAAGAAGATGACTTAAATGTGGAAAATGTTCATTATGATGCAGGGTGGCTCCTATCACTTAAGAAGAGTGTCACTAATTGTAATAACATCTGAATATGTTATAAAGAGAAAGACCTTTAGTCATGAAAGAGACACTGTGATAACAAGCCCAAGGCTTATTGTAGAGGATGTCATTCAACTCCAGTAAAAGATAGCTCTTACTGACAGAAACATGGCCAGGGCACTCTAAAGGAGCAAAAAATGAGTTACTATTTGGAGACCAGAGTGTGAGGTAAAATTGTTAGAACACAGCCGAGGAGTGGCAGGGATATGACTAAAAGAATGAAGTCAGTCTCTTAGCTAAGATTAAACAAACATGTTCCTTTGATCTTGTGTAGTGAAATTTCTTCTGCTGAGAACTGTTTGTCTGAAAGGTGGTTTTAATGCTGTCCAGGGAGATTTTAGTGTTTAAAGATATTTTTTTCCCCCAGCAGTTAGTTTCTGGCAGAAAAATGTGGCTCAGCTCCAGGCCAGTTCTTTTCCTATCACTCATCCTCTCTAGCAGATTCTGCAAGTCTAATTAGCAACACAGGCTTTGGCCTTTTTGTTGGCACAAAGATGTTGTGACTTTTAGTGAGCCTTTGCATCATTCTAGTGACCCCCTGCAGCCTGGTGGCTTTCCAAGAGCCTTAGCAGTTGGGAAAACAGCAGACAGCCCTTTTGCCAGTACTCCGGATCTCAACTCCTTCCTGTAGGAGTTTTGGCACTTTGAATTTAACAGGAGTAAACAGCCTTACAAACACTGCGGGATTTGCACATGGCTGACTGCAAACTGCGAACAGGTCTGCAAGGTGAGAAAGCTTTTATTTTTATATTGCTTCTCTTTGAAGTGCAATTCCTTTGAAGTGATTTGTCCTGGAGATTAGCAAAAATAAGTAGTTGAGTCCTTTACTGGCACACAGACATTTTTATAGTGAATTACAATATTGGAGGGCTCTGCAGTAAGTCCCATGCAATAAAGCTATCTACTATGCTACTTTCACTGTGACTTTGAACTAGACTGGTTTGCCATTTTCTTTTCACACTCAGCACTATGTCCCAAAGCCTCAGCAGCTTTATTGAGGGAATTATTTGTGACCTTTTTCAATATTCCTGTCGTATTCCTGTCATACAAACCCGGTCCCCATAAGACTGTAGTGCATACATGAACTCTCATGGGGAAAACCATGCCTGTCTGCTCACACTTCTTTAGGGCTCTTGCATCTCATGATAGAATGGCTGCCTTTGGGTACCTGCCAGAAATTGTGACAGAGGTGTCTGACCCTGTGGGTCTCATTTGTCCCATACACCATATCAGCAAGAATGCAAAGACAAAGTGAGTGTGGGCTCAGCTGGATATGAGCAAGTAAAAGACAAGCCCTGCGGCTGAAAACTGCACAACCAATGGTGAGTTTTAATTTGAAAGCAGTGTTCAAAGCAAGTGAGTCTCCTTGGAAGAAACTAATACAGAATCCAGAGAAACAAGCTAAAAACCTACATAACTCCTCTATCAGTTGCACCGTGAGAGTCAGGAGTAAAGCTGGACAAGTCTGTCAGGGACAGCAGGATGCTGGCAGCACACCCAATGTGGCAGGTCTCTACAACAGGTGCCTATGTCACCTGCCAACACTGGTGGCTGACGCTGGGTGATTTCAGCGGGGCATACTGATGCTCTTGTGGCCCTTCTGGAGGCCCTTCTGGGAGACCATGGGTGCAAATCAAGTCATCCTGAGCATCCTGTGGTAATGTGGAGCCAGCCTTTTCCAGTTCAATCAGATTTCCCCATCAATCTCCACTGAGGCCTGTGGCTCTCTCAGAAGGTAAAGGCTGCAGTGAGGGAATGGAATTCCATTCTGGTCCTTACTACAAGCCTTATGGAGCAAGAGGTAACAGTGTTCAGAGAGGAGTAACAAGGTCAATTATTCAAACTTCTCCTTTTGCATAATGGCTGTTCAGGGCTGAGTGTTGAAGGGAGAGGAAACAGAGTCAAACCCAGAATGTTCAGGAGCAATGTTCTCTGCAAGCTTTTTCTGGTGTTATAAAGCATCCCTCCTTGATTTGTTTTGAAACACCTCTAACTCTATAAATTAGGGGGTTTGTGTATGATTCATAAAGAAGGTTTTGTTGTTTGTGCTTAGCAGGAAATTAGATGGATGACCATAATCATCCTTTTTTTTTAACTTACAAATTATGAGGCTGTTGAAACCATGGATCTCTTGCAGCTTATCCCATCACAGGGCAAAGTGAGAACTGTATTGGGCACCACACCACTGATGGACAGCTACAACCACAGGCCAGCTTTGTTCCTCTCTCCCTATCAGCCCTCCTCAACATCACTAGTGTCTTATTGAGGAAGAAATAGGCCAGAAATCACCTTCCAGGCCGGCGTGGGCATGCTGGGAGGGCAGTGGAGCCAGCTTCCCAGAGCCACAACAGCTCAGGGCTTTCTGATGGGCTTATCCTGGCACAGTTACAACTTATATACAAAGTACGAGTGAAGAGGCAGTTTCTACATTAATCAAATAGGTATTTCTTTTCAGTTTTCACACATTTTTAACACTTTGCTGTGATTTGTTATATTATCACTTCATTGCCCTGACACTGTTAAACATTTAGTGCAGTGGGAGTTTTTGTTAAAGATGCTAAACAAGAATATGGTTGCATGTGCACATTTCTCTCAGCTGGATGCTTTCCAGCTCAAATGGTGGTACCTTGCTTCTCACCCCTTTATTTTGCTACAGGAAACATATGACCTCTGCTGCCACTGCCATGAAGCCTAAATGAAAACAGGGCTTTGTGGTTGTCTTACATCTCTGGTAATGCGTCCCCTGGGTGCTGGTCATGAACAGAGCCACTGCATTCATTTTGCCAGTTATAATTCCATGAAGGTGATATCACTGCTAAAGCCACTAGCCTTGTATAAAATGGTTCATGGACCCCTAAGTACCAACCAGGACATTGCAGTCACCCTGTAATGTAGCCCTCACTTGCTACAAGGGGCTGCAAGAAAATTAAAAGATACTTTCCATCCCTTCCAACTTTCATTATTTTTTTCTGAAGACTAATAGGAGTGGTTTGAATTCCTCAGGACTGTGAAATTCCTGCATTTCCATCCTTATACATTTTATGGTATTGATGGTGATAGTCATTACAGAACAGACTTACAGCAAAGCAGAAACAAAACAGGTTCAGTCTGTCACCAGCAGAATTATGCACCATTTGAACAGAAAGATTCATGTGTGAAACATGATAAACATGTCAGCTATATTCTTACAAAACAAAAAAAAAAGTATTTTTGCTCCAGGTGTACCTTGTTGTGTACGTGAGTGTTGAAATCCTCACTCAGAGTTCCAAATATTCCCCAAAATAGAATATAAGTAATCAGAATTCAGCTGTAGTAAAAAACCTTCCTTAACTCAAAACCTCCTAAAATGGCTGTCTACAAGATAGTGGGAGCAAAATATCACACAGTGCTTTTGTAAGAGAGAGAGAGATAGAGATAGAGAGAGAGAGAAGAATAGACAACATTTTAAATAGTTTTAATATCTTAATTCACTAACTGAATGCTTTTTCTGTTTCGTCTGATAACTGAATATAGCCTTGAAGTTTTCTGAGAGACTTTAATTTTTTCCTCTGAAAAGCTCTATAAAACAAATAACATGGAAACAACAAAATAAATTCTGAATGTTTTCATCTGAGATCTCAAGTCAATCTGATCTTCAGTGAGTACAAAAATTCTCTGAATGTTTTCATCTGAGATCTCAAGTCAATCTGATCTTCAGTGAGTACAAAAATTCTCATGGACCTAAATTTCATCTTCACTTTCATGTAAATACTCTACCATATTTCAACTACCAAAAATATAAATGTTTCCTTTTTTGCACCCCTTCAAAGTTTGAGATACCTCACAAACCCTTTTTGTTTGAGAGAAGCAGTGATTTTCACTGTAGAAAATGCATTAAAACTTAGTCATTGGCAAAAGCAACAACAGAAAATATTTTTGCCTGAGAGATCACAATCTGCAAATACAAGCTCTAATTATCTCTTAGTCATTTTATCATCACACAAAACATTGCATTTGTCCAAACTGTAGCTATTTGAATGTAAAAAAATGAGACTCACCTGCCTTTTTTGTATACTTCATGTATTTCTTTTCCTTGTCGGTGAGTTCTGCATTCAGTGGATAAAATCCATCCCCACAACAGGAGGAAGATGCTAAAATGCATTTTATGGACAGTCAACATGTTACCTTAAGGTCCTGTATCCAGAAATAGTCCATATAAGAAGAAGAAAACCTAAATGTAGATCCTTTTCCTCTTTTTAAGACATTATCGGTCTGATCGTTATTGGAAGGATGTTTACTCATACAAAAAATCATCCTGCAGTATTTAATCTGGACAGTGGGGAAAGCAATTTCCACTAAACCTATAAATCCCTCTACGTCAGATGGCAGGGATTTTCTAGCAGTGGTGAACTCACGTATTTTCAGAGAACAATTATTTTTCGTCCAAACAGGCTATTTTATTAATTGGTTTAAATTGAACCCTATTCAAATACCTGTGACATATACATATTTCTGCCTTTTTTAAGCAAAGCAGTGCAGTTGGTCAGGCGTGTGTCATTAGTCATTCTTTAATCACCAAACTTACCTGTGTAGCAGTAATGTTTTTTTACAAGCATTGCAATAAACTGATAAGTGTTAATAAACATGTGTGAGTTTCCAGAAAATATTAATTTTTATTTAGCTCTACAAACAAAATTTTGATCCTCTGTGTTCTTCTACATTACTTTAATATACAGTGGTGTTGCAGCCAGAGTAGTTGGTGCTTGCAGGACTTGTGCTCTACTGAGCACTGTCTCTGGAAAGTATCCCAGTGTGCAGAGGAGTAGCAGAGGACAGCATGGGGAAGATAGCACAGAGCTGTTTGGAGGGATCCTGCAGAAACAGAGCAGCAAACACCCACCAGAGCTGCAGGAGAGCTCAGGGGCCTGTTGTGCCAGACAAGATCCTCATTGGAGGTAAAGATAATAAAAGAGCATGGGCAGAAATATATGTTCAAGCCAGCCACTTCACCTAGGAGTTTGGAACTCAACCCCTCCCTGCATAACCCACAGCTCCATGTTTACCCTCCTTCTCCTCTGTGCCTTCCCTCAAGGCCTTACAGCTCTGGTCCTGCTTGTGTCTTATCATGGAGACCTTGTCCAGTGCCCTGCTGACACCACCAGCCTTCTCCCAACCCTTTGCTGACAAGGCTTTTCTTCCTCTGCCTGTTACCCGTGGATTTCTATTTCAGAGCAGTTTGTCAGGTCACCCATCTCTTTCTAAAAACCCTGGGAAGCAAATCTCTACTTGTTCTAAGCTTCTGGGGCTTTATTGACTTCAGTGAGCATTTACATTGCCTTGGGATCTACAGAAAAAAACACACAGAAAGTCAATAAAATTTCATTCATCAAACAAGATTCAATTTTGTGATTTGCTGGGGCACTCAAAGTCATGCAGACCTCAAGAGATGGGCAATAGGTCACCAACAGTTTGTTGCACAGATTAATCGATGCTGCTGTTCAAATAAGTTGTACCCATCTTATCTTTGAAAATTATCTGCATTCCATTTCCACTGGTTCATGTAACCTTCACAATGAGAATAAAAAGTACCTTAATAATTGTTCTTTTCACCTGTGTTGATATTAGATATACTCTTCTCAGCCTTTGCAACAGCCTATATAAAGTTTTATAATGTCTTTCATCAAATTCTCTGAAATACATTTTTGTTACTTCATATACGGAACTAAAAAATGCTGATCCCTTTCTTACACAACAGGGGAGCAATGGAGATTGACGAGCAATGGATAACTATGAGTTCACTTAGCTGCCCTAGAACAGTTGGAGGACCCTTAGCACACATGAGAGGGGGGAAATATTTGTCCTCTCAGTAACAGAGGGAATTTGCTAAAGGAATATATCAAAAAGGCAAAAATATGCATTCTATTTCCCTTTTTTTGGATTGTTGCTCGTAGAAAAGTTCAAATATGAGCAATTTATAGAAAAATCCTGGAACAAATCATCAGACAACTTCTAAACTCCTGAAGGAAAATTACTAGATGAAGATGGGCTTATGAGGAATTAACATCTTGATCAACCTTGTTTCTCTGACAGGACAACAGGTTTCAGAGCTTGGGAAGAAGCAGTAGGTTTAGGTAAGCCTTTCAACACCATCTCATGCAACATTCTTATAAGCAAGACAGAGAAGCATGATCTTGATGAAGTATTTATAGTATATATGATACAAAATATTGCTAGTTCAGTTTATCTTACTGTAGCTCAAGAGCACTCACCCCTGACTCACTACTGATGTGTGAGAAGGTAACACGCGTAGCAAATTATCTGCGAGGGAGCTGTGAACCACCTGGGTTCATAACCCAAAGTGAAGGCTGGAAAGGGTGAAAATGGGACAATACACCTCTTCAGGTATGTAAAAGTCACTTCAAAGAGAAGAACACTCCGCTCCAAATGGCCATGATATAGAGAACAAAAAGTAACTGATAGATTAGTAAGGGTAAAATGAAGTTAGACAGTCAATTAGATACTAGGAATATTTTCTAACAATAAGGATGGGGGAACATTGCAGTAGATTACATGGAAAGAGTTTGCAACTGCTGTCATTAGAAATAATTAAGACAAGTATAGCAGATCTTGTCTTAGGACCAAAAGTTAGACTACATTACTTTTCATGGTCACTTTCAGCACTATTTCTTTCTGGATTCCCAGAGGAAAAATTATGGAAAGTTCACATATCAGAATTAGAAAAAAAAGTGGAATTCAAATATCCAGGAACAAGAAAAGATAAGGCTATGTGCCTTATATGTGAAAAATAAAACTGAAAAATTGAAAAAGCAACTTCTTTAAGTTTGCCATAAAATTTTGGTTTATCTTGAGCTTGAGTAGATGGAAAGTTAATTTTGCTTGCTGTCTCCATGAGAACAACTAGAGATTAAAGAGATAGCGTTATTTTAATTAAGTAGATAGAAACTCTCTGGATACCAAATATGAAAAGAATTAGTTGTTTTCAGTGAACAGTTTTCAACAAGTTGATCTGCTTTTATGGTTTGTGGGCAAGCTGTGAGCTGGCTGAAGTCTCCTCAAAAGACTTTATTATTTGTCTTATCAGTTGATATATCTTGGGGGGGAAGATCCTAGAGATTTGTGTCAAAATATTTTCATTTTGAGTTACTATTTTTTTATTTGGTTCGGTAGTCCCTTGGCATATTTTCATGTTCACCCATCAAATCAGTGTTCACAAAGATAAAATTTAATATGCACTCCCCTTTCCAGACACCCAGATAATACTAACTTTCCACCCACATCTGACATTCACCAGATCTCAGAGCAAATTTTAAAATTGAAAAGCTGCAACACCACCCACTTTCCTAGCTTACCCCTTACTTTCCTAATTTTAACACCAGTTCTGTGGATAGGAGACAGACATCCAAATGCAAAAAGATTGCGCCAAATCCCTCACAGACAGACAGCACTGATCCAGGAAGAGATCAAGAAACGGGGAATGACTGTCAACATGAAGTCATCTGAGCAATGTTGAGTTTTGCAGTAGGAAAGGGCAGCTATTTCCATTCTACAGCTGAAGCCATCTTTCCTGGAAGTCTTTTGTGCATGAAGCCAGACACCAGGCTTATTTGGGTTAGAGTAGGAGCTGAATGCAAATGATCATCCACCATCTCAGGCAGTTGAAACAAGTTGTACTGAAAAGGTAAGGTAAAAAAAACATTCTTGAGCAGGTTGAACAAGGTTTTAACCCTTTGTGTTGAAGTCCCCAGCACCTGCCCTCCTATACAGCAGCTTGGTCTCTCCCCAGAGATGCCACCCCCAGTTCCTGCTGAGCTCAGCTCAGGGGCCTGCTCAACACCTGCTCGATAGTGTTGCTTTTCCTGCTCCCAGATTTTAGCACTTTGGTCATTACATTCATCAGAGGAGTTCAGTGGGACCTTGGGCTTTTACTTAGCTACTGAGGCCATCAAAATGCAGATTTCCCAGATTGTTTGGGACTTTAATCCCAGATTTCCTGGAATTTTATTAACAAAAGATGATAAGAAATGTCACACAAGTAACCATTTCATTCAATTTGGCCCAACTATATTGTTATATTTTTTAAATAAATCAGTTTTGGGACAACCAAAGATGCACTTTTTCCATTTGATCCCAGAAAAGTCAACTATTTGTCCAGTTCTGTTTATAACCCATCTATCTCCAAAATGAGAACACAGTCAGAAGAACAAATTGAACTTTTTTTTCCCTTTGAGTCAACAGTGTACTGAGATGCTGAACATGTCAGTAGCAGAAATCCAGTCTGGAGAACAGTCACACAGACCTCCAGCTACCATGGGAAGCCAGAATACTTTCAGTGCCCAAGAAAGCAAGGCACAATGCAGTGTGTCTGCCACGATTAAAACTAAAGAAGCCCACACAGAAACGGGCTGTAATAACAGAAAGTTATTGGCTCTACAGGCACAAGAGGCAAATACACTTTTTCCCAGTCTTTAGCTTGATGTGCTCTGATTGTGGAGAGCAGAGACCACTGGCCTGACTGGGGCAGGGGAAATGTCCAAACAGGGAAATTTTAGTTTTCAGTGTTAAAGATCAGTGTATGATCTGGCATAACTGTGCACCAAGATGGAAATCATGTCACTTTGTACTGGCCAAGGTTAACACCACAAATAGCTTTTGCGCTTCATTATCACATTTGTTTTTATGTCCTTGCTCCCCTCTAGTCTCTCTTGCACCCCTTGCTCATAATATCACATCAGAGCAGATTCACATGCTTTTTGTGCCAAACCCTGGAACTTCTCCAAGTAGCGATGAGGACATTGGTGGGCCTCAAGAAATCATAACTATTAATGAATAATTAGATTTCCATGCAATCTGAATGACAGGGAGGAGAGAAGTGCCAATGAACCCATGACCCCAAGCCTTCTTATCACAGAATAAAAACCAGATAGAGGCAAGGCAGTGTACATGGGCCTCTAAGCTGCTATAAATCCCTAAATGGATTGTGCACTGCATGAAAGGAAAGGGAAATAGGCCAAGCCTGCAGTGGGCAGAAACCTGAATGGCTACAGCAAACAATGTGACTGAGTGAAATACACTGCTTCAGGACTAATGCATTCAACTGCCACTCCTCACTGCCAAAATGAATAACAATGCTACAGCACCCCAACGAGGCACATCTTTAATACCACTCTGGTTTCATTAGAGCTCTTACCTCAGGGGTGTCTTTGTCCACCAAATACATCTTTTCTCCTCTTGTGATGTGTCGTTGTTGCCTGTGGAGACACATTTGAGTTTGCAACTCTCTCTATGTGGCCTTGCACTCTGTCTGAGAGATTATGTGCATTGGTTGCTGAGCTGTGTCCTTTTGTTTCAGTCCCTTCTGCAATTTCCCCAAGCTGCACTAGCTGGATTAGGCGGCTTTGTGTGTACTTGGCTCTGGGGCACCTGGCCTTTTTGCATGGAGGTTCTGCTGCTAAAACTCAAAAAAAGATATCAAAAAAAAAAGGTAAAATAGAAATTAAAGATAAAAAGACACTTTTAGAATTATGCTTTGCTGTTAGCAGTTTAACGAGATTGAATGAAAATGTTGAAACATGCACCAGCACCTAGTACAGCCTGGTAGAAAGTATTTTTATCTGCTACTAGCAGATTATAGTAGGGAAGGCAGACGTGGGATGCTACGGGTGTCAAGGATTTCGCTGATGCTCCTCAGTCCAATCCCCACAGCACACAGCACACTCATTTACCAGGAGGAGCTGCTTCCTTAAAGGGATCTCTGTTGAAATTTCAATCCAGAATTAAAAGATATGAAAGCATTCAAACTGGATTGAAATTATGCTCTGGATGTCTGGACAGGGACTAATTTCACTCTGCCAACTAGATTCTGGTCCTTAGCTCTCCTATCCAACCCGTGGCATTCCACTTCTTTGCACTAAGTACATTTCTTACACATACAACCCTAGCTAAAAAGGCTTTTCCCATTTCCTTTGCTGTTCTCACGTCCCATCTGCATCACCCCACAGGGAATTTCATCAGTAATACGCTAAGGGGCTCTGCCTGTCCACCAAAAAATAGTTCAAAATGCTTTTCAAAAGAAAGCAACAAAATGGAAGAAAAAAGAATGGTGATGAGACTGGAATTCTTATACACAGAGATTCCAATAGGGTGATACCAAGGCAAAAGCTAACACAGGTATGAATAACAGCTACAGAACTGTCAATAGCAATTCAGAAAAGGCAGTAGTGCTTAATAAGAGAGTTGTTCTGCCAATATTCAGAGGGGATTAAAGGAACAACTGGACTAATTACAGCCCTCAGCCTGACGAAATATTGGAAAGGCTGATATGGCACTCAATAAATGAAGAGTTAGAGGGTAATTTGATTAATGTCAATTAGCATGGCTTTAAAGAAAAATAGATCTTTCCAAGTTAATCCTTTTTTGATTAATTTAAAATGTGTTTGCTGGAGGAAATGAAGCAAAGCAATGTGCTTCTGTAAGGCGTTTAATGTTGCAGCACATGGTATTTTTATTAAGGAACTCCAACAATACTGTTTCAAGATAAAAGAAGAAAAATATTTTAAAAGTGGATAAAACCCCCATATTGAATATGACTGTAAATGGCGAATCTCCATCAGGTAATGCAATTATCTCCCCAAAAAGACTGGTTCTTTATCCTGCACTGTTCTTGATAATAAGACTAAAACACAGACTGCTTCCTGAATAAGTGTGCAGTGGCATGAAGTAGATCAGAAAAACCTAAGGATTGCTGACAAAGAGCAAATGGAATATCATAGGGGAAGGCCCAGAAGCTACTTGTATCATTTCACTACAGCTTACTACAAAACTGTCCTGTTTGTAGATACTAGACTGTATCTAACAGTCAAAAATGTGGCTTATAATTTTAGGATTAGGAGGAGAAATTTTGGACACCAATGGAGAGTTTTCTTGGAAAACTAGCTGACCAGTACCTTCTTTTATATATACACATATATATATGTAAAAAAAAAAGAAATAAAGAAAGCCAAAATTTGCTGCCTTTTATGTTTTAAAAAAGGAATATTGTAAGAGTATGAAGGTTGTATTACCTCTTTATGTGCAAACTGGCTGAACCTTGAAAGTGAGGGTTCTCTACCCATCAAGCTAAATATTTATTAAAATATCCTTATTAAATCTTACAAGATTCCAGTGGCTGGAAGACCACAAAAGGCAAATTTGAAATACAATTTTTTAAAATCTTTTTAAAAAGTAGCAGTGAAATTTGTTTCATTATGAGTGTATTTATTAACTGAAGATAGTATGATTTTCTGGAGGATATGGGCTAGTTCTCAGACAGGGATAAAGCTGGGGAAGTCCAATAGCCAGTGGCATAAGGTAGAGCTGATTAGATAATCAAAACAGTCAATGAGGCAGGCTGAGAATGATTAATTATTGGCACCAATTAAGTGGTAAATCTGAACAATGCTTTGAAAGGCAAATTTGTTTGAATCGAACAACCTTTTCTGAATTTGGCAGTGAATTAACTTCAGAGGGCAATGTGTTATAACGAATTTACAAAATTATTGGCCAAAAGGCAGTTCTTAAATAAATAATGGATTACAGGAGTGTGTATTTTTTTTAAATAAAACCAAAAAAATATCACAATATTCTCCCTTGATCAACGTACTCTGAGACACACAGTGGTTTTCAGTAAGCTGCTTCTTGGAGTCACCCACTTTCATGAGTGTCCCTCCAGTGGACCTACATGCCAGACATAAATGATGTCTGGTCATTGTGCACAGGACTCACACAGTTCATATATGGCTTCAATGTCACTTTAACACTTTCAGCCAAGCACTCAGCATCTGTATAGCTTATATTGGATTTATTCAGGGATGAACAAATGAACAGGAAAACTGAGGAAAGTTTTAAAACTTCATTTTAAAGCTACATTGTCTCTGGTACCTCTGGACTGTACCTGAAGGTCTCTGCACATCCCAGTGTGTAAGGAACTGGGGGTTTGCCTGCCCAGTTCCTTACCTGCAGTATGGACAATTACATCCGAGCCAGCCACCAGGGGCTGCTGGGGAAGTGCTTCTAGGAAACAGTGAGTTTTATCAAGATGTATCAGCTGGGTCCATTGCCTTTCAGCAGAGGCTGTCTTGTTGGGGAGAGCAACCCAGTGCAGCCAGCTGGCATACAGACCAGTGACATATGGGATCCTTCTCAAGGGTCTCTGAAAGTATTTTTTTGAAGTGTGCAGGGTCAATGATGTGATTAATGTCAGCAAGTCTGGCCTTTCTAGTCTTTTGTTCTGATGGAGTCTTGTATGTGGAATGCTCATGGGTAACATGTCCCAATCGCTTCTTGCATGTTTCCTCTCACTGGAGTCATTGCAATCTTTTAGTTTTGGCACTAAGATATCCAGTAGCTTTTGGTTTTATCTGTGAATATGCTGCAGCATCTCCAGCTCTGTCAATTCTGAGATATGTCACTGTTTTTGCACTAACATCGGAACATAACTGCAGACTGGGACAACTCTAACAACAATATTCCTTGAATTTCAGAGCTGAAATGATGTTAGCTGGCTTTTGGATGTGCTGAAGCTCTGTGAATTATACATGGTCATTTGGAAAATTACCAGTTGGCTCCTTTTCCTCTTCTACTGATATTCACTATAACAATGATGCTTCAAAATAGCAATAAAAAGTAAGCTGAAAAGGTATTATGAACTGCATTGACACACCAGGAAGAGAACAGCAAAGAGGAGTCACAAATCTGTCACATGCAATTCTAGTTTCAGTGGCCAATTTCTAAAAGTTGCTAAGTGGGTTATCACAAATAAACTTCCCTGACACAGTTTCACCAGCAAGTCTGATACTGTTTACTGCCTCTAGATCTCAAACTGCCTGTAGTCCTTCTAGGTCTTCAGATCTATGATAAAATAAAAATGCCTCAGCAGATTCTTCTCACTGTGTGTCTTTTTAGCCTGTTGCTAAATGTAACCCCCTTGGTGCTCAGTTGCTCTGTCCTCCAGATTTACAGAGGCAGAACTGGAGTGACTTTAGACCATTTTCTCAATCAATGAATTCCCTGTCAAAAATTCTTGTAGAGGATACAACTGGGATTTGCATTGATTTTTTAAAATTCTATTATAACTGAAACCACTGACTTCTTTATTGTCTCCCAGGATCCCAATTTAGCAAAATATTAATTTAATCAATTTGTCTTACTCGTGTCGTTAGTGTCTTTATAGAAAACATGGGCTGAATCCACAGTGAAATACTTTTGTGTTTCTCCAGCAAATTAGCATCTGCCTCTTGTCTGCAGATACCATATGGTGTAATATGGGAAGAGACAAGACTGGACAAGACTATAATTAGTAGACCATTAGTCTGATTGCAATATTTAACCAAAATAAAATGCTAAGAAGAGGTCTTGTTTTGCAGCAAGAAGAACAAGTGTGCAGGATTCAACAGATGTTTGTGTGTCATAGAAGTCACTGCCAATAAGCAAGTATAGTACGCCTGTAAATATTGTTGAGTATCAAAGCATCAAAGCAACTTGCTTGTCCCTTTGCAGAATGAGAGGGTTCCTCTGGTGTCAGCACAGACTGTTCTTGGAAGTGGCTCATGACACAGAGGGAGACAAAACAAAATACCCAAAGAAACCAACAGGTTGTTCGGCCAGGGATATAGGGGAAAGCTTCCTTTCAGATTACTGAACTGTTGATCAGGCTAGTCCTGGGCACACACGAAAAACACAACAAGCAGACACTTAGAAACTTTCTAGGACAAGTCTGAAGGATGGTTCTCAGTGCCTGATGTCCTGTCTCCATCCGTCACAAATGTACACTATATAATCAGAAGGAAAAAAATCAAAACCACCCTGCCCTTTCTCTCTCCCAAGTTAAATGTACGAAGAAGAGCAAGTGGCAGTGTCCCAACCTTTGAAGGCAATTGGATCAGTACTGAAATATGCATCTTAAGTTCATGTAATCCAAACAAATTACAAACATCAGTTTCCCTTACCACCAACCTTCCTTGCAGCACCTTGTAAAGTTAACAAGCAAATGAAGGGATGTGCAAAGCCTACAAACTCACCTCCATAAACTCATAAAGCCCCAACTTGTAACACTTCAGCTTCTCTGACTCACTTCTTGGTGGGTAACTTAGGTCCTCAACACTACTGATAGCTAGAAATCTTCTGGTTTACAGTTTTGTATTATTCAATCCTATGCATTTGAACCTGTAGCAGTTTACCCTTTGACATCAACAACTGTTCTTGTCTGGTATTTATCCTTTCTGAAGTGTCCACAGACTGCAGTCATATGCCTTTATATCCATGATTTACAAGGTTCAACAGGACAAGAGCTTAAATTCTTTTCTTGTACAACAGTCTCCCTACCTATCCTAGGAGTCCTCACCTACACCTGCACTTGTTCACATGCATATTTCTTCAACATAGGTAACCAGAATTATACAAAAATGAGGTATTACCAAATGCTTTACACCTGGTGATAACATTTTCTACCTTTATCACGGAAGTCACCTGCTAGAGCATCATTAGCAGTCTATTTAGTATTTAATTTTTCCAATGTAATTGGAATGTAATTTCTGATGTAATTAGTGAGGAAGGGAGAGCAACTCACACTGCTGTTAAATGTATGGAAGCTCTGCTTGACCAGCACAGTTGTTCCTCTCTTCTCAGCACTTGAGAGTGTTGTATCTGCCAGTCCAAACCTTGTGTGGGTTCTCCAGGTACACAAGTTTCATCAACAACAGCAGATCTTAGCCTGATGCCACACACTGGTAGTAGAAGAGGATGGCTAAGTAACTCATCTGGGCTCTCAGTGGACCTCAAACTGGCACAAATGGTGAGAGGGGTTTGGTGAGGCAAAGCCGAGAGCTGAGTGGCAGGATCTGTTTCCACTGACAGTTTCCACTTATGTGTGTCTCTGCTTAAGGGTGATGTGCACATTGCTGTCCATCCCTTACGGGTGCTCCATCAGGGTGGGTCTTCTGGTGTTGGGAAGCTTTACTCGCAACTAGGAGGTGTTCCTTTGCCCAGCCTAGCCTCTGCTGCTCCTAGTGTTAGCTCCACGAATGCTGCTGACATTTCCCAGGGATTCAGCAGAGCTACCAACTCATGATTTCTAATCCTGTCATTTCCCAGACTGCATGGGCAGAAGCAACTATTAATTGTCTTAGTGGCATAATAGATTTGCATTTGTAACAGAGCTTTTATTAATTTTGGTCTTCATATAATTTACAATTTTTTATTAGTGTCATTTTGATGTTCCTTTTGCAGCACAAACTATCATTGATCTGTTCAGATATAATTGAAGGATTTGATAGGCTCATTTCACATAAAAGTCATAAAGCATTGGGGCTTAGATGTGAGACTACCAGACTTGGTACGTGCTTTCTTGCTATATCAGGAAATTATTTGGGGCACAGACTTGTTATTAACACAACCATTGTTTAGAGCTGATGTATTTATCCCATGTCATTCTTCTTTTGGTTTGTAAAACCATTTAAATTTAGTATTTAGTTCAGCATGAACTGAGCCTTAAGAGGAAGTCTTGATGTTTGCATTTCTTTTCCAATGAGCATACAGTGATAAACAATGTTATTTTCCTGTACAATCTTCTAAAAAGTTTTGATGGTACTTTCTGGTCTTCAACCCAAGGTAAGTGATCCAACTTAGACCAGGTTTCTCAGGGCCCTGTAAAGTTGACTTTTGGATACCTCCAAGGGTGAAGTTTCCACAGCCTCTCTGAGAAGCCTTCTCCTTGTACCTTGCTGCAGCCTGTGACTACTGCCTCTTGCCTTTTGCTGAGCATCACCAAGAACAGGTCAACACCTCACAGAAAGCATAAAAGCCTCCTAAACGTGCTGTCACCACTCCTGGGTGAAGCAGGTCTTCCTGCAATGGCCTGGTAACAGTGATTAAGCAGTGAACATCCAGCTCAGAATCACAGAATCACAGACTGCGTAAGGTTGGGAGGGATCACAGTGGGTCATCTGGTCCAACCCCCTGAGGAAGCAGGGTCATCCCAGAGCACGCAGCACTGGATTGCATTCAGATGGTTCTTGAATATCTCCAGTGAGGGAGACTCCACCACCTCCCTGGGCAATTCCAGTATGTGGTCACCAGCACAGTAAAGGAGTTCTTCCTCATGTTCAGGTGGAACTTTGTGTGCACCAGTGCCCATTGCCTCTTGTCCCAATGGTTGGCACCACCGAGAAGAGCCTGGCTTTATCTTCTTGGCAACCCCTCTTTAGATATTTATACACATTAATGGGGTCCCTTGTCAGTTGTATCTTTTTGAGGCTGAACAGTCCCAGCTCCCTCAGCCTTTCCTTGTAAGTGAGATGCTCCAGTCCCCCTCAGTGACTGCCTCAGTCATCCCCTCCCCCACCAAATCATCCTCATTGTCCTCTGCTGGACCTGCTCCATGAGCTCCATGTCTCTGTTGCTCTGAGGAACCCAGAATTGGACACAGCACTCCAGATGTGGCTTTACCAGGGCTGAGCAGAGGGGCAGGATCACCCCTCTTAACCTGCTGGCAGGGCTGTTCCTAAAGCATCCCATTGTCCTTCTTGGCCACAGGGACACACACTGCTGGCTCATGGACAGCTTGTTGTCCACCAGGACCTCCAGGTCCTTCTCCACAGAGCTGCTTTCCAGCAGGTCAGCCCCCAACCAGTACCAGTTGTCACGGTTACTCCTCTCCAGGTGCAGGACCCTGCATTTGCCCTTGTTGAATTTCAGAAGGTTTTTCTCTGCTCACCTCTCCAACCTGCCAAGGTCCCTCTGAAGGGCTGCACAGCCCTCTGAGGTATTAGCCACTCCTCCCAGTTTTGTATCATCAGTGAACTCGATGAGGAGGCATCTGTCCCTTCATCAAAGTCGCTGATGAACAAGTTGATTCAGAAGGGTCAGAGATGCCTTGACTTTCTGTGAGCAGAAACTGCACAGGAAAAACAGAGAACCAGATGTTGAAAAAGAAGGTGTACAATGTTAGGGTTGTAATGTTTTAGGTGAGCTGCATTACAGAAAAAGTCGGCCCTTTTTTTTTTACCTTCTCCACATCGTTTCATCATTTTTTCTTCTTTTCCCCTTCCAAACCAGGTCAATGCCAATTATATGAATCCGTGCATGTACTACTAAAGTCATCACGTGTGCAGGCTATTGAAAGGAGTCAGTGAAGTGTATGAGCAAGCATAACGCACAGTGCCGGGGGGACCAGGGCACAAAACATCTATCAGAAAGGTCTCAGTAGCTCACTGAGGGGGAACAGACAGAAGAGGCAGCATTTATTTTACATGGTTCTATTTCCAGATAAAATAGAGAAAACGGGATGTGCATTTCATTGCAAGCACACTAGCAGACTGGTAGAGTTTAAAATGTATTAGATAAACCCATAAAAGAGGAAAGCCTTGACAAAAGTGCAAACATGATTAATAAAGTTTTTCCTATGACCATTTTGGTTTCTCACATCGTTTTCTGCACGTTGTCCTTTTCCAATGTGTTTTTCCTCTTTAGCCTCTCACAGCCAGCAGCTTCCCTTCCTAGTTTAAGCTCTTGCTCTCATTTTGTTGCACATTCAAGACAAGGTAAGCAGAAGCAAACAATCCCTGTCCCCAGGACACGTGTCCTCATTGTGATTGCCTCAATTCTGCCACCAGTGCCATTTGCTTGTGTCCCACTTGGGGCTGGCCTTGGGGACCCTTGGTGATGAGACAGGATGGGACATGGGCCTTACACCTAGCACTGTATTTTTTGTCTGGTCCTCTAATTGCATCCAGGGCAACAGGATCATCCGCAATTTTTATTTCCACTGGGGAGCAGGGACATAGAGAATAAGGAAAAGACAGGAGGAATCTTTGTTATTGTTTACTCTATTTTTCATGTGTTTTTCCATCTGGAATACCAGCTTGGGGTTTTTTTGTTTGCCAGAGTCTCGAGCCTTGCCATAGGCAGCTGCACTGGGAAGAGACACTGACCCAGGATGGGTCTCTGTCTCTTGGAGAGCAATGTGGGCAGTGGGACATGCAGGGGCTTGGGAAGCAGAGAGGACAAGGCGATAGGCAGGCAGGCAGTGGTTGGGGCTACGGAGCTGAGTGGTGCAGAGAGGCCGGCAGTGATGGGGACTATGGGGAGGCACGCACTGGTGTGGGCAGGCAGCGGTGCCAGCAGTGTTGTCGGTGGGTATTGGTATGAGCAGCCGTGTGGGCAGCAGAGCAGGCAGAAGGCAGTGCAAACAAACAGGCAGCAGAGTAGGCAGACAGCAACGCAAACAGGCAGCAGCGGCGCAGGCAGGCTCCCACCTGCTGGAGACAAGCAGCTCCACAGCTACTTTTCCCGTCTGCCTGACACGACGTTGCCCAGCAGATGGGGACCTGGCAGGAATGATCACGCTGCGAAGCCCAGCATCATTGTCCAAGGGCCAGGGTGGGGAACCGAGGAGGTCTTTCTCATGTGGTTTGGTGTATCAGCGAGTTTACCCCCCGGCATGAAAAAGACCGCAAACAGATGTGTATTGTATCTGGAAAGAAATGATACCTTCCTTGTACCTCTGAGGAAGGGAGAGGACTGGAGAGGTCCCTCTGCTCAGGTTGGGGGAAGTGTAGAAAAAGTACAGGTTGCTAAAATTATAGGGAAGATTACTGTGGAAAGTATTGAAAAACACCTGAAAGACAATGCTGTTACTGCTCACAGTCAGTAGGGTTTCATGAGAGGAAATTCCTGCTTATCAAACCTGATTTCCTTCTAGGACAAGGTAACCCACCTAGCTGATCAAGGGAAGCCAACTGAAGTAATCTTTCTAGATTTCAGTAAAGATTTAGATACTGTCTCTCACAGGATCCTGCTGGACAAAATGTCCAGCACACAGCTGGATAAACACATCATGTGGTGGGTGAGCAACTGGCTCATGGGTTGAGCACAGAGGGCAATAGTGAATGGAGTAACATCATTCTGGTGACCTGTCGCTAATGGGGTTCTGCAGGGCTCCATCTTGGGCCCTCCTCTTCAATATCTTCATAAGTGACTTGGACACAGGACTGGAAGGGATACTAAGCAAGTTTGCAGATGACACAAAACCTGGAGGAGCTGTTGAGTCTATGGAAAGCAGGGAGGCCCTGCAGGAAGACGTTGACTAGGCAATCACCAACTACACGAAGTTCAACAAGGGAAAGTACCAGATTCTGTACCTGGGATGGAACAATCCTGGATGTTTGTACAGACTGGGGAATGAGATGCTGGAAAGAAGTGCCATGGAAAGGGATCGGAGGTCCTAGTCCAAAGCAAGTTGAATATGAGTCAGCAATGCCCTGGCAGCCAGGAGGGCCAACCATGTCCTGGGGAGCATCAGGCAACGCATTGCCAGCTGGATGAGGGAGGATATTGTCCCACTCTGCTCTGAACTGGGGTGGCCTCACTTCGAATATTGTGTACAGTTTTGAGTATCACAATATAAAAAAGCCATTAAACTCTTAGAGTGCCTAAAGGAGGGCAACAAGGATGGTGAAGGGTCTGGAGGGGAAACCATATGAGAAGCAGCTGAGGTCGCTTGGTTTGTTCAGCCTGGAGAAGAGGAGACTGAGGGGAGACCTCATTGCAGTCTTCAACTTCCTCTTGAGGGAAGCAGAGGGGCAGTTGTTGATCTCTTCACCCTCGTGACCAGTGACAGGACTCAAGGCAATGGCATGAAACTGAGGCTCAGGTTGGATACTAGAAAGAGGTTCCTCACCCAGAGGGCTTTTGGAACAGGCTGGAATAGCACTGAACAGGCTCCCCAGGGAAGTAGTCACAGCACCAAGCCTGACAGAGTTCAAGAAGCATTTTGATGATATTCTCAGGCATATGGTGCGACTCCTGGGGATGGTCCTTAGCAGGACTAAGGATTGGACTCAATGGTCCAAGGATGGGTCCCTTCCAACTCAGCATATTCTGTGATTCTGTGGTTTTGTGATGCATGGGTAACTGTAACCTCAGGGGAGTCAGCTAAGCATTTCCCATGGGTGGTAAAACTCACCCAAAGATGCAAAAAACCCCATAAAATAAAATATACCTATCCTTTTTCCCCCACTTCCTCTTCGAAAGGCGTCACCCTCTAGATATAGAAAGCTGCTTAGCATCAGTAAGTTTGGTTTGAGTGACAGTTTCACTGAATTCTCAGGCATCTGAAAACAGGCTTTCATTTCTTAGGCCAAATCCTTTCCACCCCCTCTCTGGCAACAGTGAATTTGTTATCGGTCGTTTGATACTAATAGCTTTTGAATGGTTTATTTTTAAAGGAAAGTAATGTAATTATTTCAGAGAGAAATCCAGAGCAACTAGAAGAGGAGACAGTGGTTGGAGATACTCTGGGCAAGGACCCAAAAACCAAACTGTTAGCATATGCAGTAGCAAGTTTATGGCTTTACAGCACAGCATGTTGATGTCAGTGCAGAAATGTCCAGGAAAATCAGAAATCTTGTCCGCAAATTCAGTCCATGATATGTAGGAACACAGTGGATGAATTTTGTGCTGAATATGTAAAGCATATTATGTATGGGAAAACATCATGCCTTTGCCATGATTGTCATCAGTGGTCAGTGCATAGTGTCCTATGCTACCACCAAGAGCTGAGCCTTGAGAATGCTGCTTCTCTAACATTAAAAAAAAAAAAAAAAAAAAAAAACAAAACCAGATTTTTTCCTTCTGTTCACTTTCTTCATTTCCCTAGCTTCATTTAATAGTAAGACTGAGGAAAAAACCCTAAATAAATCGAGAAAAATTACAAAGCAAGCGTTTCTAAAGTAGCATGTTTTGAGACACAAAATGTTGGTGAACTTTTCTTTAAGACTTCATTCTTTTAAAACCCAAAAGTCCAAGAATACATTGGGATTTCTGCAAAATATTGTCTGTCCTTTTTTGCCTTTATTTAATGATGGAGCAAATTAAAAAAAAATTATTGTTATTTGTCTGTACATGTGTTTTGCACATGTTTTTTGCACATGGTTTCTGTAGCTCCTTGGAAGAGTTTATCTCTCCATTTGGCGTTAAAGACATTGTCCAGTGTGCAAGAGCCAAAAAAGCCATTAACAATCTCCAAATTGGCATCCCTTTGACAGTAACTTCTTTCATTGCCCAGACAAAGTATTGGAAAACACTCAGCATTTTTGAGAGATGATTAAGATGATCTAATGGGGCTGTTTCTTCTCTGATGAAAGTAATCAGATGTTTTCATCTTGTCACTCACTTTGTATTGGTGTCACAAAGTTTTCTGTTGGATATAAATGTGCCCTGTAATTTCTATTACAGTACATGCAGTGTTGCCCATGAATAAAAAGTAGTTGGATTTTGCTTTGTGTTCAGAAGTTGCTCAGGGACTTTAGTGATAAAAAACAGTGTGTGAAAAAGGTTCAGAGAGGGGATGATGACCATTTTCTCTGCTCAAATTAGTACCCAATCCCCACTGCTTGTATGGCAGCCCGCTGAGAGACCTCATTTGCATAATGTGAATACTCTCCGTTTACAGACCTTTGGTTGTCAGGGACTTCGGGACATGTATTCTCTGGGCAGCAGCCCCATGGAGTTTCTTTTCACCATTCTCATCTGCCACAGGGGCTATCTTAAGCTCTGGGGAGGTCTGGGAGTGCTGCTGGCCAGGCTGTTGCACTGGAAGCACAGACCCTCAGTGGTGGTGCCCTTGCCCTCCCATCCGTGGATGGAGATGGGAAGCCCTTAGGGGCAACATCACGCTCCCAGACATGAGCACAGGGCTCTTCCAGGTCCCCTTAACACAAGTGTATGTAAATGGCAAAAATGCTAAGGAACCATTTAAATAAAAATTTGCAGAGTTCAGCCTTGCTCTCGCAGCCTGTGTACCATGCTCTGGCTGTGCCGATTAGTTGCAAGTTTAATCACCTGCTGTGTCTCTTTTGAAGTCTCTGCCTGTGACAGTATCTCCACCACCAGCCTTTCTCCCCGTTTGAAGTCCTTTGCCTGCACAGAACTTACTTTGTTCTCACTCTTCTTACAGATTTAATCTGCTTTCCGCAGCTTGGCATCACTGCAGAAAAGCAGGTGAAATGGAAAGGGGATGAAAGAAAACCCCAGCATCTGAGAGATCCCGTTTTACCTGCTGAGCATCCATACTGCTCAGGAGATACAGATCTCCTTTGCCTTTTCCTATTCATGTGTCACAGCTTGTGCGGCTTCTCCTGCTTTATGTGCACTTATTTTGTGTAAGTCCATAAAATATAAAATGCTCAAGTACAGTGTAATAATTCTTGCTTTAAGCCGTTACTGTGAGATTCCTTCCAAATTTTTTCTGTAAGATCATCAGTAAATCAGTAGGAAGATTCCTATCAGATGATGAGTAAAACTAGACATAGTAAAAAACCAGCCCTCACAAGTACAAATCACCTTCCCGCATATGAAATAGTTTTATTATATCTGTATCCTTAAGTCACAGGATAAATATAGTGATTCTTCGTTTTAACTGGTGGAGTAATTATTGACACTACTTAATGATATTTTAGTGGATTTAGCTTTCCAATGAATTTTGCTTTTGGTCTCTTGACTTTGGGAGAATATCTCAGACTCTGCTGGGATGGGGTGCAAGTGCCTCTGTAAGTTCCTCCCTCAAGGGTGACACTGGCACAACCTGAAGAGACGGTGTCATGTGCAGAGGAGCCCAGGAAGCAGCTCCCAAGCCCTCATCTCAGGGAATGTCTTAAGGGAAGGAGAGGAAAGTCAGTGACTCAGTGTGGGATGCCTTGCTTTCTTGCAAGTAGAAATAAATATCTGTAGAGACTCCTGATGGTTGTGAGGGTGAAAATCTGTATGTGTGCATCCATCACAACATTGGCTGCTGGGATGAAGGCAGCTGCACAGTCCCCTGCCAAAACCTCTGCTGCTTAAGCTGGGTTTGACCTCCTGCTTTTCACAGCCAGTTTCATCCTGGCGGATGGAAGGTGAAGGCTGGATTCCCCGCCCCTCATGCAAGCACAGCCTAATACAGCTGCACCCCTGCTCCTTGCATTTTCCCTGGACAACTCCCTGTAATGCAGACACACAGTGGCAGAGGTCAGGGAGCCGGCATCATCCCTCCAGATGGGAGAGCCCTGGTGTGCCTGGGACTGCACAAGGGCATCTCTTGCATCCCTGGGGTGCAGGGTCCACACAGGGGCCCCCTCCCACCTCACACCACCTCCTCTGCCACATCTGCATCACCAGTCTATGGTGCAACATATTGTACTCTTTAGAAAACAAGCTCAATGCTCCTGGAATTAGGATCTGAGTGATGCTGGCTGAATCATAACCTTTAAAAAATAGCAGTTTTTTTTTTTTGTTCTATTTTTCCAGCAGTGGAACAAAGCCGGATTTAAAGGTCTGCTGTGGGTGGATGATTGCAACCCTTGATCCCCAGCCAGAAGCATTACATTACATAAAGAGTTTTTTTCTTCATTAGGAATTAATCTGTGCTAACCAACTGTCAACTGCTGGTAACAACCGTTTATTAACATGCTGCCCTGCCCGGACTTAGGGGCATTTAACTGACTTATTACATTAGATGTAATATGAAAATGCACTTATCCATATCCCAGGCATTCACGTAGCCCAGTTTTCTGCCTGCCTGCCCACGCATGTGCTGGTGCAGGGGAGCGAGGGCAGCCGGGCAGTGCAGAGGCTCAGCCTTCCTCCTGCCTCTCCGCTGCCTGGCTGTGGGACCCAGCCTCAGCTCATCAAAGCCTCCCTGCTAAAGAGGTGAGCTGGTGAAACAAACCTGTCTGTGAAAGTCCTGCTTTGGATTAAACTGGGGGCAAAGTTTGCAGAAATGCTGCAGGCATGGAAAAGCTCTTCTATGCATTTACTGAATGTGTGAGCTCATTGATGATTAAGTCATGCTGGTCGGATTTTTGTAAATGTTCAAAACTAGTCATTGCTGGGCTAACAGGTAATCTCAGCAGGTGTTATGGAAAAGATGGGGCTGTTGTTCATGAGAGAGTCATCACCTCTATGCAGCCTAATGAAACATTTCAAGAAATAGCTGAAACACATATAATTCACACACATGCACACACAAAAAATCATGCTGCTTCTTCTGCAGAAGAGAATGTTGGGTGCAAGCAGGGCATGTATGGTTTGATAGTTATTGGACAAGGGGGAACAGTTTTAAACTAAAAGAGGGTAGGTTTAGTTTAGACATTAGGAAGAAATTCTTTACGCTGAGGGTGATGAGACAAGGGAACAGGTTGCCCAGAGAAGCGGTGGGTGCCCCCATCCTGGAAATGTTCAAGGACAGGTTGGATTGGGCTTTACATAACATGGTCTAGTGGAAGGTGTCCCTGACAATGGCAGAGAAGTTGGACTGGATGGTCTTTAAGGTGCCTTACAACACAAACCGTTCTGTGATTGCAGTAAGGCTGCTGTGAGATTTTTCTGTAAACAAACTGGGGGGCTCTGAGGAAAGTCACAGAGTGCAGGTCACTTAGTCCAAGGAAGTGAAGAGGAAACCTGAGATACATCTGCACAATATTAGGTACATAAGCTTTCCTTCATATCTACAGGGTGTAACAGGTCCAGCAAGGGAGATTCAGCCTGGCTACTGGTAAACACTTTCTTATTTTAAGGCTGGTTAACCAATGGTAAAAACTCCCTGGGGGAGGCTGTGGGGTTGCAGGTTTTCAGGAGCAGTCTGCACAAGCACCTGACAGAAATGGTTTAAATGCAGTCAAAGATGCCTTCAGGCTCAGGAGCATTGGCTGCCAGGTCTCCCTGCGGCCCACTAAACCCAATTCACCTGACTGTTGTGGCAGCACTAGGCATGGCAGCCTCGTCCTGGTGGTGGGGATGTGCCCCAAGATTATAATTTCTTGGTCAGAAAGGTGTCAGTGCTGGAGCTGGGTTGAGCTTTGCTGCTCTGTGCCAGAGACCTGGCACACACTGAGCCCCTGTCCCATGTGTTTGCCCTCTGCTCAAGCACTCAGGGACCCAGCTCAGCAGCTTTACCCTCTCCACCCTTGAAAAACATTTTTCAGCCTCTGTATCTCTTCTGTGACTGCCATCAGCTTCTTGCTGGGTGATTCCTGATCTCCTCTCCCTGCCTTGTGGGGAGTAGAAACAAGGATCAGGGTAGACATCAGACTATCAGGGTAGACATCCAGGGTAGACTGCTGGAAGGGTGTCTGCTTGGCAGTAAGCAAGTGTGAAGTCTTCGACTCCATTACCTGCTCTAGTGACAGCAGGAAGCAGGGAAGCTGGGCTGGGAGATGGGTGATGTGCTTAAGGTGTTGAGGCACACCTGGGTTCAGGAGGCATCTGGGAAATGGTAGCAGGGCCAGTTTAACACCACAGTGCTGAGCAGAACCGGACAGACAGCTGGGTGTGTGAGCCTGGAGGTTCATGAGAAATGAACATCAAGGCATTTGGCTCCCTATAGGCTGAGCCAGGGACCAGAGACATGCCCTGGAGTGGCCATGAAGCTTTGGGACAGGCTCTGTACTGGGAATTGATGTGCCTGGAAGCAACTGTGAGCATTTCAGGGCTTAGGTGGCAGCTCAGCAGCATGGGATGGAGAGACTGGGGAATGACACTGGGTCTAAAGTGCATCCTGAGTGGCTGCTCCAGTCCTGAGTGTGCTGGTAGGTCCTCCTGTGGGCTGCCTCTTGGACCTGCACCCACTGGTCAGCTGGGCCATGATGCTTCTCACAGCTGCATGTCATGCAACTGCATGGCCTTGACTGATACCCGAAAGTGAGGGTAAGCCTTGGACTTCTTTCTGAGGCTGCTTTCTCCTCTGTGAAATCAAACTTTTTTTCTTTTTTTTTAATTTGTACCTCTTCCCAATTAGACTGCTTCAACTGGTTGGTTTATTGGATTCACAGAGTAAGTAAACACCTTAAAGACAGCATTTGCACTTATAAAGCAGCCTCGATGGTTCCTTTCTTTGGCAGAGCACCAGCACAAAGGTGGCTTGCACTGAAGCTGTTAGTCACTTATTTTCATAGCTTTTGTCACCAGCTGAGACGTGGGAAGAATACTGACATGCTGTAATGTTTACATCAGCTGTCAGAGAACTAAGGAAGAGAAAGCACAAACACTAAAGCCGTGATTTAAGGAAAGCTGGAGAAGTGAAAAGCAGTTAATGGTTTGCTAAAATACAGCCTTTGGCACAATCACAAAAATACTTTCATTTTGGGGGGACTTTTTCCCTCTTCTTGCCTCTTTCCTTACTTTTCCCTCTTTTTAAATGAAGCTATGTCCTGCTAAGCACTGCATGGCCGCATCTGCACGAGGGTGAGCAGGACGTGGGGAGACCCCTTCTGTGGGAGGCTGAGAAGGGAAGGGAGAGCTGATGGGCAGCATTGTTCCTAGGCAGCATCACTGATGGGTGCCATCATTACCAGGTGTCATCACTGCCAGGCTCCAGGCATTCCTGTACACGTTGATGAGGTACAGAATGACACACTCAGTGCTCCTGCCCCAGCCTTCCTGTGTGAGTGGCGGTGAGGGCTCTCGGCAGCTCTGCCACTGCCATTTCCATTTAGCAGCTCAATTCAAAATTGAGCACAGAGTGCTCAAGAGCCTGGGACAAATTATTGGATCCCAAGTAATCAGTAGGGCCTCCCATTTCAATCCTTTCCTTTGTTTTCTGTACATACACCAGCCCTTCTCCAAACAAAGGAGCCCTTTGAAGCAAGGGCTCCTCCTCCTCCTCTCCCGGGTCACTGCTGGCGTTAAAGGGAGGTCTGATGTGGCAGGAATCTGACAGGAAAACCCTGCAAACAGACACCAACTCTTCAGACCAGAGCGCCAACCTCCCTCATGGACAAAACACATATGGAGAGCACCCATCCCAGCTCCGGACTAAGAGAAATTCTTCCTTCAGTGTGCCATCCTGGGGCAGGGGGACACTGACCCTATAAAAAAATATTGTCTTATAGAGGCACAGAACATGGACCAAGGCCTCAGGAAACATCCTTTGTCGCCTCCCCCAGGGTGACAGTTTTCATCCATGACACCATCATGGATGGGAGTTGTGGTTAGGGTGATGACCACCTGAGGTGCTTAGTGTCTCCAGATCTGACCCAAATGGCAGTTTCCTTTTCTCCCCAGATGATAGTCTTGCAAAGCCCCTCTCAGCACCACAGCTGAGCAACGAGCAATATGTGTTAGATGTCAAGGTTTCTCTCTGCTGTAAGTGACATGGTCTTTCTCTTGTGCAGCTCCTCAGAGAGTGTCTTGTCTCCCTGCCTAGCAACTGAACAACTCTGCCTTTCTTGTTTTATAGAATGGCAGCTCTCCTGAAACTCTAGATGCAAAAAGAGCAATAATTTTACTTGGAGGCTGCTGCAATTACAATCTGTGCACAGCACTGAAGGTCTCCTCATGACTGAATCTATAAAAATGTGGTCATTATGTACCTTAATAAGAAAGGTTTAAAATTTCATGGTTGAAATTAATTTGGATCCCAGCAAAAAATCCAGATAAAATGGAAACAGCCAGGAGGCTAGAGAGTTTTACAGCTTCAATGTTCTGTCCCATTTCTCAAAATATATTTGTTCAAGTAATTCAAACTGTCGTTACAATTAACTTGTCCTTTCATTTCCCTCTCTGAATTCCCTCTAAGCTAAACACGCAATTTTCTTTTATAAATCTGCGTGACAAGTAGAGCATTAAAATCTTTCCTTTTTTCCCCCCCCCCATAATTTATATGCATTTTGCAGAGGTTGAGTTGCCAGGCACTTTTCCTAAGCTAATTTCTATGGTTGCAAGTCATATATCCACACTCAGAGACTCTCCAAGGGGGTGGAAGAAGTCCAATTTGGACAACTGGCCCAGAGGAGTCCTCAGTATTTTCTCAAAGGGAGGAAATCTTGAAAATTACTAAAAATTATCTGCTAAGGGCTTTGCTGCTAAGGGTTGTCCTGATTCCTGAGTACCTTATAAAAGGAGGGCTGGGGAGCACATTTCATGGCATGTTGATGATGTACCCCCGTCCCTATGGTGCTGGCCGGATGAGCCAAGAGGTGGGGCTACGTCTGGGAGCTGTGCAAGTCTCTTTGTGTTGATGTGCAGGGGACACTGCCCATGGCTGTCATAGGATGTGGCTCCCACATGAAACCCTGGCGAAGGACCAGCTAATGACTCACAGGACCAGAACTGGACCCAAATCTCTAGTCAAAATGGCTATATCACCTGCACTGCACCATCTCTCATGATTACCCTACAGCTGGTGGGGATTCCATCACTTCTGGCAGAGTTTAGCCTTTTCATGCCCAAATCAAGGATTGCCACATGGTGACGTGATTCCCAGGCACTGAATGCCTTGGGAAAGTTGGATCCTCTGATTCTTGCCTCTACAGCAGGCTCTGCTCAGCCTGGCAGTTGCCCCTGTCCTGCTGTGAGAACTGGATGCCAAGAGCAACACCTTGCACTTGTTCGTGCATGATTTCCCTCCCCACCCTTCTCTCTTCATCTGAAATGATAATTCCTCTGACCAGGAAAGTAATGACCCTGATATATTATTTCAAATGTCATTTTTGCAAAGGCATTAATCAGCTTAGTATGAGACTGGATTACATTTTAATTTTAATAGTGCTAAATTCTTGCTGTTTTTAAAATACATTTTGCTGCTCTTTAAATTTCAGCAGGGCAGTATCTCACTTAGTTAGACTGTACCTTGCTATAATCTCTCCATCGGGGAAATTTGACAGACAACAGCCATTATTAAGCCTCACCCATGCACATTTACTTTAGCTCCATTGTCTGCATTAGGGATAATAGCTGAGATTGGGCAGACAGAACCTCAGAGCGGTTTTATCTTCCATCGGGACATGTGGAGACAATATTTTCAAAGGCACAGAGGAAGAATGAAATGACAAGTTCGTATTTGTAGTTAAATGGAGATTGAGATAGATACCTGTCATTTCGGCTTTTGAGAATGTGCCACTAATTGTAAAGCAATTATTACAATTTCTTCAGTTGTGGGCTGCAGTTTTCACAAAATGTCTTCCCAGCTTATATCTGTAATTAACAGCTCCTTTTTCCTGGGGAGCTTGCATACTTACAAACCCTCACACTACATTTCTTCCATCTTTTGAGATGCTTTTTACTTAAAATCAATTACAAATGAGGTGTTGATTTAAATCTCCAAACAGAATTAAACCCAAATTTGAAGTTCACACCATGAAACGGACTCTTTTCCACCCTTTCCATCTGTTATTTTATTACCACATTTGATTACAGCAATCAGCACAGTGGATTGTATCCATTGTACAAGTTTAGCATCAGCATTCTTGCATCCTTTTTCAGAAGGAAAATGTGATCGAACTCATATTTTTTGCTAATACCTGATTTCTTGGGCCTTGGCTGACAATAAGAGCCTTTTTTCCATTCAACATAGTAAGTTTTCTGGGTGGAATAAACTGCAATTTGCATACAATATATTACAATTTCACATATGTACACTATTTAACATAGGTACATGTCCCAGTGTCTTCCTGTGTTATACATTACACCTGCATTTACATATGTGTACACATCTATGCAGTTACTTTTTTCCAGATACATGATTCAGTTAGAAGTAAGTAAAATGACAATGGAGCCGGATGTGAAATAAGCAGAACGGACATTTTCTCTCTTCAGAGTTGGGCAGGGTAGTCTAGAGAAGGCATATTCATCAATGACCCCAATCTCCTCTGCTCAAATATCCTGTGCAGTTCTGAAAATCCTGTCCTTCAGTAGATTCATTGTCCAGATGCTCAGTGCTTCACTGAATCGGGTTGTATCCATCAAACAGTATTCAGAGCCTAGCTTCAGGCACTATTTCTCAAAACATTGGTTGGATCTTGCAACTGGAAGTTAGACAATGCTCGTGGAGTCTCTTGTAATCCAGGGGAAATCAAGGGTGAGATATATTGTCAATCTGCACTTCAAATATTTGTTCTGCCTCCATGTCTAGACACTCTTGTCTTAATAAGCAGAAAAATACAATTCCTAATGCTTCCCGAAGAAGTCTCAGCTTTATTTGCATCTATATTTTTCATCTGCTGTTTTAATGAATAATAAGTGTAAATGGTCCCGAAGTTTGAGAATGGATTTTTTTTGCTTTAATGGAAAAACACCCTCTTGATGGTTTTATAGGCTGTATAATTGTGTGTGGCAGAAACAGACATCAATTAGTTATGTACTGATTACAAATAAAATAACAGTAAGGTATCCTCTCCAAAAGATGCCTATTAGACATTTAAAGTACAGGCAATGCTAATGCAAAGATGATAGATCTAAAGGACATCTTTGTTTTAACTTCTAAGGGAACAGGAGGTGTAATAAAAACAAATGGCAAAGTAAAGCACTAGGACTTCCTCTTTTTTTGTGTGCCAGGAGGCATTACTTGTTGACAGCACTCACTTTTTGGCTGTTTGGCTACATTTATCCCTAGTTTAATATCATTATAATGCAGGGGAGTTTTAATAGCATTACAAGGCAGGGGAGAAACCTGCTTTCTTCCACCTGAACTAATTCAGAGGATGCATTTGAAGAACTCGTTGGTAACTAAGACAAAATCAGATTCCCACCGGGTGACCTGCTCAGAAATCATAACCATGCCCCACACATGTGCTACCTGAGCAAGTTAAGCCCCTTGGCAGCTTATGAGGTAGGTAAATCTTACTGCTCCTCACTTTCTAGATGGAGGAGACAAGGCACTGAGAGGTTAAATGGCATGTGCCATGGGCAATGCAGAAAGACTGGCAAAACAGAAGGGCACAGGAACCAAGTTTCTCACTCCCTGTGCTCTCTGGTGACTTCATGGTGAAGTTCCACTGCCTTTCCCCAGCAAAGGTCCCTTTGCTGCACTGTCCTGCTGCCAGCTGGGACATTCTCTCCTGTTTTGCACTCAAAACTGCTAATGCTGAAGAATGCACTGTTAGGTCCAAGATTTAACCTCTCAAAAAAAGAGTGGTCTATTTCTTTAACATTTTTGCATCTTTCTTGTAGTAATCTCCACCTGTCAATGTGAGAAGTATCCAGGTTTCAGCTCCAAAAGTGATGGATGGTAAATGCACTGACCTGGTGGATCAGGAGACAAGTGTCAGGCTGGGGTACAGCACAATCCATCCTCTCACACACTTCCATGTCCTTCCATGGCTCCTCTTCTTGCCAGCAACTTCAGTGATGTATTTTCTCACTTCTATGACCAGACAGAACCCCATTTATGTCAGTTATTAACAGAGATAACAAAAAGGGAACATGGTTGTTAATTTTAGTTTCTCTCATTAATTTTGTTCTCAGTAAATCAGTGCCACCATCAGCCTGACTTAGGCAGTAATATTTGAGGGGAAACCTGGGTATTTTTGACAACCAACAATGTTGTTGACAATTCTCTGCCACTTTTACATCCCTTGAGATTTAGGACATAAGAATAACTGCTATGGTAAGCAAAAATTTCATATGCTGATAAATAGTTATGGTTGCATTGGTATTTTTGTTTGCTTTTTCTTTATTCTAACCTCAATCCTGGCTCTTCACCTTTCAAATTCTTCCCCTACTGCTCAGTTTCAGCTTGGTAAACAAATATTTTGACGTACATAATCTCTAACACAACCAAAAAGTCACTGTGTTTTCTAAGAATAAGGAGCACACAAACCTGAGCATTGTTGTCTTGTTGTTATAATATTTTTACATTTGGGTTTTACAATCAGCATTGTTAGCAAAGGAAGGGGAGATATCACGGGATGAGAAAAGAACTGCCAAGCACATAAGCTTGTTACACTGCTTTGCAGCAGCTTCAAAGGCCTTACGTGGACCTTGGACCCCACAATATTATTCTTGGTCATTTAATCTCTGCCATACCTCTGTTTCTGCAGAGAGAGGTTCTGGCAGACACATCTCCCTTTTGATCCCAAATGCCTGAACGCATTCAGAAGAAGGGCATTGTGCTGATTGGGAGAGGCACGTGGGGGCTTACAGTTTGTCTGTGGGCTGCACTTTCCTCACAGGAAAACCTTTGAAAGCCATGTGTGCTGCCTTCAACACTGTTTTTCTGTTTCTTAGGAGGTAACATGAAGGTCCCAGTCCCAGGGGCACTGTCCATTCACCATGTGTGTGAATGCCATGCATCAGTTCCCCTTCTCATTTTAGAGAGTAGGTGCTACATATCATGGGCTGTGCTCCATTTACATGCCTAAACCTCCCTGCTTGCATTACCCACGTACCCTGGGAGCCATCTTCTGTGAGTCTGTGGGCTTCTTAGCTCTGCTTCATCATCGCTCCTTACCTATAATCTTACCAATGATGCAGACATACCACCTCCACTCAGTAACCAGTCCAGCTGACCTTGGAGAGTCAGCTGCCCTAACAGTGTTGATGAAGGTCCTATCCAGAGAAAGCAGAATTTGGACCCTGAAAGGAGGCGTTCTTCATAAAACAATTCAAAAAACTATGATGCTAATATGTCAAAGACAAATAAAATGATTTGCTCAAAAGCAGAGATTTTGAAAAGGAAAGGCTTCGTTCAGTTCCCTTACAGGAGATGCACTGTCCAGACCTCCCATTGCAAGTTGCATTTATCTCATTTCTTGCAGCTCACATGAGCACTGTTTCTAGCTGTCCACTGCACAGCAGCATGGCCAGCCCCAAATGAACACACAGCACCTTTTGGGTGTAAGGTGAGCACATATTTTCAAGTATGAGAAATGGCATGTGTCTTGAAGCAAACAGGTGGGGTGTGGGTTGAAAGTCAACCAGCACAGCAGGTTCCTCCATGATGCCTGCCACAACTCCTGCATGGAGTTGCCTACTGGTGTCCACTCCTTTGCCCTTCAAAGAAGCAATAAAAGAATCAGTTTTCTGGGTTTGCATCCAGATTAGACTGAAAAAGAGAATTTTGTAAATGTCTTCCGATTCAGTCACTGCTGTGCCAGCGTGCCTAGCTAAAGACAGACCAATATATCAAATTAAAAAATATATAGGTGCCTGGGAATATTAATCTTGAGTATTTATCAATTGCATGAGTGTTCTGGATGATGCGCAAGCCCACGTGACCCTTCAGACCTCTCTTCCTTGACGAATTAGACTCATTGCTCATAGCCAAATGCACAACTATCTTTTCTTGTTTTTCTTCTTCTGGTACCATCTGGTTTCTTGTATATCCTGCCAGGCTGTTGGCATCAGATTCACTGTAGTTTCCATCCAGTATCATAGTTTTCGAGTGAGGTATTCCACACGAACATGAAAACTAGAAGCATAAACAAGAAATATGGCTGAACACTGGAAAAACACATAAGCAACAGAAATTATGCCTTTCTATTAACAGACAGCTTATAAACAGTTGAACTTGAAATTTTAGTGGAGATGTTTTTTCTCTTTGAACAAAAAAGTCAAGTTTTTGCTTGTATTCCAAAAGTAAGAAATAGGGTTTAGCTCCACTGCTAAACAGTGCTAAGCAGATGCAGAAAAGATTACCAAAATTCTTAGCAGACATTTAATCTAAGCAAAAAGTTTTCTTAGCTAGCTTTTGTTCAGCCTTCCTGTCTTGAGATTCCCTATTTTTCACTCTTGATGTTTATAAATATTCAAGGACAAAATGCAGTTTTATCTGTGGAAATGGCTTATCCAGGACATGTTATGGAAAAAAAAGGCCCAAGTTCTGGTTTCACAGATACATGGTTTCTTTGTAAATCTGATTTTAAACCAAAGAGATGACCTGCTAAAAGTCTAATGCAAAATCCCAGCTCTGTCGAAGTTAATGTTGAAACTTGCATTGACTTGAGCAGCACCAGCATACATCCCACAAGTTTTTTAGACTACAAGTAGAATTTTGAATGGCAAATGCCATCTTCTACTACTTAAAATCTGAAGTTTTCCTGTTCCAGCAATATATATGATGTATTAGTATGCTATGAAAATGGACTCCCAAACCTTTCTGCTAGGAGATCCTGCCTCTGATTCCCCACAGACCAATTTCCTTACCCAATAATACTTTGCACCCAATTCCCTCCTCCACCAACTTTGATCTATGGTTTTTTTCAAAGACTTGTTTCAAAGGATATGTTCAGCTAAAATAATTAATTATGCAGAAATTTATGTATCAGAATATATAAATATGTATGTATTTATCAGTATGGAATATTCAGGATGCCACTGAAAAACTCTGCGGCCAATGTTTTTTTCTTCAAATTATTTAACCAACAGATCGTGCTGCTTACTGAAACCTTAAAATCAACTTAAGGATTGTTTTCTCTGTTCTTGTCATAACCAAAAGATTTGATATCAGAAGACTACGTTCAGAAAAACATGACAAGTTAGTACCCCACTTACTTTACTTTTTTTGAGCACTCTATGGATGCAATTGAACATCAGTTGGGTTTTAAGAAATATTTTATTTTAAGCAGGTACACTTCAGGAAAAAAAACATAACCATAATAAAACAACAACTGATGACAGCTCCAGGAGATGGTGTGTGTGTGTAAGGGACAGCAGTTAATGACAATAAGTTAATTGCTGCAGAACTCAGCAGCGAAAGAAATTCTGCAGATTTTCTCTCAGCCCTCAGGTCAAATTAAGTGTCCCATGGCTTCATGTACTTTTGATGACAGCCACCTCTGTGGACAAGAGACCCTAATGTGCTAGAAACTCACCTTCACAGTATCTAAAATTACACTCATCCTCAAACAGGCACGTAGATGCAGAGGTACTCTACATAATTTCACCCTGTGTAGTCTATGCTTACAACAACAAACCAAAGACTGCCAAAGAGCCTCCTTGGGCATGGAAACTCAGCTGACAATACTATTAGAGAGTCAAAAATTTCTCTAGCCTAAATTTTGTCCAGTCCAACAAGCACTGAAAAGTTCCCACATATGGTTTGGGTATAAGCATGGAGTCATGGATCATTTACCGCAGCCATTTCACACCAACTCCTCTGATCTTGAGGAAGAGAAGGTTAAGTTTTAGATACTTCATGCCTTTGTCCCAGGTACATTTAATTTCTTAATGCAGACATAACAGAGCTCTTCTCTGGGCAGCCTAACATATTCGCATTAGGACTTTTTTGGTCTTTCATGGAGGAGCAGCATTGGCTTACAATATTTAATTTACAGTGAAAAATGTCTCTTCTGCCTCTTCAAAAGCACTCACCTACACTTTGCCACAATCTCCTCAAATAATGCTGTTTATTATCCCTGTTCCTGTTTCTACCACTGAGAATATTGTCACACTTTGAAGACTGGATAGAATATTTTCCCTCGTGTAGTAAAAAGGCATTTGCTGAGCATGGAATTCAACACACAAGTCTCAAGAAAGGGCAGATTTATGATGTAAATAACAAGCTGGATGTCAGAAAACATTCCTGAAAACTTAGTAGACAGTAGCAAAGCATCTCAAGTGCATTTTATCCCTCCAGTACAGAGAAAGACAAAGGAGAAGGGTTTTCATCTTTAAAAATACAGGTTTATTCTAGGCAAGTTAAACTTACCAAGGATGTTTTTTGTTACTTCACATGAAGTGTAAGATGATGTATTCTTTGGACATGGGATGTCTGAGCATGGCTGGCTAAAATGCTTCGTGTGCAGCAAGTCAGACACACTTGACTTACTGTGCAGCACAGAGCATCTCTGTCTTATGTTGCAGAGAAGTGCACTAACAGACACAAATCAGTCAATATAAAGACCAGATCAACCACAAGGGAAAAAAGGAATAAACAGATGAACAAAAGTTTTTCTCACCCTCTTCTGGAGTTTCCTCTCCTTCCTCTCTTGCACCGTCGTCAGGTAATTCACAGCCGCGTATTCCAACACCGAGAGGAAGACAAACACAAAACTGACCCACAGGTAAATGTCCACTGCTTTGATGTAGGAAACACGAGGCATGGAGGCATTCACCCCAGTGATGATCGTAGACATGGTCAGCACAGTGGTTATCCCTGGACAGAACCAAGAGAAATAAATGTTATTGACTGATACAGTATATAAGGCTTTTTGTCTCTAGAAAAAACCCACAGAAATTATGGCTTACACAATGCTCTAAAATATGTTCAATAACAAATAAATATGTATTAAATATGTATTTTGCCAATGCAGAACTGTTCCACTGCCTACAATTCTGTGCTCATGATGGGTTGAGTTTTGAGGAGCAATGATTTCTCTAGGAATAGCATCTACCTCTCTCCTTAACCTCCAGGGTTTATAACCTAGTGCTGTTAAAACACATTTTTAACACACCTAACCCTAAGGTCAGGTCTGCTAAGATCAGTGGTGACAGGGACCTGTGTTTCCCAGCTGTACCACTCTGTGTTACTGGCACTGCCAGGAAGCAACTTAGTATTAACTTTTGGTCACAGCTAAAGAGGGTTCGTTTCAAGTCACTGATCTTAAAAGGGATAGGCAATAATGATAAAATGTTCTGCATGAAACCAAGCAAAGGAAATGTCTTTATGCAATGCTATGCTTTTATCTCTAGAAATATTGGTCTACAGTTAAAGCTGTGGAAATCAAAACATTTTGAACAACCACCATTGTATTATGTACATAAATGTGTGCATGTGTATGTGTTTAAAAATAAATATACGTGTTTATATATATATATGTATATATATTCACACATATGTATGTGTATATATATTTAGACAGGTATACACATAATCCTGCAAAATAATATATGGATTTGGATTGCCATGGAGAGAAGAATATTGACAGTTTCCCAAAGGAACTTAAATAGAGAAAACAGACTCAAAAAGCATTCATACCTACTTAAGCCATTTCAAAACAGTGACTGCTATGAACACAGCTAATGTTTTTCACTTTTTATCAGGATACGATTTTTTAAAAAAAAAAATTGAAACCAAATATATTTCTTTCAATGGAGCAGACTTCTGACTCCCTCTTCTCATCTGTTTGCTCCAGTGCATAGCTCTCTAAGTGAAATAAACTTGTGGGCTGGAATACCATGTTTATGCTTTTAGTATTGGAAGCCTTACATATTAATATTCAGAGATTTTTCCTATTATATTTTTGCCTTCCTTGAACCTAGGCATGGAGTGATAAACAAATCAGCTCTCTTTCATGTTAAGCTGAAAGAATTTCCTCCAGTCCTGATGCAGACAAAGCTCTGACTGATGGATTTTAGATATCCAGGGAGGCAGATCGGTGTGTGTAGGATTTCAAACACCTCCTTCTTTGCTTTTCCACTCCTTCAAATGAGAGACCTCCCTATCCCAGAAACACTGGGTTCTCAGTGCAAGACACCCTTGGGAAAGGAGAAACCCAACATCTGCCTCACCTCAGGGTTAGTGGTCTCTCATCCTCAGCACTACAGATGAGAGAGGAAAGCTATGTTCCTTTCACTGCCCCATTGTTATCTGAGGATGTAGATTTGAGCAAACTTGTCCACTGGAAGGTATCTCCACCCACGGCAGGGTGTTTGGGATTATATATGTTTAAGATCCCTTCAAACCCAAACCATTCTATGACTTTATAATTCTATGATACCGAAGTACACAGGTACTGATAGCACTAGACCCCTTGCTGCTGACTTTCTTTCCCAACTTTGTTAAGATGTGCCACTGTGCCACCCTCCAGGTAGTCTGGAGAAAACCACTGGGCACAGCACCAGTGTTGACTGGTTGGGAAGACACACACCTGGGCTGGGGTATTCACTGTGGCAGCTGAGACATGGCAGGATCCTGCTCTTGAAAGGCACTCATGAAAATTGTAACAGAAGCCTTTAAATCCTTGTAGGTGCCTGAACTCCTGTGAAACTCTACCCTCACCAACAGCAATGTGTGCCTTAGAACTGCAGGGCAGGACAACAGAGAAGAACTCTTGATTCATCAGCTCATAAATACTGAAACTTCTGTGCTCAACTAAACTTTTAAGACCACCAACCTTTCTGTCCTGAGTAAAGTGTAGGTCAGGAAGACTGCTTAATGACAAAGGACTTAAGACGAACTGCAAGTTTTACATTACATTAATCATCAGGTATAACCAACATTTGATTGCCCAGTCCCGCCAAGACTTTCACATTCAAAGATTTTTGCACAGTCACAGCTTTTTGCAATTATTCTCACCCAAAGAAACTCTGGCAGGAACTGCTCGGCGATCAATCCAGAAGGACACCCAGGACAACATGACCATGAGGGTGGCAGGGAAGTAGGTTTGGAGCAAGAAGAAGAAGATGTGTCGACGTAAAGTGAAGTTTATATAGAGTCGATTGTACCAACCTTTGAGAGAGGAGGAAACCCAGCATCAGTGAAAAGAGCCTTGACAGTAGGCACGGAAAGGTAAGATCTTTCCTTTGCTATTTTATTTCTAAAGAGTAGTGAATAAAGAAACTGAGCTTTCAAAAAATATATTGTCCAGACCGTGGAGATTACATTTCAGCGACATAACCCCAAGAGCCCTCTCACAGGCAGTTAATACAGCATTAGTTTTAGCCGTAGTATTAAATCAGTAGTATTAAATCAGAAACTATCAATACCCGTGCTACTGTAGAAAGCCAGTCTTGATGTAGTGTGGAATTTTTGTATTAAAAACTGAGACAAAGAAATCTTTTCATCAGTTTTCAGAGATTCATTCCCATTTTTCCAATACAGCATCAGATCTTCATCAGTGTAAGCATCTTAGGGAAAGAAGAAACAAGATGTGAAGTGACTTTAGCTTGGAGGTTCGACGAAACCTAACAGATGCAGTCTTTGGCATGAAGTAATGACACAAATAAGTTTGTTAACAGCACTGAGTTAAAAAGATCTCATCATATAATATATCATGACAAAAACAAAAATCTATGTAATCTTGATTCAAGGAAACACATCCTCATTGATGGAATGACAGGTAGAAATGGTACTGTTCTGAACATCACCGATCAAAATTAATTGACAAGGTATTGCTAACTGATAAGAATAGCTCAGGAAATAATCATGGGTAACACACTTGAATTTAGAGGAAGGAGGAAACACAGACATCTCAAACACAACACTCAAACTATCTTAGAATGATAAAAGCAGAAAGAATAGGTATGATCTGAAGCAAAAGTCCAGAAATATTTTAAAAGTGTATATGAAAAACTTACAGAATTTGTTATCACACTGAGTATCAGGAATGAGGAATGAGAAAAGGGTTATCAAGATGGTCAGGGGCTGGAGCACCCAAAATAAGAGGCTGGGGGAATGAGGTTTGTTCAGCTGGAAGAAGAACAGTCTGTGGTGGGGTCCAGCTGCTGCCCTGCTGAGGGTCATAGAGAAGACGGCAGTAGGCTTTTCTCAGACTCTTCATCAAGATGGAGAATGAAAGGACAAGAGGCAAAGGAAGCAAGTCACAGCAAAGGATTGTTTCCAAGCAGGTAAAAGTAAACCTTTTCAGGATGAGGGCTGTCAAATATTTAAATAGGTTGCACAGAAAAGTTGTGAAGCTTACTTTACCTTGTTCAAAACCCAAGTGGACACAGCCCTGAGCAACTCACTATAAAGATCTCCCTGCTCTCAATAGGGAGCAGCTGAACTCAAGGAGCAGCTGACCTCAATGCCAATGTAAATTATCCTGCAATTCTGTTGTTTGTAGAGGAATGTTTCAGTTAAATAGCTGGGAGGACCTCAAAACAACTAGATGTTAGTCTACACTGGAGAAAGTTTACAGAACAGCCACAAAAATTTTACTGTTCACATTACTTTCGCCACAGAACAAATCCTTCCCAAAGAAGCTTAGCCCAGGTCACAGAGTTTGCAGGACCAGGATTATGTCATAGGATGTTTTCCTTGCAAATTCCCCTGTCTAGCAGCATAAGGGCTAGACATACAACACTGTTGAGTCAATAGAAAGTCTCTTAGTAATTCTGGTGAACTATCTGTTCAGGCTCTGTAATAAAAAGTATTGTGAAATGTGTCAGGTGAAATGTTTGTGCAGATAGCCATGAAGCACATCTAGCGAGAAACACAGATACAACATACAGCTTTCCAGCTCCAGAGAACATGTCTGAGAGTCCAGGGGGAAGTGGCTGAAGTCCATGTTGCACATTGCTGTCACTGTGACCCTGGAAGTTGAAAAATGAGAAGAAAAGTTGGTTTCTATGAGGAGCAATCAAGCAGAATGTTATTGCAGATCATTATTCTGCAGCTTTAAAGCCAAGAATTATGCATGATGTTAGCATAAAATCCCCAGGAAAATTACCAATTATCTAAGTTCAAGCAAGCTGGATTATACACAGAAACTCCAAAGGAAGATGTAATTTCAATATCTACAAGGAACTAAAGCACTATCTTGAACATTACAGTTATAGTAATGTCAGTACAGTCAGTCCACTGTATTTTATATCCAAGTATTTCCCTACAAAGCAACAACATAAAATAACTTCACCATTTACATTTGAAATTTCCCTTATGTACAGCTTGATTAAGGTTTCCTCATTTCCCCCATTGCTCCATTCCCTCCATAGTCACCCCAAGAATGACCCAAGAATGTCTGAGGAACATGACCATCCTTATTGCAAGCTACAGAATTGCTCCAGTACATATATTATTAAAGAAAAAGCAGTTTCTTTCTGTTCTCAGTCAAATTATTTTAATCTGAGGGGTGTATTTCTGGGGCAGGGGATGTAAAATGGGTGCAGCTGTGATGGTTTGGACCTGGCACCCAGTCAAATGCCCAAACCCACAGCGAAGGCCTTCCCCCCTCCCTTACCTTCCCAGGGCAAGGTATAAAAACTGCAGGACCTGAGACCAACTGAATTATATAAAATATATATATATATGTACATATATTCCAATTATATACAATTAATATACTAGACACACAGCTAAGGGGGACAACCCACCCCCAAAGGGAGAGGGTAAGGAAAAGGGAAAGGGAAAAAGGGAAAAAAGGGACAAATGAAAGGAAAATCAAAATAAATCTACACTCTCGAAAACCCAACAAAGAAGTATTAACCAAGAGAAATCTCATGACTTTCCTTGAGATACCCGAATATTGCCAACCGCCCACCAGCAACCTCCACCTCCCAAAGCCCACAAGGCCGCACTGGGCCTCAACTCCTCCACAGGGGCAGAGCCGATAGGAGAGAAACTGCACCTTCAGATCCACCGGAAGGGAAAAGAGCAAAGGCTTCTCCCTCCTTCTTATTTATACGCTAACTTACGTAAAAATCATATGGAATACTGGGAGCATGGTCGCTTCCTTGGTTACAACATGGTTACCAGGAAAAGGACCTGGGCCAAACCACCACAGCAGTTGATTTTCAGGAAGAGAGATTTGCCTTCGTTAAGTTAACATCTAAGCTAACGAGCTGTGGCAATCACAGCTCCAGTCTTTAAATTAGTCCAGTTGTGCACATTGTTACATAAGAAATTTTCCAGTGGGTCAGTGAACTTTCTCTTGCAGACGGATTTGCAGTGGAGATCTCAATTTAGTAGGTGCAAATCAGCTGTGACTCATCATTTCAGAAGCCAGCTTACGTTGGCTGTGACCATTTTCTGAATTCATTGCAGATGTTGGTAAAGAACTTTTCTTCTGTTGCAGGGATTGAGATCCAAATCCTACCATGACCTATGCACTCATAACCCCCGAAAAGCTCATACTGTTCATTTTGACCATAAAACTAGAGCAAAATTTTGCCTTATGATCAAAATTTAAAGAATGTTTTTGGGGATATGCTCCAGAAAGTGTATTGAGGCAATGACCTCCCCTGACTGCGTGTAGCATTTAGGCACTGTATAACTCAGTCCCATTACAACATATTGTTTTCTTTCCTCAGCATTGCCTGAACTATGGCACAACCTGTGGTCAATAACAATTCATTAGCCAGTGACAGCACAGGAAATCAGCTCATCAATAAGATATTCCTTCATTAGAGTGCAGTGTTTAGGTGCCCATGAAAGCCCAAGGCCAAAATGAGGAATGAAATGTCCCTCAGCCCAGTATCAACCCCTTGCAGACATCTCAAGACATCTGAGCGCATTTCCAGTACCATCAGACACCCATGTTTTGTCAGCCAAATTTTGTTCTGAGTGTTCTAAATACCACCAGGCCCAAATGGCATGAAGATTCTCATTCTTCTTCATTTTATGTATCAAATTACCCATTTAACTCTTGTGCAGTCAGCTGTGGTTAAGTCACAGTCTTCTCTCTTGTGGTAACATTAAAAATTCACATCACCTCCTTGACAGATCTCAGAAAATTTTGAAAGTAAATACTCTGCACATGTGCAAATGAGCAGACCTGAACAGGACCAATATTTGCCATTAAAAATACTTAATCCTTCATTTTAGTTGTTGAGCACTGCTAACAAGTGGTTTGCTGCTGGCTGCAGAACATAAGAACTGTGTGGTATGAGCAGTGGAAACAGATACTCAGTTACACAGAGCAACAGCTGTCAAGAAGGTCCCTACCCTCCTCCTGCCCTTCTCCCCTCAGTACTGACCCAAGCTTCCATCTAACCTCATTCTTTATTTTTCTTTCTACTTCTTGTCTCTCCTGCTATATGGTACCTTCGTCCTCATCCAGTTCCAATAAAATACACAGTGTCTTTAGGTGCTTTGTTAAGTTGTGGGTAATCAGACTTCTCATGCAATAAATGGATTTGTTAAACAGGTTCATAACAGGGAAAGTGTTCTTAAGTGTTTGGTCAAGTTGGGACTTCCATCATTAAATCCGGCAAAACAAAGTAGCCGTATGATGCATAATCTCTTTCTTACACACACGCACATATTTCTTTGTGATTTTACAAGTTTGTCCAGGGCTTTTAAAACAAATCCAGTAGAATTGTATTTGGACTATGAAATTTTGCTTTAGAGTGAACTTTAGAACATCCTGGTTCTGTTGGGATACTGTCCTCCTTGGGACAATATTGCCCACTCTGCTTATTCTTCAAAGAGAAATAGCCTCCTGAATCAAACTTTATAGAAAACCTTTCCTAGTTTTTGAGAATCATTTTGCATAGCTGAAGTGAGTTAAGTTCCAGAAAGATCCTAGACCAGAAATCTTTGGCTAGAAAACATTCCAAGGTCTCTGTACACTGAGAGCATGTTTTCTGTCCTGGGGAACTATCCTTTTGTTTGGGCTCTTTAGCTTTTCTCCTCTGGCAGTGTATTTTTCTCCATATCTCTTTTTGCCTTCTTCTGAAGCAAATGAAATCTGCTGGGATGCTGATGTGAGCAGCCATAAAGGTGGCCTGGTTAGAAGGGGAAACTACAGAGCAGAAAAGCTGTCTTCTGAAAAATATTGACAGAGAAAGGCCTGCCAGCCTGGCAATGAGACACATCCTTGAGAAGCACAGCTGGCCTCTTTGAAATGCAGACAGGGTACCTAGAAACTGGAGACATCCTGGAATACCATCAACAACTGCAAAAAGAAAGGGTTTTAAAAGGCAATTTGTCTGGAAAATAAACATTTGTCTGAAAGAACAGAAAACATCCTTATCTATTGGCCATCACAGGCAAAACATAGATATTAATAGCACTTCTTGGCTGCCCAAAGTGGTAGTGTCCTACACCCTCTTGTATCTCTGGATATAAGGAGGACATAATTTTTACCCAAAATAAAGCCTTATTCTCTGAGAACTTTCAACGCTGCATGTACTTTTCCATTTCTAAACAGATTGAATTCACTGCATGAACTTTCTACCAGCACTTGGACTCTCACTGGGAATGCCTGGCTGACTGCAGACCCTACGATTCAGAGCATCTCTGAAGTGCCACTATGTCTGTTGTCTTGTTGGTCCCCTCTGGGCCCACTTTGGAGGCTGTTTCAGTTTGTCCTTCGCTCACAGGATGATTTGGTTCACCTGATGATGGAATCACTTGATATCAGTATTATGCATTCATATGAGCAATCTATCCTAAGTGTACCTGCTGGTATACTGTTGATGAGTTGCTCCACTAATGATAAGTAACCCATGAAAGTATATACCTAGTCAGTTATTGCTGTGACTGGTTGTTGCCATATGATTTATGGATACTAAATTATTGATTGCTGATAGTAATTTGCAACAGTTTGATATGTAATTAATATTCACTTTATTAATCATAGGTAGTGGTGATTTTTGTGGTAGTTTACTTGCTAGTGGTGATTTTTATGGTATTTTTGGTAATCTGTAATAAGGTAGAGAAGTTTAGAGGATTAAGCCTCCATGTCCTTGTGTATTACAGAATTCTGCAAACCCACTGTCACAATCTGTGTACACCCACAGGATGGGTAACCCTCCAGGTCATGACAGACATGCCTCAGGATTCTTCCAGCCAACAAATCTACTAGGAAACCAGGCTGCCTTTAATACTGCCATTTCAGTGTCAATAAATTTAAACCTTTACATCAACATGAAAACACCACAACAACAACAAAAAAGTTTCTAGACAAACAGGAAGAAAAATAGGATAATTATAGAGGTCACCATCTGGTATATCAGCAGCTTCCAGTTTAATCACAGACTGACCCTGGGATGAACATTCCTGCTTGACTAAGCCCTCCACTGACTGCAAAGAGTTGAGGGCATGCTTCCTCTGTGAGGAGATTATCCTGTTACTCCCCAAAGCATCGTTTCTTGCAGTTTCCTGCAAAGCATTTTGTACTGCACATTCTGTTTCCAGAATGTGCAGTACACCGACCGATGTGGCATCAACCGCACATCTGCAGTGTGAGTGGCAGGATTGGCAGTAGCAGTCCTAGTGATCACCAAAGTCAAGCCAAGAGCAAAACTGACAGCAAAGCCCCAGGGGATGCTCAGGAGCAGCAGGGCTGCACCGTTACCTCATGCTGTAGAGGACATGACCATCAGGGAACACTCGCAGCATGATGTTGTCCGTGGTGGTATCATGAATGAAGGACCTCTTGGAATGCACAAAGAAGACATCAGGGACCCAGATCTTCTTCACCAGCCTGCCATCAAAGGTCATGCTCTTGTTGTTGGTGCTGGGAAAGGAGAGACGCTCGTCCTTCCAGTAGTGTCTTAAGTATAAGGTCATAGTGAAATCCTTCAAAAAAACAAAGAGAACCAGAGAGAGGTCTGTCAGTGCTGCACTCTACAACAGCGGCACACCAGAAAGAAAACTTACTCCTACCAGGTAAATGAAATCTCTCCTCTCTCAACTCCTGATTCTTTCCTAGGCCAATGTCTCTGCGAATAGATTTTCCCGACAAAATAATTTCAGCCAAAACAAAGCATAAACAACCAATGAATGTATTACACTACCCAGTAATGTTCAATGAAAAAGGGATATAAATATGCCCCAAGAGAAGCAATGCCCCGCAGAAACAATTCTTCAATCCTGGCAAAATTATCTTGCAGGACTATGGTATCAATAGCATGATCTAGAGGAAAAACTGTGAAAGTTAGCTTTATGATGAGGCTAAACATTAAGCAATTTATCCGCAAAAGAACTAAATTGTTGCAAACAGCAACCACGCGACTACCATATAAATGCATGAATAAAATTCCCTTTTTAAGCTTGTTGAGGGGACAGGAGCTTCAGTCACGTAAAGGAAAACATCTGTTTGTTGATCCCAACCTGGCATCTGTTGCTTTCAGAGCTGAATCTACTCTCTCATTCTGAGATCAAATACACTTCTTTTCTTTATATTCCCAAATAAACAAGGGGTTATGAGAGCTGCCAAGCCTGAAGAGGCAGCAACACAGGCCAGGACCTCTTCCTAACCACACAGCAACCACTTTTTAAAAACAAAACTAAGCTATCAGTTTGGTGAAAAACAGTAACAAACAATTGCCCCTGACTCTCTGCTTCAAAGGGCTGTCTGGCAATAGCCTTGCATTGCCAATAGGTTTTTCATTAATTTGTCAAAGATGTCTCTAGTGCCAGTCCTCATCTTGCTGTCCTGTATGGGACAGAGCTGGCCAGACACTTCCCTTTCTGAATATGGCAGAGACCTGCCAGGAGGACACTTCTGCTCATCCACCTGCAGGTCCCCAGCTTAGGCTGGTCCCAGGCTCCATTGCTGCTCCTTCCAGGGATGCTGTCAGCTTCTGTTCCCTCCTGGACACTGGCCACCTTCCTGTTATAACTATAGACCCAAAGAAATACTTCCAGCAACTGCTGCTACTGACAGGCTTAGGTTGCAACCTGGCTGGACAAGTCACTCTCAGGCGAGGGACATCAAGCCCATCAGCTTGACTAGAGCTAAGAAAAAGGAAATCAAGGAAGAGGCACAACTGTTGCTGTCTTAGGAGTCAGTGCAAGTTACAGCAGAAGTCAAAAAAGGGGTAAAAAAGAGCCTGGATATTCAGGGTCACCAGTCCCTTGGCCATGACATGAGATGGAGGGACATGGAGCTCCAGGTGAGTTTTACCCCAGCAAGCAACTAGGTACGACATGGACACTTGCTCACTCCTCCTTCCCATCACCCCTGGCCAATGGTATGGGGAAGAGAATCAGAAAAAGTTGGGTTGAGATAAGAATAGTTTAATAAATGAAATAAAATAAATAATAATAGTAAGATTAATGAAAAGGGTCATAAAAAGAGAGAGGGACAAAACTCCAGAAAAAAAAAACAAAAAAAAGTGATGCACAATACAGTTACTGACCAATGCCCAGCCTGTCCCCCAGCAGCAGTCGGCCCCTCCTGGTCAAATCCTGCCAGTTTATATATTGGGCATGACCTTCCATGGTATGGAATATCCCTTTGGCCAGTTCAGGTCAGCTGTCCTGGCCATGCCCCTTCCTGTCTTTTTGTGTTCCTCCTCACAGGCAGAGCATGAGACACTGAAAAGTCCTTGACTTAGGGTAAGCACTACTTAGCCACAACCAAAACACTGTGTTATCAGCATTATTCTCATACTAAATCCAAAACACAGCAGTGTACCAGCTACTAAGAAGAAAATTAGCTCTATCCCAGCCAAAACCGAGACAGCCAGGCAGCCGGAGGCTGTGGCTGCAAAATGCCTCTGGGCAGCTCCACCATCAGAGCACAGGAGAACAGCGACCGATGTGGCATCAACCCAGCCACCACAGAGAAGGTGGGGACAACATGGGAAGGGACACACTACATTCCAGGTCACCCCTTTCCCTGTCTTATCAGGCAGGAGCTTCTCCTCTCTCATCCTCACCCACATTCTCTCTCCAAACAGGCCAACACGGTAGTCAAATCTCCTCTCTCTCCAATGGTCAACACATACCACACCAAATGCTGCAAAGGCACCAAAGGCAGTGACAGCTGACAACAGCTTCTAAGTACAAAGTCTAAATTAAGGAAGTTTTTTGTGGCATGAATCAAATGAGGCAGTTTGTTGACAGCTCGTTCCTTTCTGACCAGCACACATGCTACTTACAAGGAAGAAAAGGGGTTTATTTCAGTACTCACAAGTAGGAAAATCCCTTACAAAACAAGTTTTTACAAGAAACTGAGAGAAGGATAGCATATGCCAGGGTCACAGCAAATGAGCATACACAAGTACTTCAATTTTGACAGCACATTTCATGTTTGTGCCATGCTCCAGGCAGCCCCAAGAGCATGCCCTGTCAGTGCACACAGCAGCAGCCCATAGATACTGACCAGACAGGCACCAGTTTTAAACCCATGTGATTTAAACATCCCCTGGCTGCTCTCATTGACATGCATTGTCTTGCAGATATGGTGAGTCGTGGCTCCTGGCGCTTCTGTCTGGTGCTTCTTTGGAGCACCTAAAGACTGCCCAGCTGAGAGCACCTGATTTCCAGGGCCACTAACCCTTCAGAGCAGTTTGAGATAAGCCCTGCCTGCAGCCTTGCCCTGCCTGCAACTGGCAGGCAAGGAGGGCATCCTGGTGCAGGCACAGGTAGCCCCAGTCCCCTGGGCACGCTGACAGCTTATTGCCCGCTCTCCTCTCTGCAAACACCCATGCCAGGACAGTCTGTTGGAAAAACAAACCAATTCAACTCAGACTGACTTGAGAGATCATTCTTCCATCCCAAATACATGTCAGAAACTGCTGTAGAAAGTGCTTGTCATGTGCTGGGAAAATAGGACTATGGAGCTATCAACAGCCAAGGGAGAGGACTGTCCTCAAAGCTTTCTGACAGGCAACATTTTTGTTGAAATCAGATGCTCCTGACAGAAATCGTTGTGAATTATTTACTAATTAGGTCTCTTTGCTGCTCTGACATTATCTTGACATACTAGAGCGCTGACTCTCCTTGTGGCAGCCATTCCCTCTGCTGACACCTCTCTCCTACACACTTCATTGCATGCATACCCCCAAAACCTCCCTTTCAATATCCAGGCAGCCAAGCTCCCTTGTTTAATCCTAGATCATAGAGTAGTTTGGGTTGGAAGGGACCTTTAAAAGTCATCTAGTTCAACCCCTCCAAAATGGGATGGAGATGAAGATGTAATTGCACCATAGTAAAAACCACTGAAGCTAAAGCTCTTCCTTTGTGTTCTATCTAGACCAGAGAAAATACCCGAGAACAGGGAGGAAAAGGCAGAAGGAGGAAGGAACTAAGAAGCTTCCTCTTCTCTATGTTTCTCTTTCCACTTCCCTTTCCAGTGTTTTTATTCCATTTCCTACAATAAAAAACAGAACAAAACAAAAACAAACAAAAAAAACCCCAATAAAACCCAAAACAAAACCCAAAACTAAACAGAAAAATACACAAATCCCCACAAAAACCCAAACAAACAAACAACACCTCCCCCCAAAAACTATATGAACATTTCTGTGAACTCAGTGTTTCTCTAAGGAAGAAAACTCCTGCAGCAGCTTATGTGAACTTCACCTTATACCTTCAAACCTTCATACACAGCTGTTTATAGTTTTCATTGTGATAGATCTTTCATAGCACTGATTATTCTCCTATTCAAGGTCATTTTTTCCTTCATGCTTTTAATCTTTATCTGGAGATACAGAGATAAGCCTTTGATCACCTTGTTTTATCAAGCCTTTGCTTCTGAATACCAGCCTCTTTGAATGTCACAGATGCTGCCATTACTTTGATCTGACCAATAATTTGGAGCCCACAGGTTTCACGCGGGAATGACACTTTATGACTAGGAGTAATTGAGGTTTAGAAGAGGATTACATACCATGTCAACTTCAGAAATACTGTCCAAGCTTTCAACTTGCACATCCACCCCAACAGGAATTGCAGGGCCTGAAAGAGAAGGAGATTTAGATATGCAAATAACTGGTCTTTCAGATCATCTGCATTTAATTAGCACTACAAAGTGCAAAACATTTCTGAATTTATGTTATACATTTCTGTCAATGGCTCTTCATGAGGGGACTGGGGTAAGAGTCAGTGAATAACCGTGTAAGGCCTCTTTTGAAACACTTTATCTTCCCCTTGGCATATTCTGCAATGTTGACACTCTGCCCAGTTAATCTAGAGCTTGGATGAAACATTTGCATATGTTTTTAAAAACTGAGCCATCCTGTCTTAAATTTTAGGCTTTTATGAACAAATTTAGCCCCGGAAAGAGGAGACTGAGATGAAGAAATGGCAAGCAATGAACACTTCCTTGAAGGTTTCTCATTTTTTACCAAAAAGACAAACTATATTAATCTCTCAAGAGCCCATCACCATTCATATGACTCACTGATGATATTACTAGTTTTCCACAATAGTTGCAAAATTAGCAACCAAAGAATTCACAAAGAGTAAATAAGCAGAAAACGTCCGATAAAAAATGCACACTCTTCCATTACTAGAAACCTTGTATCAAAACTTCACTGAAGGCTGCTGCCCATTAATGACCAGGACCTCCTCAGGTTACTCAAAATCCCCATAGTGTCCCCTCATGCAGCTTTTTCCCATTTCTTGTGGTAAGTGCCTGAAGAGACGTGCACACCAAACACAACCCACCAGGGCAGGTCAACAGGAACTGATGAGGAACAATCCAGGTGGATCCACTGCCACCCTGTGCTCTCAGTGTGTGGCACTCACAGGGCTCATACTGATGAGCTGATCCAGACTGTCTCCAGCCTGGCACCGCCAGTGAGACAGAACGTGCCAAAGGAAGCAGAAGCTCTGCAGACATGTGTGGGACTTGCCCAATAGAAATGAATTTTCCAAGGACCATATTGGCCTCCATGAAGATTTGTGAAGATTTGCCAAGTTTTTCAGCACCTAGACTTTCAATCTGATTAGCAGTTATGGTATGTAAGAGGTACCACAACCCCTTTGTAGACTCAGATCCACACATAGCAGGGCTGGCTGCACACATGTATTTAGCTAGAGTAGCATCTTCCTGGAGACCACAACCAAGCTCTGAATACACCATAAGCGTAACAAGAGAGCAGAAACGCTGTTCTGAGAAAGCAGGGCACTTTTGCAAGCTGCCATCTGTCCTGCTCCGGTGCCTGTTGCAGCTTATACACACTCTCACACATCCTCAGGGCTTTTGAACACAGACTTAGGTTTGCCTCTAAACGGACGAGAAAGCAGAACCAACTCAGCTTCAGTAGGGAAAGGCTAGTCACCATGTCCATGAGACAAGTTGCAACTGGCCCCAGTACAGGTTTGCTAGGGCTTTGATAAGCCAGCCTCACCAAATTACAGTAGAGCATGCTGATGGTGACACTGTCCCCCTTCCTCATGCACAGTTCCAGACTGTTGCGCCCACATCCTCCATCACTGGCTGTGCTGGGTACAGGTACCCTGAAGGAAGCCCCGTGGAGCAGGACCAGGCTCCTCAGAACCACCAATTCCAATTTAAGTGACTGTTTCCCCAGCAATGGAGCTGAAACATGATGCTCGCTCCCAGATGCTCACAAACACCTACATATTCAGACACACAGCTGTGCACTTCATACTTCAAAAAAATTGCCAGCAAGCATTTGCAACAGAGAGAAAGAATTTCTATAGGGCATCCCTCCTGATCAGAAAACATACTTTGTTTTGGTTTTTTGAACAAGGTAGCAGAAAGCACTTTATGTGTGGTGATAACAAGCATCTGTTGGTAGCCAATTTTTTTGCGCTTTTTTGCCTTTTTTTTGCTTTTTTTTTGTTTAGATATCATACCAAAGTCATACAGGGTGAAGAAGAGTCGTACATCAAGAAGAGCCTGGGCAGTAATTCAAATGTTTATCTATTTGCTTAATGCCTTTAAATACCTAACACCTCTGCAGTAAGGTCATGTTTGTGACACTTAACTTGGGCCTCTGCTACAGCAAGGCTCAATGCTCAGAGAAAGTCTTTTCAGAAAGGCTCCACAGTCCAACACAGCCCATGTCAGTGCAGGCACAAGGATGCCCCCAGCACTGCCTCTGTCTTTTACAGGAGAAAGTGTGAGTAATTAATATTACTTATTGTCATATACAGCTGGGGACACTGCAGTAGTTCCCACAGTGCTTCCAAAAAGCCATGTCATGGTTGGCATGGTGCTAATGGAGAAGAGATGGTCTCTGTCAGGATGGCTTCACAGTGCAACCAGGTTGTGCCAGAAGAGGATGGCAGTGGTTGGTTGTGGTACTTCCTGCTGCGGCTCCCTGGTGCCAAGGGGCTGTGTGCCCAACACATGCTGGGGAGCCCCCACAGCTTCCAGACTGCAAGAGAGACTCTGTGTATGAATCCTTAATTTAGTCTTGATTCAGGAAATCAACACCCACCCAAAGTCTATTTACTGCTGCAATTTCTATGCCTGTTTGAACAATAATCACAGATTAAAACAAACCAACCAAACAACAAACAACTAAAAAACAAACCCACAAACATAAGAACACTGCCAATTTGACATATGTCCTGCTCTCCCATTCCTTCCCTATCCACTCTTACTCTTGAAGATAAAAGACTGTGTCCATGTTCTTGCCTTTGTGTATGTTCCTGCATCAAATGCTCTATAACCAGCAGTTACCTCATTGCAAGGACAAAACCTATGGTTTGCATGTTGTTGGTCAATTGCTACACACAGTGATCATCAAGTCCTGCTCCAGGTGATGAGCACAACTGAAGCTGTGTCTGGAAATACCCTCTTTAAACCACAGAAACAAACCCTGGGTTTTCTTAAAGGCATCTTGGCTACAGTGCATACCCTTGAATTAAATGGCTGTGGATCAGTCACCAACAATGCCAAGAGATCTTCGGTCTCACTAACCCTTGGAGTTAATTAGGAACTGCTACCTTTTCAATCCTGTCCCTCTGTCAACTAAACTGCTGAACCAGAGGCTATAGATGGTATGCCAAATTCCTTATCTAATTCACTAGGGATGAGCAAAAGGAAAAAAAACCTCCTTTCTGATAGGGAACAGAGGATGATGAGGGTGTGAATGTGAGGGGACAAGAATAGCTGAGATAGTATACAACACACTGAACTGGTGGACAGAATAAGTAACTTAGATTACAGCATTAAATGCAGAAAAGCCCTCATCAACCAACCTGTCCTTGTCATAAACAACATTTTATCAATATCCACTTTTTCTTCAGAAAGAAGAACTATAGAAGGATCATCTTAGAGAATTATAAGCAGGAAAAGACCTGAATACAGTAACACTGGAGAAATCTCAAAGCTCGAGGATGTTTACTGTTGCACAGGAAGCAAAACAGATCCATGTGAAAGCTGTGGATTTGGCTGACAAAGGGAAGCAGTGCTACTTTGCTTGAAGACTGCAGTCCAGCAAACCTTTACAGTTCATACTTTAGAGTCTCTGAAAAGTATCAGTTGAATTCATGGAATAATTCAAATTAAACAAGTATTTACAGATCAAGGTCTAGAGGTAACTTGTATAACCTTCAACTAGAACATTTCTTCCACAAACAGCAAACATGTCAACACTTATTATCCCCATCACTGTCCACAGAAATATCTTGCAGAAAACAAAACCTAATTCAGCAGGACTGATACAACCAGAAAACAAACAGTGGACTCTTAAAGCTTCATAAAAATCACAGGCTTCTACTCACAACACAGAAATGAACCCACCAATAAACAATTTCCCTTGCATCTCAGACACAGAACAGTGGTAGCTTCTAAGTAAGCTCAAGACACTCACACAGTCATTAGCAAATGTGAAAATATAAAAATTGAAAATGGAAAATAGGAGATTTCCCTTTTGAAGGAAATATTTTTGTGTTGAAAGAGAATTTAAGTGACCTGAAGAACAGACCAAGGTTGATAGGAGTGCTTTTACTTTCTCCCTTTATTGGACAGCATCCATTAGCCCCACAATTTCTGCACAGGGTTTACATGTTAAATGATGGAGCATCCTTGCAGCTTCTCACCATAAAGGTACTGCCTTCCGAAAATGAATTCACGTTTGGAATCCACTCAAAGACATACACCATGCCTTGTTATTGTAAATTCCTGCACGTCACTGTTCTAGCCTCAAATCAACTTCGATATTGAAAATATACTTAGGAACCAGATTGTAAAGGTGTTTATGACTTCATATGTCTTTATTCCTTTGCCAAGTTCACAACCTGGTGTGCTGAGAATCAACGGCAAGAGTGCTCCCTCATTTCTTTTTCCCCTGCAGAAAACTGCTCGGTTTTGAGACCTGCGCTCTAGTGAAAGCCATTACACGTTCAGGTTAGGTGCTGCACATAGAAAAGATGGTGTTCAGAATACCTTTACAGAAAAAACACCTTGCATCTGCATTCAGTGGTTGTGCAAGGAGAAGAGATAGACACAAAAGTCTCCATTTTGGGTGGGTTCTGACACAAAGAACACTTTGTGGCTTGTTTCACCTTACAGAAACTCCCGTTTGAATACCAAACTCTGCCCCAGGTTGAATGGGATGCCTGGCCTGGCACTAACCTCTCCAGGGAACTCAGGAAGTTTCCACAGGTCCTGTTCAGGAATGACTTCAGAAGATGCCCAACACTAAAGTCTGTTGTACCCCAGTCTCTGCACCTGAAAACACTCACAGAGGAGCAGCATGAAATTTTCAAAGAGTGAGTCACTTCCCAGCCAGAACTGGGCACAAACATGTTTTTTATTTCTGAACACTGGAGCAGGCTTTGGAAGATAGGGAAGAGTGTGCTGCCATGAAGATGCCTGGAGTCAATTTTCTACCCAGCTCTGAGACTAAAGCTTTGTGACATCTCTTCCTTTTTTCTCTTTGGCAGTGCTTTCAAAGGCTCATTGTTTCCCCCTGAGACAGTATCTTTGTTCACTTATATATCTTTGGAGGAGTGAGGCAAATGTAGGCCCTGAGATAAATATATCTATGTGGGAAACAAGTAGGTTTGAGACTTCTTTACTGACAGACATCTCGTGCACACCCAGGGGAGCTGCAAACATCCATAAGAGACCTCATGGCTGCAAGCTGCAAAAGAGTTTTCAATGTATCTTCGTGTGTGTGTGCTCATATACATACATATGTATATATATATGTATATATACTTTTTAATAAATGTATTTATGAATGGGACCTCTTAGATGTGCACAGCTTCCAGGCAGCCACCACCAGGATATGTTCATCACCTGCCTGGTGACTGCAGAGAGCTTCATTCCTCTGCATCTCACTGACAGCTGATCGTTAGCAGAGAAGCAAGTTTTATTCCAGCCCTTGACAGTAACGCTAAGTGAGCTACTTATGCCTTATTCACCCCACCATTCATCCACTCTGGCAAAAATACTTCCCAGAAAGAGAAGGAAGGACCAGCTGAAGTTAGGCTACTAAGCTATGAGCAAATATAATAAAAGTAAAGCATTAGGCTAGTCCTCGATAAAGAAGATACAGCTATTTTAAGTATCAACTAAAGCTGCTTATTCATGGGCTCCCTGTAAAATATGAGATGTCATAGATGAAATGCTTAAAATGGGTGTTTAAGGAAGGCAGCAAAACAAACATTTACATAATCTTTAAAAATTAATAATAGTAAATAATACCTGAACATCTGCTAGCTAGAACAAGGTCACTGACATGGAGATAACTCCCAAAGGGTCAAAAACCCTGCAGTCTCTTTTAGCTTATGGAGGCTCTTTGACCATCAACAAAGCAAAAAACCTTGTCACTGCCTCTGTACCCAATCGCCTGTCTCTAATGGGCTGGAAGCAGGCAAGACAACCATGCTTATTGGGCTGTTAATAACACAACTTACACAACATTTGTTTGCTCAGTTGCTCTTTACAAAGGTACTTCTTATTGGAAAACCTTTCAACTTTCTCTAATGTTGGTGGGTGTTTTTCATTTCACCTTGCATAACCCCAGCCTGCTCTGCCCAGTGGTCACAGCTGTGTTGGGCTGGAAGCTTGCTGACTGTCCTCTGCAGACCAGCAAGAGTCCCCATGGCCACAATTGAGCAGCTCACACCCCAATCCCTTCTTAGCTTGAAGTTCAATAGTGAAATTGTAAACTGGTCCATCAAACTTAGGAACAATCACGTTTACAGTACTGGGTTTCTCTTTAGTCTAATGTCAGTCACCATTTCCTCATCATATTATTTATGTTTTCCAGAATTTAAGCACCTTTCACACCTGCATCATAACATCACAGGCCCAATGCAATGCCACAAGGCTGGAATCTCTATTAGATCATGGTCCTTGAGCTGCTCTTGGAGAAGGTCTTAGGGCAGCAACCGGTTACAGCCACATGCCGTCCCCAAGGCTCCTCTTCGCTGCTTGCACAATACAAAAGCCTTTTTATCCTATGCAGGTCAGACCACATCAGTTTGACTGACATTGCCACAGCAAAAAACTGGAAGGACTCACAGTGCATAGCAAATCACTGTGACTGCCTGACGAATAACATTACAGAGGATTGCCTCTTACCAGACTTTTTCCCATCAGGCTTATTATCTGTCTCTAAAAATACGCTGCACAGTGAAGCAGTTTCCATGCTTTGTTCCTTATCACATGCAACTTCATCACAACTTTGCTAATCCCACACCTTTGTCCCAAGAACCTCTGTAAATTAAGGAGGTTTTAAACAAAAATTTAAAAACCACCATGTTTTTCCTTTAAAAATAAAGGCACCTCCTCAGTAAAGGTTTTTAGGATATTTCTCAATTTTATAAAAAGTAGTCCAAGACTTTTGGCTCTAGAAGTATTTTATGCTGTGATGGGAGGTAGCATGGGAAAACAAGACAAGAGGGAGATTAAAATGTAGTTATATTAGCACAGGAAGCGTGACTCTGTAATTATGTATGTATGTTTGGTGTGACGTGCACAAAAGTATTCCTCACAGGCTTTGTGATACTGATGAACATAAGTAAAGATTGGATCTGTTTCCAGAAATATGGTGCAGTGGTGCCACTGAGCATCAAAACCTAAACCATCAGCACAACAGAATAAATGCCCACAGCTTTCCCCCAGATATATCCCTGACATATATCCAGTTAGGGGGAAAAAGTTTTAAAAATCACTGTGGCTCCACAGCTATCTCCAGTTGAGTCAGGGGAAGGAGTCAAAATCTCCTCCCAGAGAAGCCCTGTCATCCCACCCCATCAGACTCAGGAGCCAGTGGGTCTTTTGTCAAGAGTAGTAACAGCTGCAGAGAGGACAGATTGTCAGGCTCTGATCTTCCACTTTGTCCACATTAGGCACTCAGAAGTCATCAGCCAAGCTCCAAAAACTGAGGTTGGCTTAAAAAAAAAAAAATCTGAAAACATGACACAGCAGCCTCTGAGATTACAGCAGGGCAGGGCATACCTGACATTTAGGGAGGCACATACACTTCAGTGAATTCACTCAACAGAACACAGTATGTGCTTCTCAGTGTCCAGTCTGTTAGGGAAGTTGAAGCACAGCAAATCAGCAATTTCATGTCTGTGAACAACTCCACGTGTCTGAAACCACACAGCTGCCTATCCAACTTCAGAACACAACATACTAGTGATAGAAAACAAAGAAGTGCTGATTAAAATCAGTGAATTGTTCATACCGCCATTGAAAGTCTTCAAGGTCAGGTTGCATGGAGCTTTAAGCAACTTGGTCTAGCAGAAAGTGTCCCTGCTCATGGTAGGGGGTTTGGAACTAGATGATCTTTAAGGTCCCTTCCAACCCAAACCATTCTGTGTTTCTGTGACAAAGCACTGCTGTGCCAGGCAAGCTGTCTGGGATCACCACTATCCATGAAGGAGCAGCATGCCAACAAAACAAAGCCAGACTGAAGGCAGTGGACATCCAGCCAATCCTCACAGGTCCAGGTTTTGCAGACAGAAGATTGAAAAAAAAGAAGTCTGGAAAGTCAGGTAAAGAAAGCAAAGACCAATAAATGAACAAACAGCAGGTTAAACCAACAAGGTGGTTGGCTGGACATTCCTGACACCGACCATCTCATCGTGAAACTGGGAGGATTTAGGTGAGTCCATGAAACCAATTTCCTGTCTCCCTGGTCTTCTCCTTTTTCAGAAGTCAGGTTCCTTCCCAAATCCACTCTGCTGAAAGGCTCACCTTCCCAAAGAAGGAGCCTGGCAGGAAAGGAAATGCCAGGCATTATCTCCCTTTCCCTAACCAGAGACTGGTGCAGCAGTGTCACTGGAGTATCACCTGCTTCATCTGGAGCAAGTGGAGGACCCGAGGGTAACTCATTCAGCAACATTTTTACAGCCAAGTCATAAAGGAGCAGGAGCAAGTTTCATGTCCAGTGCCTTAGAGCCAGCTCCCAGACCTCAGCCCTCAGCCTCAGCTGCACCCCATGGCTTGTCAGGTGTATTCACACCAGTCCAAAGGAGATCTGCTTATGCTCCACCCAGAGGGCAATTTAAGGCAAATTCTTCAACCCTAGAAATGGCAGATCAAGTTTAGCACTGATTAGCAAAAGAAGTTTTACCTCTAATGGTCAGGCTGGACTGCAACTTGCTAGTAAATAACAGTGGGGGGCAGGCAGGAGTCACTGCTGATTACACATTTGAACTCTGGAGTCTGGAGATATATACACATAAATTGTGAGCATGGGGACAGCACTGTGCTCTTAGAACAGCACACCTGCACTGTGGGGAAAGAAGTGTGGGGAAACTGTGGGGAAAGTGTGACATTCAAGTCACACCGGGGATGAGCAGGTCTAAGAAGCTCCGTTCTGCAGATGAGGTGCAAAAGGCAAAACACCTGTGTGTCTCAGTGGACAGGGAGAGGTAGCATTTCACCCTAGATGGCCAATTGACAAAGGATGCAGTATTAGCTATTCAATGAAAACTACAGAAAACTGCCCTTAGCTCTGCAGGGGCTTGGTTATTGGTCTTAATCAGAAGACGGTTTTCCATACTGGTATTCCAGACCATTTTTATTCAGATACTCTCTTATCTCTACAGTAGTGAGCCTAGAAAGCTCAGCCAAGCACATTCCTGTAACTGAGTGTGACAGAAGGCAGAAGCAAAGGACACAGAGGACTCTTCTCCCACTCCTTTGGTGGCTTTAGAGAGTTTGAGACAAGATTTTATCTGGATGAAAGTATTCCATTTTCTCCTAGCAAGGATGGGATGTGATCAACCTAACGAGTTCTTTATTTTGCAATTTGATAGCATCAGCTGAAAAGCTCATTGAAACTTCACAACTACAAGTGAACGCTAAAACCTGCAGCTTGTTCCTCTTCTCAGTAGAGCGAAACACTTACTGGCAGGGTCCATCCTGAATTCTGGGGAATGACAGCCCAAAAAGGTCAACTACAGCAACAGGAAGGAATGTATGAATTGTACAGAGCAGAGAAGGCTAAGAGATGAGCATGAGGCTTCTCTGAACTGGCACCAAGTCCCTTCCCTTCACACTGATGCACTTGGCCAGAGGTTTCGTGTTTTGCTTGTTTCTTTTTCAATGAGATTGTTAATTAGATTATTTCTAATTAAATAAACTTGAAAAAAAGAGAACCATTTTATTCTCACCTCCAAAAGCTGGCCTCATGGTGAAGTCATGTTCGTCAACTCTGAGAAGCTGCTCTGTCTTTCCTTTCCAGGCTTTGGTCAAGTCATGATTCTTCTTAAAGATGTGACTGCAAAAGACAGCAACAGCATTGGTCCTATGTCTCTGTGCCCGAGCTGCAGCCGACTTCTGCCAGCCCAGTTTCAGACCTGCAGCAGCTTTGTAGGCACAGTCCGGGGAAGGGAAGCAGGGGGCTGCCAGCACCACGGCATAGGTACAACACCACCTTTCCACAGCAGTGCCCCCACAGGTGCAAGGAGCCCTTGCCCCCACTCCAAGATGGACATGGCGCTCCCTCCACCCCAGACACTGCAGCTCCCAGGGAGGCACAAGGCTGAGAGCACAGCATCTCATGGAGGAGCTGGGATGCAGCAAATGTCACAGCTCAGAGCAAGCAGCAGTAGAAGCAGCTGGCTGCCCTACGTTACCTGGCCAGGATTTGGCCAGGTACCAAGGAACATTGTCATGAGAAAGCTCTTTTCCATGGTGGGCACGCAATGTCATACACTATTCTGGGACCATGTGCCCCATGAACTTCAGTTCAGTGCCAGCAGTTTGTGTGGACAGAGGGTTTGTTTTGTCTTCTGGCTTTCAGCAATAACAAAACCACCCATTCCTCCCTTCAACAGCAGGAAAAGAGGAGTTTTAGCTAAAGAAGTCTGCAATCCTTCACTTTTCTGAATATTAAGGTAGGAAAAATTCTAATCTTTTATTTGATACATTATATGATGACAGTAGAACAAGGATGACTACAAAACCCTGAGAAAAGTGCAAGATAGTCACTAAAATCATGTAAGGGGATAAGTAACCAGCAGAAAAAATACATGTCTGGAAGAAAATCCAGATCAGCATCCCTGGCTGTTCTCCAGTGGTGCAGGAGGAAGAACTTGGACTGTTAAGGTTCCTCAACCCCTTTGGTCCAGACCTAAGATCCGACAAAGTTACAAATATTGTTGCAACGAGCTGTTTGTCAGTAAGTTACTAAAACAAATAATGATAAAGTACTTTACACAAAAGCGTTCAGATTCCTTTGCCTGTGTGGAAAAAAATTACTGAAAATAAAGAAGAAAAATCTTGGAGAAAAAATAAAGAGACTGCTTAGGCTTAAAATCTTGGTTTTTTGAGATTTTGAATCTCAAAAATTCAGAGCTTACAAAACAATCACCACACTCATAAGTGTGGCTATGGAAAGTCATGTGCTTGGCCTCATTAAAATACAAGGCATGATGAGTATGAGGCAAAGGGAGCAAAAATAATAAATCACAAATCAGAAGAAAAGTTTCCCATCAGAGTGCTCATTTCAGGAAAGAAAGTATGAAACCTAGGGGGTGTTGATAGCTGCTGCTAACATCAATAACCCATTTACTTTAATAAGGAGGTGAAAAGGAAGCAACAGAATTTGAAAATAAACATATCAAATGGATGCTTTGGGAGAATATAACCTCTTGTGCTCCAGGACACATGCTACATAGAAAATGTTGGACCCCTCTCTCATCACTTTGGGCTCCTGTTTCAGTCAGGATGTCAGAGCATCTCTCTCCCAGCTGGAGCAAGCGTGCTTGGCACAGCTGCACTAATGGTTACCTAAAAGCAGAGTGTCAAACCAAGCACAGCCAGTAATGGGAATGGTTGGAGGCAAAAGTTTAGCTTTTAACTGCTTGCTGCAGGGGGGAAACTTTGCTTCTCTGCAAAGGTTAGGGCTGCTGCCAAAGTGCTCCGCTTCGCCATCCGCAGCACTGCCCCTATGCCTCAAAAGCTGGAAGTGAGGAAGCAGGATCTTCCTGTGTCTGCTTGATCTTAATCATCAGGGAAAGGCCGAAGTACCACAGTACCAGCTCAATCAAGTCTCTCCCCTAAAAGAATGGCAGAAAAAACCCAATTAAAAATCCAATAAAACTTTGGATTGCCCACTGTATGAGGAATTAATATGGAAAACCCTGGCAGTATTACAGTGCCATCTTGTAAATCAATGGCTCAGGCTCACTGAAATGCTGTGCTTTGATCAATTCTTTTAAAAATCATCAAACACAAAGAGCACATAGGAGAGCTGCTGAGAACAGTCTGTGGCCACAGAGGCTTCAGAGGGCTGGCTGGGGACACAGACACTGTCTGAGGAAGGAAATAGGTTTTCAGGCAGTTTCTTAGCTAGGGATTGCATTTAATAGCCAGCATTTAATCATCAGTTCATGCCCAATCCTTCAGGTGTGTAATGGACAATTCAGACTTTACAGATAGAGCCCTGTCATTTTCCTTTTTAATGAATTTAATCCATTTACAAAGATCTTCTAGGAAGATATTTTTAATGACAGGAAGTCTACACAGCCTTTGAAATGTGTAACTGTTTTGTCTATTTAATCCAATTCAAGACCAAATTTGTTTGGGAAAAAAAAAATCTAACAGTGTTTGACATCAACTATGGCAATGTCTTCTGACCCTCTCCAGCAGGTACCCCATGCCACCCCCATTGCTGACTGGTACAGGGAGCACATCATTACCTGCAGCAAAAGTGACACCAGTTGCCAGTGCTTCTGCAGAGCTGAAGGATGCACTGAATGCTGCTGCCCGCTGGGCGCCTTTACTGACAATCTGATCACTGCTATCTCAAAAATCCTCCCCGGCGTATTTATGGTCTTTAGCATTTCTGATTATAGATTTCTCAGGGTTTCTTTCAGCTTTATGCAGCACTCTCTGCAATTCACCATTATTCATTTAAAGTCACCCATTGCCCCATCTCTTTTTTTGCCAAGTTATTCATATATCATTTTACTGCCGTTTGTACTTCGTTCAAAGGGGATGAATTTGATAAATCTGACTTTTGTGAAGAATTGTTCCTGTTTACAGAGGAGAGAAGGGGACAGGTATCTCACTGAGCTTCAGTAAAGACTTCTCTATTATTTTCCTATTTTTTTAATATATTTTTCTTTCCATTCACTTTTATTCAGAATTGTGCTCAATTGCATAAAATGCTTCTTATATTGCCAAATATATCAAAGACAATTAATTATTGATGGCATAAGAAATTACAGATAACAGCACAGCATGTGGTTATCTATGGAGACATTCAGATTTTTCAGAGCAACATAAAAAAACGGATCAAATTGGAAACAGTCCTCATGCCATAGGGTGTAAGGCAATGGCTAAGTGGTGAGCGTGAAAGCAAACGTAATCTCCATCCCAAGCATGGTGCAGCTGTTGGTAGCCAGAGTCTGTGAGGTATCTGCACCTTCCTCTGGGAATTCAGCATTGTCTTTGGTCACAAGACAGTATCTCATGGTCATGGGACCTTGGTTCCAACTACCTCTTGGGATTCACAAAAGTATTGCTACAGTTTCAGTGAAATCTTACCTCACTTCGGTATATTCTCGGGGGGGGGGGGGGGGGGGCACCA
>VYXB01001342.1:161949-195897 GCA_013397135.1 Pachyramphus minor
TTGTGTAGCAGCCACAGCGAGCTGGAGGAGACCAGCACACTGTGTAAACCCAGCACCAAGAAAGTACAAAATCTCCTGTTTTTCAGATCAACAAAGCATGTGACTGCTGCAAAGATCTAGAAACTAAACGAAAAACAGAAGGCACAAATACAGTTTGTGACTGTCATAACAACTAGCTCACTCTTAGATGACCATTCCAAATCTATTATCTCCATTGTGCTGTGAGTGTATCCCACATAGATGTGTATCTTTAATCTTAATGTACATGGATCACATGGGATTAGATGCAGCTAAGAAATTTCTGACAAGCTGGAAACCTCAAGGTCCTCGATTTTGTCAAAGTCTCTCTATTGCCTGTCAGGGCAACCAATTCAAGTGCTTAAGGAGCCCTTGCTGCCCAAGAAGCCTTGGTATCTCCACAACAGGACCCTTCTATCTTTGTTTGCATGGATGGCCACACCCTATTGCTTCAAGAGCCCCAGGGGAGAGAGATTCTGTTGCCCAACTTGTGGATGTAACACTCATGTGTAGGTTTATGTCCAAAGCAGGAAAGAAAGTGACTTTCCTTGACAGCTTTCTAGAAAAACTAAACCAGACTCTGGAAAACGATGACACAAGATCAAAGGGTGTGCACAATCACTGTTGCCATGCACATTCTCTCCCTGCCTTTGTTCCACTGTGGTGATGCTGCAGTGTTGGGGAAAAGATCCCAGGAGAAATCAAACCTCGCACAACTAGAGGTTCTGCAATGTGCTATACTTGAGTCTCAGAGGAGCAACACCTGTAAAAAATGTTTATCTACGTTTGAATCACTGAGCCACTTAAAATTTTCTGAGAAACCACAATAGAGCAGAGGGATTCTGTAGGGGCTGGGAGGTACCACAGACTAGAGGACATGTCTGTATTATCTGGTTGAAAAATGTGATAAAAATGCAGCTCTGCAAGGAAATAGAGGGAAGTTGCTGCCAGCAGCAGCAGTTTCGGCAGGGATCACTAGACTCCTTAATCCAGTGGACTGCTGTTTGGAAAAACAGTCTGTGTGCTGAGCCTCATGCTGTTGTGCCCTGATGGTCGTCTTCTGCTTCTGGGTCCCAAACCAGGACTCGCATGTAGCATACCCTGAAAATTGCATCTCTAATGAGATACTCCAAATCACTGACCACTTCCAAAAATCTTGGCAGGAAGTCTTTAGCTAACAAAAGCTCAAAGCCACTTCTATTTCAAAGGCACAATGTTTCTGCTGATTGAAGTGTGAGGCTTTGCACAGCTGGTAGGAGAGAGGAACAGGCAGATTTCGAGTTGTGTGGGTGTATGCTGCTGGAAACATGGCATTCACTGGCACAATCCAGGTGGTAAATCGAGTTCTCAATTTATGCAGAGCAATTACCAGAAGCATTATCAGCAATTTTTATAGAGCAATAAATATTAACAAAAGCATAATTCTCAGAGTTTCTTTTTCTCTGAGTGGAAATTCTGTCCAGTTGGATAATCTAGAGGGACTGCCAGCATTTGTTTGCGATTCCCGAGAGACAGCCACTGCCAAGCTACTGAAGAGTACCCTAAACTGTTTCAAAAACTCAGTCTTGGACATTCCAGCAGCACTTGCTTGGCACTTACAGTAAGGCTAATGCTCTGAGGAAGCTCCAAGCACAGATACACACGCTGTGTACAAGCCAGCACTACTTGTAGCAGATCGGATATGCCCTGGCAGCATTAGCCTAGACTGGGTACCCAGCTCTCTGGCAAATCCCAGCCAGCAACACAGCAGCACAGACCACCCGACACATACACCTGCACCTTTCCACACGTTCACTGTCCCTTTCAGCACCAGTCTCTTTTCCCTCTCTAGAAATTCATTCCCTGGTGTGTGGGTAAGGCAGGGGCCAGCCTGCCCTGCCCAGCAGTCACCCAGGGCACTCTGACAAAAGGCTTTGCTTTGCAGTTCATTTATCACTTGATTTTTCCAAACAAAATGAAACGCAAAAATTTTTAACCAACATTTTGGTTAGTTATGAGCCCTTGGTTTTGTGCACCATTTGTCAGCTTGCAAATGAGCAAGAATGCCCTCAACTTTCATACAAATCACTGATATCCTTCAGTTTCGCAATGTAAATGGTAGAGACTGTACACCCCAGAAAATGTGGAAAACTGTCATCAAAGTACAAAGCCAGGACCCACTACTTGATGAGGAACAGGCCAATTTCCTACACAAAGCCTGGGCTCTCCAGAGCACAACATGAAGCTGCACCAGGCAATGATCAGGGCCGTGATGCACAGTAACGGTTGTTTCTTTAAGTTATAACTCAATCTGTAGAAGAAGAATTTTGTTATCAGTGAGGTGGGGGATGCAGGAGTAAGAAAATATTAAATGCAACACAGTTTCTAACTAAGCAGGGATTATCCATTCCACACACTGAGCAAGGCACCACTCATCAAAAAAAAAATAAAATAACGCGTTACAGTTCAGTATTAACATAAACCAAGGGGAGTAATTGAGGGTGCAGAGGCAACCCTTAACTTGGAATTTCTTAATTTGGGTTCCTAACCTGACTCTCCCGTATTCCTTTCCCACAAAGCACAGGCTCAACCACCTCCCTGAATAACCTTGGCAGACAGCTGTCTCGGCACCTGTGGGACCAGCCACCCCAAGCCTTCAGAGCTCTGGGGGTAAGGACCTCTATACAACATGAACTCTATACAGTGTTCAAGTGATAAACTCCAGAATTGAAGGTGTTCTGTGCTTGCACAACCCAAGCTATCTTCTTGAAGTAAGTATACGGATCTTTCATCAGGTTGATTTATCCCCTTAATGGATACAAAATATCAAACTTATCAAATGTAGATTCCCAAATATAGGAATAAATTTTCCTTGATTAGTATGTTACCGTAAAATTTACGCTATTTCTTATGGCAAGGCAGTAAGAGAAATGCTAAGCAAAAAATGTGATGAAATTATTCAAAAGATCATTGTTTTCTTTTACATGATTGGGAAACCAGCATAGGAACCAGCTTTCTTTTCTTTTTTACTAGATGAGTCCACTATTTGTTGCTGATTTAGAGACAACTGAATTGTCTCTATGTAATTGGAAATTCAAAATATTAATGACACTGCTCCATACACTTCCTTTTGTGACAACATTGCAGAGTTCTTTGCATTAAAAATATCGTTCACATTTGATAGTTCCTAAAAATTCTTTTAACATATTTTAAATAACCACATTGCATAGGAATTGTAGGGTGGGTGGTGTATGTGTGTGTATATAAAACACATAATTGTATATATATATAAAATATAGTTCCTCAGGTTCTACCTGACTGGAAAACTGTTCATTAAAACCATTATATCACAGAAAACTAAACAGTATCAGTTATTCTTGCAGTATATTTATAAAAATAATTTTAGCAGTGCTTTGACTGCAGCTCACAAAAATAACAGCACTGTAAAAACAGTAAATCGTGTTTGCCATGTTCAAATGAAGTACAAAACTTTTAACCCAGAGAATGGCACTACTTTTGGGCAAAGTGATATTTAAAGAAAGATTTATACTATTACAGCCACAGACAAAACCTCTCATCTACTACACACAAATGGTTTGCAAGGAAATGCTTCCGTTGAATCCTGCACAATCTGCAGAACATAGACTTTGAAATATTTTCAGAGTTAAATCAAAGATCTCATTCAATAATTGAGATTCTGTGGAAATCAGTAATAAAACTTCAGTTGACTTTAGGATTTCAGGATCAGGCCCTGGCTGTTTCAGCTTTATAACATAAATGTCACTAAAAGCATATGCCACTGTATTTTTTCAATAAGTAGTGTAAATCTGATAGCATATTATGTATTCTTTGCTTCCAATTACATCACATTTATTTGCAAAATATTCAAGTTACAACATTCCTTATAAGTGTTGAGTGTAAAACCAAAAAGCCCAATAAAATAAATGAAAATATGAAAGTTTACAGCCATAGTGAGGCCATTTAATAAGATGGATTAACCCAATTTTATTTTTGAGCCCTTCAAACAATGAATAGTCTTGTAAGATATAATTGCCACTGGATGACATAACCACAAAAAAGGATAACATACTTTGGACTGTCTGGTAGGTTTGAAAGATTATCTTTTCTAATGTAAACCTCCAGACAAATCTCAGCAATGGTAAATCTAATAAACTTTACTAATACCTTTAACTCTTTCTTGTGCCTTCGCTTGACTTTAAAATACATTTTTTTAAAGATTTCATGTATTTATTCAAAATGAATTTTTAATTTTACAATCCCTGGATAACTTCCAGGATTTAATTTACCTTTAATTACCATAATGCATGCTCCCCATCTCAAATTGTTAGACAGTAACAGGCAATTCCAATTGAATGTAAGTAGCGCAGACTTTCTAGCAAGCAGGTAAACAACCTGCTCTTGAAACAGTGCTGAAACAATATGTACATTTGAACATCTCTATTAACTGCAACTCCTCTAAATTGTCTCAGTAATTTGCATATATGGCTAAGAATAATTCTACAACAATCCCTGCTGAAGTGGTCAACTTCTCAGCAAAACCTGCCTTGTTCAGAGTTAATCAATATTAGCATTAGAAGTGTCCACCTACAGTTAGAACTGATTGCACTACCAGAGACCGGTATAAAAACATTATCTATAAAGCTCTTTACGCGTACAACAGACACAAAGACATTGACAGAGTAGGTTTTTACGTCCGTGTAGTTATGTATTTGTAACATTCCAGGAAAAGAGACAGAGTGTTTTAGTAACGCTTACCTTGCCCTCTGCACATCCAGCTGGCTCGTCCACCTCCTCCTCCTGTGTTTTCTGCTTTCCACAAGAAGAACTAAGCAAAAGATCAATAAAAGGAGTTTTGCAAAATAAGGCATCTTGCTGGAAATGGGAGCCGGGCACTCTGCACTCCAGTGACCTCCTGTAGAACAAGTCCCCCCGGGCTTAAACATTGAATCAACTCTAATTCCGGCGTCGCGCGTTGGTCGGTGATCAGTGGCAGAGACGCTGCTTTCCCGACGTAATGCTTTGATGCTTTCGACAGGCTTTCAGGGGCTTCGCACTCAAAGCTTTTCCCTCATCACCGCTTAATGATTGGCCATTACTCACCAAGTTTACCTCAAAAACATTTCCACTGGGTCCTAAAGGATACTTACTAAAGCCATTATATAAAGACCCGCAACTCTGCATGCGGCTTTTTGCTCAATCGCCTAATCTCAGTGCTATCTCCTGCCAGACTGTAAAACCAGGCTGCCCCTTTGCATTAGGCATTCCACATTTTCTGATCCTCTGTATGGCATCTTTTTCAACTGGAAAACACCTATGCCACATTTCAGACATGTACCTCATTGTAAAATGTATGTATTTCAACATATTTATGGCAGTTGAGGGTTTATTTTCTGATTTAGTCTGGCTCTTCATGCTGTTGAACATAGAATATGAGCTATTTCCTCTGAAAATGCTGACTTTATTTACTGTTAACTTTTGAAGGAAAATTAAAACAATAACCCCCAATCTATACATGCAATTGACTTTACATAAAACAAGTTACCATTAATGTTTTTGGGTTTTTTTTCAAATAGGTATTTCGCATAATCAGGCATTTGAACTCTTATCAAAGACGATTTAAAGGAAAACTTTAAAGTTACAAAGCAGCTACTTCTTTCATCACAAAGAAGAGGCTGTTTACAAAAAACCATTGGGGGCTTATTTCCTCACAGCTGAGTCGCAGGACAATGCTGACTGTCCCTCTGTCAGTCAGGGGGGAGGGGAGTGGTGTACTGGGGTTTTTTGTTTTTGGGGTTTTTTCCCCCCTAATGAAATAAAAAAATTAGGTATAAAGACATCAATACATCGACATCCAGTTGTTCTATGGCAGAATGTGTAACTGCTGAACAAATGACATATTTCTGTCTGAACTAAAAAACCCTGTTTTTTCATCCTTTTTCCACTGCACCTGCAAACAAGATTATCATCCGTGCACAGAAATGCTAAAAAAGAAGTCAGATTTTCTGTCTTTTAATTTTTCACATCCTTCGTAGACACACAATGGGCCTTCCTCATTTTAGAAATGGTTATAGCCACTTTAACGTAATATAGGCTATAACTAACAAAATCTAGGAAGTTGTAGGTAGCTTGACAAATAGTTGCTGAGGAACAGGATGAGAATCTCACACAAGTCAGTGCTATCATGTTTGACAGCAACAAAATGAGAGCTAGTTAAATTTCCTTGTCTTTGAAATAAAAATGTTGAACAATAATTTGAACAATAACACCAGGGGAAAATTATCCCACCCATTGCTTTCTTCTACTTCACTCCACTATTTAAACAGCCACAGACAAAACCTCTCAATACCCTTAATAATTATAGGTCTACTGCTTGTATATCCATTTTCACAATATTCATGAATATTACCAGTGACTTTTTAAATAAACTTAAAATAAGAAAGTCTCTGGGTGCAATATAGATTTTAGGTTTAAAAAAAAAACCAAACCAAAACCACTAAGCCCCCCCCCAAATAAACAAAATAAAACTCAACCAACCAACCAAAAAAGCCCCCCCGAAAAAAAACCCAAACAAACAAACCGCCAAAAAAAACCCAAACCCCAGGGAAACAATAAACAAAATGCCATGTGATATTTGAAACATATCCAAAGGGTGGCTTGAAACTTTATTACTAGTAGCATTGTAATAAATACTTCTCTTAAGCATGTTCAGATATATGAGACTTTAAGTATAATAAGGTTTAAATTTTCTTTAGTAAATAAAACCACATACGAAACACTCAGTTCAACACATTATGTGTATTTCTGGTATAATGAAAAGACAATAGCTCTGGGTAAATAATTATATTACATATTTATAACTATTGCAAGAATAGACATGTTTTGTAGTATTGTCAAATTTAAAAACAAGATATACAATTGAAAATACTAGAAGAGGACATTCAAATCTTTCAAAAGATTATCCAATCTCTCTTCCAAAAAAACAAAAATCAAAATAATGCAAGTAGTTTTCTGGCCCCTTCTTTTCTCCCCTTCTCCTTTCCCCCTTCCACACACACAAAGCAGCTTCACAATTTGTATGTGTTCCCCCTCTAGAAATGTGTCATAGTAAATAAAAGTGGTTACGAAAGAGTTCAGTGGACACAAACACATAGCAGTGTTTCATTTTATAATTCCCTCTCCAATTCAAAATCTTATACTAACTTAGATGGGTGATTAATTGCATTTACATTCCATAAAAAATTAATCAACCATTTTTTAAAAATTGTCTTTTTCTAATTTATAAATTACTCAAATTTAGGCCCATCCCATGTGCCTTAATGTTACTATTCCACTGCACTGTTTCTCTAGTGGGAACTCAATTAACACATCCCACTTTGCTTTTCTTACAAGTAATGTATCTGTAGGTACGTTAACACATTCGTAAGGACTTAAGCATAAATACAAAAAGTAGCCTTTGTAAACAGTTCTCATGTCATACCCAACACAGAATGTTCAATGAAGCATTCAGGTCCCTGCTGTTAGGACAAACAACCTTATAACTCAAATATGTACTCGTTAGCCAAACATATTCTGCGAAATATAAGAGCTGCCAACGCAAAGGTCAGAAGGACAATCAGAACAGTTGATCCAGTGTGGTTTGTGTTGACTCTCGGCTGCTGTGCCCGGTTAAAATCAGTGGAGGATGGAGCCCGTCTCTGACTCTGCTGCTGGGCACGGCGCTGCCGGGGACTCATGGATGTGTTAGTGGACACAGCTGGAGTGTGCTCCTGGCCGGTCGCTGCCTTGCTGTTCTGAGTTTCAGACTAAAAAGGAAACATGGAAAGTTATGAGAGAAGACACAGCACAAGATTAGCAAGAAATAAAATCATCAGGACTAAAACGTACTCTTCAGATTGCTGTTAATAATTGAAAGCCTGATAATACATGTCACTAATAATTACAAGATTGTTACAGCTGTCACTTTTGTCCATACACTATCTGAGAAGTATATTTCAAGCTGCAAAAAGCTCGCAGTTCTATGGACAAGAAAAGGCTGAAGAAAGTCTGTCAAACAGTTATTTGTCTTACAGAGATTTCAAATATCTTTGTCCAGGATTTGTTTAACTCTTTGTCGTCCAAGAAGTCTTTAATAATCCTCCAGATGGTTAACTCTCTGAGTATTTGTAATGTCACCTACACTGAAGGGGAAACAACCTGGGGAGGCCAGGAAAGGAAGAAATGTCCAGAGAACTGTAATTAAGCAGTGCTGCACTGCTTCCTGTGGACAGCTGGGTCCAGAAGTCTGTTCTCATCACCACCAACACCCCTGGGAACAGAAAACAAAAATCATCCTAAACACAAACCACCTACGTAATCCCAGCAGGAGTTCCTGAGCACTGCACATGTGCAGGCACTTACCTATTGCCCTCTACTGGGCAAACGTCGGTCTGACACTACAAATACTAAAAATATAAACTTCAGCAACTGATGTTCATTTTTCCAGTTTGTAAGATTGAAACTATGATCTCTGATCTTCCACCCCACTAATCCTCCTTGCAACACTAAAAGGCTCAAATTTCCAACGTTTTAGTATTAAAAATAATGATACAGCACAGTCATTAGAAATAACATTTTGACAAGGTTCAATTTAAAAGTGCTTAAAAAAAAAAGTTGTTCCGACAAAAAAATTCAGGTGGTGTTTTTTTTTAAGTCTTATTTTCAGTTCTAAGAACAGTTTGCTTGTATTCCTAACTTAAAGCAACTTGCAGGTATTTTCCAGAGTTAGCTTTCTCCCCTTTTCTTTCTAAAAGATTGATTATCATCACAGCAGGTAAATCTAGAATTCTGGATATTTTATATTTGCTTCCAAACAAAAGCTTTTTAAGTGACACAATATCCATAACTTTAAACACTGTTTCAGCCAGCCACTATATGCATAGAAGACACTCTTTTCACGTGGCCAGATAGGGAATGCCCTCAACTGTGTATCAGGTTTGAGGATCCACAACACAGGAAGAAGCACTTGGTCTCCTGACTCTTTGGCCATGTGTTCTGCATGTCAGAGAAGAATTCTCCCATATTTACAACTAGTCAGCGATTTGACAAGCCTGGGAAGAGACCTTCCTTTCCTCATCATTACTATTTTCCCATTGTTTATCCTCAGCAAGGAAGAAGTGATGTAATAACTCGCCACCTTTGACAACTTGCCTGTTTACACAGGTTTCTTGCCTAAGTAAGCAAGCAGCTTGGGTAGCTTCAAAGATAAGAGTTTTTAAAAGACACATTTTATCAGCAGAGGCATCAAGACTACCATGAGCAGCCTGCCATGACTTCCACTACACTGCTGAAGAAAGTAATTCTGCTTTATTTTGAACTCACTTGAACGCTCCTCATGCCAAGGAAAATACAGACTAAGAGAAGCCAAGTCTTTGAAAAACTAAGTTCCTAGATTCATTAATACTCCCATTTTCCTGAAGGGGAGGAGTGAATTCAGGACACAAGAACTGCCAATTCAGCAGGCAAAGTGCTTTCCTCTTCAAATAGTTTAAAAGAAATAAAAAGGAAAAAAAGTCTAGAAATATTCCTAATCCTTCATATTACTAACAAAAATAACAAGCAATGGCTGTTATACACATCCTCCCAACAATGCAAATTTTAAATTTATAAATGAAACAGAAAGGCCCTCTTCTGAATAAAACAAGGTGCCATACACTGATATATACAGAACAGATCTGTGATTCAAGAGAAACCTCACTGACAGTTTCAAGGCTTTAAATTACTTTTTGAGGAACTTCTAGATGGAGCATGTCAGCAGCAGACCAACTGCTTCACCCAAAGCTCAGCTAATGCACTGTCTTGGGATTCCCAACATAATCAGTGACATGCAGAATTAAGTTAGAAAAGAAAGAAGTGATCATTACCTGATATAAATTTGTGACCAGATGTTACAGTGTCTTAAATAATACATGCATGTATCGCCAGATAAAGATTTTTTTTGTTTGAAGACTTAATTGTTAAGAATCCCAGAAGTGGCAGATGGGCTGTATTATAAATTTTTTAAAATATCACAATCATCTTGTTTTCAACATAATGGCAAGTCTTTAAAGTCTCCTTAAGCAAAAATGTCAAGATTTCCAGAGTAACATGACACCTCGCATGACACAATTTCCATTAAATATTAAGTAATTTTCTGCCAAACCACACTGGAAGTGTTGTAGATGAGGGCTCAGTAGACTACAAATAGAAATATTTAGTAAGAGCTACATTATAGCCATCTTTAGCATCTGATTTTTACAGCCATTTAATTCACGTTACGTGTCATGTTACATATTATTTGAAGCTTCTGAAACTGTTAGGACTAGTAGAAAACTTTGTTCTAAGGACATTCGAGTTTGATGAATAAGGCTATTTCAGCAAAATATACTTATATTAGAATTAACAAAAAGTTATATCATCTAACAAAATGCAGCTAAGGAAATTTACCTTATGTTCAGCCTACTGAAGAATGGCAGCATTCAATGCCCTTTACATCTCCAGACCATTATTTTAAAACTTTTAATCAGAACTGTGTAAGTATTAAATCATCTTAGAAGGGATGTTTTAAAAATATAACCAACTCTAGGAACTCAGAACAATATAAATCCTCTGGGTTACTGAAGCCTCTTTCAGTTACACTCATGATTTCGAGAGAGACACAGAACTAAAATGACAGAAGGAGAGATGAAATATTTGCTTGTCTGTATAACGTTCAACTGAAGAAAAGCTGAAGTTTGACACAGCACAGCTTAACAGCTAATATGAAAAAGGTCTTTTTTTTTTAATGAAGCAAAGTTATGCCAAAGTACTTCCAATTGCCAAGACATTTAAAACTGTTGCTGTAGTATTATGAAACTTAAGACACTATTTAACAGTGATAAAGGGAAACACTTTCTACCAACATTCAGAACACATAATTAAAAATAAGGGCTTCTATAAGTCTCATGCATCAGAACACAGCCTCATTTTCTGACAGAAACCTCTTCCATCAATTCAAGATTAGCTGGCTTCAGTTACACCATTTATTTTATCACTCCTCACAATGCTTCATCCAGCCAGCATATTATTGCAGGTCACTACTATATCATACTGTTTAATAACAGGTATACTGAGGTTTGATGTATTCCCAGCTTATCAAGAAAACAGTCTAACCACAGCTTTTACCTTATCACTTTATAAGTCTTACCAAGTATCAAGTTTATTCACTAACTATAAGCACCAAGGTGGGGCATCATTCCACATCCATATGCCAAATGTTTTGCTACAGCTTTGGTAGGAGTTCAGACAGCCATAACAGTCCACATGGATTTAGTCAAAGCAATCGGGGGCAGACAGAGCAATGCAGCCCAACAGCCTCTGCTTCTCAGTAAGCTGCAGTGCTCCCCAGCCTCCACTAACAAGTCCTACAGACTGCAGTGAGAGTTTTGGTACCTAAATTTAGGTGACCACTAGGATACCAGATGACTTAATTTGGACCCCAGTGCAACCTGAGTATCTATAATATATTCTTTCAAAAACATTCTTTTGCTCAGATATGGAAGGGCAATTACTTTTATCAAGTCAACTTTCAGCAGTACCTTGCTTGCAATCTGAATACTCAAACAAGATTAATGTACCATTACTTTGCCCTGAGTACACATCAGCAGCTACTACAAATTTAAAAAAATAAAAAAATATAGATATTGTCACAAGTGTTCTCTGCGCTGGCTTCAGACTCCTCACAAGTACTATGCTGCATAATGGTTTAAGTAGCTATTTTTTATTAATGCCTAAAGGCTGTTCTTTGCAGCTTTCACACAAGTTGCTGTGGCAGCATTTTCCAGAGCCTTCATGGCAGCATTGTTCCTTTCCTTGTTCTCATGCTGTCATACTCATTGGACTCAATGATCTTTGTGGGGCCCTTCCAACTCAACTTCTGTGATTCTGCAATTTGACTTGTACCTACAAACCTCGATAATGTTGTTGTGACAAGTTTTCCTGGGAAGCAGCTATCATTGGCATGAGAATCAACCCCTTCCCATCCTTTTTCTTCATTCAAAGGTAAGCCATTTAAAGACTTGATAAACATTCTCTAATCATATCCATGCACAAAATCTTAACAGGCAATATAAAACATTTTATCCAGAAAAAAGGGAAAAATTAGTTTTGATTAGTTACCCACATCTAACACAATAAGGTAGAATTAGGTCTTTACACAACAAGAACTAGCCTAATAAACTAATTTCACACATGCAAGAAGCCCAGTCAATTGGAAAGGATCTGAGGCTTGCATGGATAGTGTTTCAAACCTATTAGCAGATCAAGGCCCACAGTTCCCTACTTTGAGAAGATTTCTATTAACTTTTGCATGAATAAGAACACAAAAACAGCAAGCTCAAATTCCTTAAGATAGTCTTTCCTGTAACATGTTTCTTTCTTCCACTGTGTGACTGTTTTCACTCCCAAACGGCTCCAGATAATTCCTAGCACTCAAAATATGACAGCTCAGAAACATAGCTGTTGCTTCGAATTAAAACTAACAATCATAAATGAAACAGTCTGATCCCTTAAAACATGAACTCACATATTTGCAGCTAACCACATATATAAATGTTTTAAAGGTCTCATTTCCCATAGGACTGTTCTGCTGAAAATTAAGTTAATCATTACTTATTAAACCAGCATAATTGAGTATAACAATTTTCTTTAAAATGGGATTAATCAAAAAAAAGTCTTTTTCCTCAAGAAAATGCCAGCAATGCCTTTGTGTGTCAGCTAGTTCTACTATATTAGCCAGGATTTGTAATAAGAAGAGTAAAATACAATGGTTTTAAATCCTGAACAATCTGGAAAAATCCTTATTGTGGGGGGGGAAAGTATGCTATTAGCATGTTTATATTTCTACATAGCTTGAAAATACGTTGCAAACACGCAACAGATGGTCTGATGTTATTTGACATGTTTTAGGTTTTTTAACCAATCTGCAGCCCCGTCCTCTCTCTAAAAAAGGCAGCTTAGCTGGGATTTGCCTGCAATTTATCAGTGAATTTAGATTGCATTTGCCACAGTCATAAAGCAGCTGCCTTGGCCCATCACCAAACCTCGGTGACTTCCGAAACCATTATGTAAGCCCTACACCTAACAGTATTAAAACATAAGTGTCATACTTCAAATTGCCAGAATATTTTAGACTAACTGAAGAGGTTATAAAAAACAGGAAGACAATTTCAATTAATATTTAAAAGCTACAGGTTAGCACATTATAACATACAGGTTAACATTTTTTGCCTCTGGCTAAGAATTCCATGAAAAAAACCTGTGCTACGTTACACAGATGGCAAATTGCAGTACTTCAGACACCACAGTATTTTAATGAACAGTTAACCCATACATTAAAGGAATTACTGAGAACAAGAATTGCTGAAAGAACATTACCTGCTGCTTTAAAGAGAAGGAAGTGAAAGCAGAGATCACTATTTCTAAAAGTGATTCAGCATACTCTTCGCTAAAGTTTGCACAAAGATTTTATATAAAAGTATGCAGAAGTTCCAAGAAATGTATGAACTACATACTCTTAATTAAGACTCCAATCAGCTTAATAGGACCAATTTCATGTTCAGGTTATGCCCAGTAAAGCATCCAAAGATGGACCATACCGTTGCACTTGTTGGATCCTGGGATGCTCTCACTGCACCCTCCTGCTGGGGCCCACGGGAGGCAGCAGAGTGGTTCAGTCCTGATGTATTGGAGGGTCCAGCATCAGACTTCCTGGATGAATTGACTTCTGCCTACAAGAAGTACATAGGTACACTTCAGAGACAACACCAAAACTGCTCCAAAAAGATCTGGCTTATTCTGGAATGTGTATTTTAATGTGAGAGAGTATGAGGCTTACTGAAATGTAATTATCAGGTATGCCAATTGCCTTTCAATCACACACCAACAGGTTCAAGAAATTTTCATTCTTTAGAAATAAGACTCTAAGTGTGCAAAAAAGCAATTTTAAGGGGGTTTTTTGCACATAACAACAGATATGACATTCAAAAAAATACACAGATGTATAGAGAAAAGAAAATAGATTCTTTATAAGATCCAGGATATTATGCCAGAAATAACACCCTTTTTTAAAACTTCTGTTTCGCATGTCCTTAAGACAATGCTGATTACTGTTGCTGCAAATGAACTAATACTGCCTGTTCCTCTGCAGGACTAATGAGCCTTTGGTGAGTGCTAATTTAATGTGGCTATGCTGGTTCTAGCAAGAAGCTGCCTCACAGCCAGAGTGGGCATATATTCATGACACTACACTAGGGTCAGGTATGCATACCAGTTTCCAGTATTTAAACTTCAGCACAAACAGAGTAAAAGAAAAATTACAAGTCCTTATAATACTTCTTTCGTACACATTTATAAAATGTCTATGAGGCGTTATTAGGTTTCATGCTTTGGGAAATTTGTGACAAGAGACCAGTAGGGACATGTATAAGAACATGAAAACCAGTATATGCCTGCAATAATCTCTTGGGAATAGAAAAGGCCACAGCACCATAGTGCTGAACGAAAATACTTTAAAATTCATACATGTAAAAATAAAAGTCATGACTGGATTAATTTTTATCAGTAAGCAAGTTACCTCCCAAGTCATGTATCTATTTCCCAATTTATTACAAAGACGATAATTTCAAATCTAGTAAATGTCTTCAAATGCAGACATAAGTAGTAGTGGTAGCAGCAGTAAAAAATACAAACAGTGTATTAGAAACCAACCAGTTATGGTGATAACAAACTGATAAGATCACAATATAATATTCTTCCATGATACTATTTTGTGTGAGGAAATTAAATTCCCTGTTTCTTGATGTGTACTATCTCAAGAGAATCCTAAAAACGTCACTGAAACAATCTGAAGGTGAATTTAAGATTTAAAAATACTTACAATCTGACAACACTGCTTTCCCTTTGCACTTGAGTTTTACAAACTCTAACATTAGACAGGATAAATTGTGACTCAAATATAGATCATCAACACAGCAACAGAGAACTATGAATAATTTAGATTGGAATGGACCTCAAGATGTCACCTGGTCCAACTTCCTCTAGAGTCATGTCCAGTCAAGTTTTGACTATCTCCAAAGCTGGAGACTCCACAGCCTCTCTGGGAGCCTACTCCAGCATTTGACAACCCCCAGGGCAAATTTTTCTCTCCTATATCCAATTCTAAGTTCCTTCCCTCAAAGGGACCCTGTGACCACTGCTTTTCATAATTCTGTTTTTTCCAAGACGAGTTTATTTCAAATTTACTGCTAATCTCTATAAAGCACACACACTACAAAATGTGCATTTGATTTACTTTAGTTTATGAAAATACTAAGTCTACTATCTAGCCTGAAGTCAGACTAACGTTAAAAAAATGACACTTGAAAGTTCCCAAACCAGAAAAATCTTTTTTGTCACCCTGTTTCTCTTTACTCCAGCCCTTACCTCTACTTCCAGAAAAGCTCGAAGGAACGCAGACATCAAGGAATGATTACAAACATATTCAAACGTTATAATAAGGGTGAGTGGAGAATTAATTTTATTGTGATGGCAATGTGTAGGTAAAGTATATTGTTTTACAGTGATACATATGCTATTAGTGCTATTAATCATCTATCTTTCCTGTTTGTGGGTTTTTTTTACGCAAAATGAAATTTATTGTATATAGCACCTATAATGCACACAACTATTTGCAAGTCAATACAAAGCTGATAAAAAATGTAATTTTCTATTAAAGCAGATAGGAACAAAGGTGGAGGCTTACAGAAGAAGAAAACTGTAATGAGAAAATGTGTTCGGGGGTTTTTTCGCCTCCTAAATTTCATATTCCTATCTCAATACCACACCGAGGCTTTTAAAAAAAGTTACCATTTTGCTTAAAGCTGGGATGAAACAATTTCTCATAATGCCAGACTCCTCTGATAGGAAATCTCTTCTTTAAGGATAAAGCTAATGCAGAGGTTGCTATTATGTTTGCCAGTTGAGAGACTCTCTCAAATTATCCACTCAATCAGGAATCTGATACTAAATCTTATCCCATAAACTGACATGGAATGTATCCATATGATTAAAAACCTCTGTATTCCCTGCTAGTGATTCATACTATTAATTTACTACAAACACATCAATTGAATACCTCAACCTAACATCAAACAAACAAACAATAGGAAAGTCAAGCGAAGCAGAGAAGTAGGAAGCTTAAAAAACCCAATCCCTAAAATTTGATTGGAGAAGGGAAGAAACGTGCAACTAGAGGACAGAACTGATTTATCTCATAAGAAAAGCTAAAATGGATTGTAGAAGGCTTGAGGCTTTTTGTTCATTTTTTCCTTGATAAGTGCTTGTTCTTAGAAGGTGGTGTTAAGTATATGGATACATGGAAAGCACCAACATTCTTTACAGACTGATGTCCCTAAGTCTTTCATTTTAAAGCTGAAGATATGAAATGTAAGAAAAGAGTTCTTTCTTAAAACAAAAAAAAAGAAAAAAAAAGGCCTTGATATTTCTAGAATTTCTTTGATGAAGATTAGCAGTTCTTAGGTAAAACTCAATCCTCCATTTTTAACCCTTATATACTGTAAAAAAGCCAGGAACAGGCAGTCCATTGCTTCTCCAAGTAGCTCAATTTAAAAACTCTGTCCCTAAACTAAAACTATCTCCTCATCTTTGTAAAATATTTAGAGATGTTTTTATCACAAGCTTTATTACACATAGACTTAACCATGCCAACAAGATGGCACAGGAGTATGCAGGTCCTGCAAAATTGGCAGTAATGCTCAGTAGAAGGCAATCTTTCATTTCATAGCACACAAAAAAAGTAAAAGTAGTTCTATGGAGAGTGTTAGGAGAACACTGGTGATAAAAGGGGACATATGAACATCCGTGACCTTAGTGAGGATGTGTTCTGCACCAATGCCACACTGCCATCATATATTTCACTGTAGTTCCTTGCTATCATGCACAGCAATCTTCCTTAGTGGCTGATTTAAAGAGTTTAGTGGAAAACCCAGTGAGAAACAACACTGTGCATGCAAGACATGCAATTCTCTAAGGAATGTATTTGTCTAAACAAACCTTGCTTTCACTGAAACTCAAGCTAGAGAACACATTTTTCGGTCACAGCAACTTCCATACCAGAGTTCAACTTTCAGTATCTTCAGATAGTAGCAGAGTAGTTCAAAAGAATTTGCAATCATTTTTCAGTAGTAATATGTTTTATTCCTTCCATAAGCCAAAACGAGGAAAAAAAACCACAAAGGAAAAAAATTTACGTTAGCTTTGCCCAAATTTTCCTAACATTTTTCTGATAAGACTAATTCTGGAAAATTTAATAAAGTCATTAGTGTCTGAAAATGTGGAATTAAAGCAATGTAGTTAGCTAGCTTTTACCACAAGGCTCACTACTAAAATTAAAACTGATCAATCAGTGCTTGAGATGCACAATTTATTAATTGGCAAATTGCAAGAGATCCACTCTTTATTTTTCTCTTTCAGACTGTACTAAAAAAAGAAGCTTCTACATAGCAACCGATGAAGGTTTCTAGAGCGATTTACAAGTTCTTGCTCAGTATTTTTTTAAAATTCTACACAAGAGAGATAAAAGTTTAAACAGTGACTTCACCTTGAAGCTAATTTGTCTGGCAAGTTCTTTAGCCTCCTTGTCCGCCTGGCTTGACACGCTTCTGGATGTCAGTGGTAAGAGGGCTGTCTTCATAGATGTGCCACATATTTCACAACAGAAGTCTTGTGACCTGGCCACAAACGACACAGCTCAGAATAGCATGTTCTCACAATGTTCTTGTGTGCTTGTTTAAACAAACTACTTGCAAAACAATCCATAGAAAGACAAGTGGTGGCAAGACCAGTAGTTTAGAAGTACTTCCCCCCCCCACCTCAAAACAGTGTATTGAAAAAACACATTATCTACACTACAAACACATATTCTCTCAAGTAATTTAGGAAAGTATTAACAACTGACTTACCTATTACTATTATCTATACTTAATTAGTAATTTCTTGCAATTTAAAAACTTATTTATACTTACAGCAAATTAAAATTATAACTTATAAAGATCTAACTATTATTACAAATACTACGTCAGACCCAGGAACTTGCACCTCAAATGCAAGAATTTCAGCTTCTGTGACAGAATTTCCTTCCCTCTCTCGCACACAAAATTTATCTATAGGGAACACTGCAGGCTGCTCTCCAAGCCAGTGAGAAACCACACAACCTTGAGAGCACGGCCAACCCACTCACCCTACCTCTGAGCAGCGTTTATTAGCTTTGACACAGTGCCATGCTAACAGGAAAGTTGCAGCTGCCAACAGCTCAGAGTACAGGTGCAATAAACTCACTTCTGCCTGCAACACAATGTACTAGTTACCACTTGAAATTCAGTAACTTTGCTTGTAAGGTAGGGATATGGCCTTCCCGATACCTTCTCCTTCCCAGATGGGCAAAAAAGAAAGAACAAAAAAACCCCCATAGGTGTAATATCATGTAAGGATACTCCTGTGTAGCTGAGGTTGAGATGGTCGTCTGGAGATAATATTGAGTTATCTGAGCAAGTCTCCTTGCTCAGAGCAAGGTCAAGTAGAGCATGTTGCTTATGTCTGTTTCCAGTCACACTTTTAACACCCCCAGTGAGAGAAGACTCCACTTCTCCAGGCAACCTGTGCTAGTGTTTTGGCCACCCGTACACTAAAGACTGTGAAGATGGCATTCAGACTGATTTTTGTGGATTTCAGTTTGTGCCTATTGCCTCTTGTCCTGTTACTGGTGTCACTGAAGAGAGCCTGGCTCTGCCTTCTTTACACCTTCCTTTCAGATATTAGGACACATGGACATGATTCCCTGAACCTTCTCTTCTCCAGTCTGAACACTCACAGCTCTTCTAGTCTCTCCTTGTATGAAATATTCCCAGGCCCTCAATCACCTTTGTGCCACAGCACTGGATTCGCTTCAGAAAGTCCTTCTTTCTTGTACCCTGACCTGGTCACAGCCCTGACCTGCACCCAGGACTCTCAGTGTCTCATCAGTGCTGAGTACAGAGGAAGGATCACTTCCCTCAACTTGCTGGCAATGCTCTTCCTCAGGATACCATTAGCCAGGATACCATTGTGCCCTTCTTTGCTGCAAGGGCACAATGCTGCCTCATGATCAGTCAGGTGTCCACCAGGACCTCCAGGTCCTCCCCCTTCCAAGCTCTTTTCCAGTTAGTCAGCTCGTGTTATTCCTCCCCAGGGCCAGGACTCTGCTCTTCTTTGTTGAACTTGATGACATTCCTCCAGCCACAGTGTCCTCCAGTGGCAGCACGACCTTCTGGTGTATCAGCTACTCCTCCCAGTTTTGTATCACCTGACAACTTGCTGAGGGTGCACTCTGTCCCAGCATCCAGGTCATTAATGACACTGAATAGCACTGGGCCCAGTATTGACCCCTGGAGTACCCCAGCCTGCAGCTGGATTTCATATTGCTTACCACAATCCTTTGAGCCAGGCAGCTCAGCCAGCTCTTAACCCACCTTACTGTCTTCACTTACTTAGGCTGTACCTCAGGAGTGAGGATGGCAAGGGAGAGAATGCCAAAAGCCTTGCTGAAGTCCCTATAAACAACATCCACTGCTCTCCTCCACTAAGATAATCATTTCATCATAGTCACAAATGTAATCTTAAGTTAATTTCCTGAAAATCATTCAGAAGAAGTTGCTTCAGAATTCTGGAATAACTTCATTATTATTATTTACTTAAGCACAATGATACATCATTATTTTGGTTTTTTCCCCCCCTTACTATCAATTCCACCATACTCCTTTTCCCTCCATGCTGCAATTACTACTGTTTTACAGTGTTAATTACAGCTCCAAGACTGAATTTTAGTCAAACCTCTAATATGACCACACAATGCTGGAAGGAACACAGCCTTTTCACTGTATTTTGTTTGACTAAGTTCCAAGTTTGCACAACATTCAGAGAAAAAAAAAAAAACACTACATACACAAGGCATTAAACTCGGTTTACATTTGGAATAAATACAAAAAAACAGACTGAAGTGGCTTACTTTCTACTCAGTGCATTACCCTAAAAGTGAGTGCATATACAGGTACCTACAGCAACAAACTTAGTGCTTACTTCTTTGCAAGAGCTCTTCTTTCTTCTGGTGTATAATCTAGAGATCCTATTGCTCCTTCACCTTTGGTTGGCATAAATCCAATAATGGCCAGTAAAGCTGTTCTTACTAAAATGGGAAAACAGAGTTAAAAACAAAGTGGGAGAAACAACTGTTATGTCATTTCATTCAGAAAAGTTGCAGTTTCAACTGCAAAACTTCCTTTTGTCCAAAGGAGCAGTCTGAATTTCACACGAGTAGCACTGGGGGTTTTTTGGTACACTGCAAGGCTTTCTTAATTTTTTTTCATGTCACATTATAAACAAAGGTAATGCCATCAGCCAACACAGAGAAGAAAAGACAAGTTGTCACAAAAATCTTGCATCACTATAAAGACTAGAGTTCCAGACATTAAAAATAGGTTCTAAAGATAAAATGGTAAGGCAGAACTAACATGTAAATAAGGGAGGGAAGAATGCTTATAGCACATTCTTCTTTTTGCATGTGTTTTCTATTGGACATGAGTTCAGCAATTCAGTGCACACAAGCTCAGTGGTTTTCTTCTGTGCAGCAGAATTTGTTCCTTTTATGTCATCATGCTGGGGGAGGAACTCAAATACAACTGCTTGTAACCAAACTGTCATCTGAAACATCTCTTTTGACAACATCCATTTTGTTTTACATAGTCATGAAATTTAAGAATTCAAGACACATTGCTAATAGGTTTGGTAAATAAATATCAAATGAAGACAACCACCACATCACAGAAATAGGGTATTTATAACTCCTATTTAGAAGCACAATATTTTCTACTCTTTAAAAAAAGGTAAGAAATTTTACAGAAGTTGAAGAGTGGCGTGCTGGAAAACTGCTAACATTTTATTGACATATTTTATAAGCAAAAACTGATATACAAGGAAATCATTGATGCACTATATTTAGCAAAACTAAAATGATATAAACACAAAAATACCATCTTGGTTTAATTGTGCCAACTCTCAATTTCTGTGATAATACTTTAAAAAATAAAGGTAGAAAAGAGTCAGTTACTCTGAACTCAGACCACAGTGTCTTTCCTCATAAGTGTTCAGAACTACACCATTACAATTAAAAACTCTCCTCAATTAATATTCAAGCTGTTTTAGTGATAATACAAAAACAGGGTAAAGTAATAGGATTTATTTTCACAAGAACAATTACAAAAAACCCCACAAAGAATATTCTGAGTAGTCTGAAAATTCTTAATGCTTGTGATCCAAATAAGGAAGAGCTCAACATGGCCCCTCAGTTTCTCAACCTTTTCACCCTATGTCACTCAAGACCTTACATTTCTCAAATTCTCCCATACTTTTATGCCTCAAAATGTCTCCTTTCCCACATTCTTTGTGAGATTTTTTTTCAGTTTAAAGATCAAGTTGCTTGATGGGGGGTAACAGTTTCTAAACAATTGTTACTTACTACTCCATGAAGGCTGCCATGTTTCAGGATGATGCCCTGAGATGCTTAAACAAATTTTCTTCCCCACTTCAAACCTGCCATTGGCCTTCAAAGGAAGAGGAAGGATACAATAAAATATGCTGGAAGTTAAATCTTGGGTTTTGGTACAAGTTGTAAAAGTTGTAATAAAAAAATTCTATATGCTAACAATAAATTATATTACTACCAATGTTACAAAATTGGCATTTAGCTTTCTGAACAAAGAATTCTTTCATCTGACTCCATTAACGTACAAAGAAAACCTTCTACAAAACCATGCACAAAGGAGGGCCTTTGCTTCAAACTACAGGTCTGCCTTCCTACATCTGAGTACTGTTTCCAGTAGAAACCAAGAGGGCCCACAGAGAGCACAGAAGGTTAGACAATCACATCAGCAATGTGATTTCTCCTGGAGAAAAGGTTTCCATTTATTAGGTGCACAGCTTCAAGCAATTACAGTTTATCAAAGCCACCTTGGAAGACTTCTGGACTTCAAATGACAGAATGAACTGTACTATGTCACCTTTCCTACAAGAATAACATTATGTTAAATGCCAAGAATCTCTCTCTCTCTGACACCTATGGTTAAATTGATGACATAAAAAAGAAAAACTAGTAAGCTTGCTTACTTACCGTCAGCAAAATAATGCTGGGTGGTTTCATGGGATATTCAGGTGGTAGCACTATTCGCCCATGATAAATCCCTCCATCAAAATCTGAATCCGGAGGGCCTCTAACAGTGAAGTGCCATTCAAAAAGATTATCCTAAAATGCCCCCATCAATAGAGGGAAAAAAAAAGAATTTGTCACAGAAGTAGACAACTAAATGCCATTTTCTTCAACAAGGATAAACTAAAGAAATGGTGCACAACAGAAGTTTTATGAAGCCAAAATCAAATGGAAGGTTAAGAGAACCAATACAGCACTGAGAATAAAACATTGTAGCTTTCTGGCAATTTGCTTACACAATGACTTCACTGAAACCTTTAAAATGATTATCCAAACTCCTCACTCTAGTTCTATCAATTACGACAACAGTCTTATTACCTGACAGATGGAAAACTGAGTCAGTTAAGAGAAAACTGGATCTTTGCCTCAGTGAACAATAATTTCTGGAGAACCAAGGGGAGACCTACACCAGGAAAGAACATAAATGACAGTCTCCCCAAAGCCCCTTCCATGCACAGGGTCTTGAATCGCAGAGAATTCACACCCTCTTTTGTTTCTCCACTCACACCCTCTTTTGTTTCTCCACTGAAACAGCTACTGTGCCTTACTGGAAGAGGAACACTTTGAAATTTAGATTATTTATTCCCACCGGACATATAAATAACTTCTCATTATTTCTCTGGGGTTCTGAGTTTGGCTTTGTGTATGAGCACCTGTGCTGCCCACAACTTCCCAAATATTTACAAGCAGAACAACTCCTCCTGTTAGGACAGGAGTCCAAATGAGCTTGCTGTCAGTGAATGACATCTCTCAACTAATGCTGAACCTGGGTATGACAGGGTTGGGACTTTCCACCCAGTTACAACTTTTTCAAGTACACGAGGTGACTGCCAACATTTCCAGCATTTCCTTTCATCTGCCACTGTTCTCTTCCCACCGAGTCACTGTTCTACTCCAGAAATAAGACGTTCACGTAAGTTACAAATAATAGCATGAATTAAACCCTATATTTCACTACAGGAAAGGGAAACACAGGGTACAGATAAAAAGTAGTTGATAGTATGGTGTATTTTACAGCATCTAGGAACACACATTATTATGTAAGCAAGTTAAGTGTGTTACGCATTTCTGTGAACAGCTAAATCAAACCTCCCAGCTGAATACCACAGAACACTGCCCTTTTAATTAATCCTGTAAAATCAGAAGGGATTGCTTTTTAAGCTTCTAACCACCAGACCACCATTGTCCTCTCAGCCCAAAATCTTAATTGGGTGTTAGGAGGACTTCTAGAAGCTTCTGCCTAAGTGAAATCAATGTCTCTTACAGTGTATCCAGAATCTTACCCATTTACATTTTTCACAGGGTTTTTTTAAATGTAAAAGAGTAAACCTTCAGGGGTCACCTAAGGTTAAGTGTGTCATTGAGCAACTCAGGAACTGATCCAGATGTCAGGTTTGGGTGTAAAAAGCTTAACTTAAATACTATGCATTTAAGTAGTCTCAGCAAAGACATGGGGAAAAAAACACACCCATGCTATAAAACTACTCACATGTGATATAAACCCATTATTGTGCACTTTCACTAACAACTTGGAACTACAATACCACTTGGAATACAATATTGAAGTGGAATTCTGTTGCTGATTTTCCACATAGGGAAAAAAAGAAAGGTCTTCTAGCATTTAAATATGTACATTTTAAATACCTGTGCATTACAGATAGGTATATATTAATTAGAGTATATATGAATAACACTACCTAACTAAAAGTTCTTGCAAACATATAGAGAAACAAACCTCCAAAGGCTGTGCATGATAATGATCTGTAGGATCCTTCAATTCTGCAGCCTCTTTCATCAAACGTTTAACAGCTGAAAAAAAAGAACGTGTGAGACACGGAAATTAAGAAAATAAATTACTATGCATTGCACACAAAAATGCATAAACATTTCACTCTTTTCCACTAACTAATCTTTTCCAGCATATACCAGCTTCTTCACTAGAGATGATAATTCAAGACACAATATAAACTACTCATGATGAACAAACCTTAAATGAGTTATACAAGCATAAAGTTATGAAAAATATGTTGCACGGTCACAGAGCTTCTCAACACTGAACACTGGGACTAAAGTAGTTTTATATTAATAATTGCGCCAAACACATGAGAAAAAACATACATGTTGTTAACAGAGTTCCAGAGAACAAGATGTACAAGGCTAACAACCTCAATATTTTATGACAAAGGACATCATGTGAATCTTTAAAAAAACTGCTGAAAAGCTTTATCCTGACACCTCCCATGACAGTCACATGACTTAGTTATTCAAAAGGAGGTCACAGTAAGATTTGAGAGAAACCAACACATCAACAGTAAGAGGAGATGAAGTTTTATACTAGGTTTGAAAACGCATATGCCTGGCCAGAAAAATTTACCCAGGGCCTTTGTACTTTGAAACTGCTACTGAGTGTGGACAGACAGCTATTTTTCTATCCTAAATTAAGGATAGTCTTTAGTAACCCTCTCTAATCTTCTACTTCAGAGATATCAGCATCATCTCTATCTTCTGCATCTCCTTTTTCTGGAACTTTAGTAAGTTCCATTACATCACCAGGTGCCCTAATGTGCATCATATGGGAATAAGAAAACCGGCCAGAACCAGAAAAAGCTTCAGACCCAGCACTGCTTCACTGCCAACAAGCCTGGGCATTTGTCTTCAGAGGAAGAGTGGAATGCACGAGGATGAGCTAATTCAGGACTGAACACCCAGTGAGGCAAAAGGGAAACTTTTTAACTGAGAAAACTGAGAACATAGGTAACAAAGTCTAATGAAGACAGAATAGTCATGGACAAGGCAAACAACTGAGATTTCCCAGACCAAGACAGAAATATAGACCCCCATACAGCATCATGTGCAGTCACCTATGTTCATTGAGGGATAACTATTATAAATATATATAAATATTTTTCCACTCCTGAGGCATAAAATACAGCAAAATCTAATTTAGTTTTTGCATATCATAGAGATAATCTGCTTATAAAAAGTTTTCAGTATTAACCAACCTAGGATACCTTAAGAATATATCAGGAGACCTAATTGCAGCCTTCCAGTACCTGAAGGGAGACTAAAAGAAAGATGGACTTTTTACAAGAGCATGTAGTGACAGGACAAGAGGGAATGGCTTCAGACTGAGCGTAGGTTTAGATCAGATATTACGAGGAAGTCCTTTGCTGTGAGGGTGGTGAGGCACTGGAACAAGTTGCCCAGAGAAGCTGAGGATGCCCCACCCCTGGAAGTGTTCAAGGCCAGGCTGGAACAACCTGGTCTAGTGAAAGGTGTCCCTGCTCCTGGCAGGGTGGCTGGAACTAGATGATCTCAAGGTCCCTTCAACCCAAGCTTTTCTATGATTCTAAGAAGCACATGTATATGAAAAAAAGCTGAGAAGTGGCGTTGTTCAGCCTGGAGAAGAAAAGGATCTGGGGAGACCTTACTATGCACTTCAATACCTAGAAGGTGCTTACAAGAAAGAAATTTTCTACCACAGTCTGTTGGGACAGGACACAGAGCAATGATTTTAACCTCAAAGAGAATGAATAGCTTTAAATTGGACATATGGAAGGAACTCTCTATGGTGAGTGTGGTGAGGTACTGGAACAGGTTGCCCAGAGAAGCTGTGGATGCCTCATCCCTGGAAATGTTGAAGGTCAAAATGAGTGGAATTGAAGGTGTCCATGCCTGTAGCAAGAAGGCTGGACTAGACTTTTAAAGGTCCCTCCCAATGAAAAACATTCTGTGGTTCTCTTTTCATATTGCTGAAAAATGTCAACTGACAGGATGCAAGAAAAGCCTGGAGCAATAAAGGTTCATTCTGAGAATGTGTGAACCAGTGAAGAAAGCATTAAATTGTTTCTTCTTTAAGCACTGCTGCAATATTCATGAACACAGTCCCTCCTTTGGCTATGGAAAACCTCGATGGAAGAAACAAAATTCACAGTCTGCCTGCAACAAGTACACGACATTCTTATCTCAACATCATTAAAAAGAGTTTTGATGCAAAATATGGTATTTCAACCCACTTAAAGTCACACTGAATCACCTGAGTAAATGTTTGGCAATGACAATTCTGAAAAATGAGAATTGTTTGGGCCCATTCAAAATAAAAAACTACAAACTGTCAATAAAGTCAAAGAGTATTACTAATACAGCCAAGAAAAAATTAAAATCAAGACATTCAGTTCATAAAAGAGAGGTTTTAGAGACAAAATAATAATGTTATTTTTTAATGTGGCATGACCATCAGCATGAAAAATAGCCATGCTTTCACAGGTACACTCAGCAACACTTTATCATAATGTTCATCAAAATTAAGTTTTCAGGAAATTTAGTGCCTGGACTAACACTAGGGACAAATGAGAGTTCCTACTCAGCAGGAAGTGTGGAAGCTCTCTACTGCTCTGGGAAAGGAAGGAAGGAAAGAGTGGGTGCTATGGGTCAGAGGCTCTGCCTGACAATCTGCCTCTTGTATTACACTGAACTTACCAAACTTTTCCAAAAAGCCAAACATGGATATTAAAATCTGAGAACCAAATTTAAAGGCACCAGCTTGCTTTAGGATTGAGCAGTGGTAGAATAATTAATGAGCAAAATTTGCACAATGTATGCATGTCTGATCTGTAGATTTATTTCTAACAAAAACTGTGTCTTGTCAAATCTCACTTCAGGTACTTCTGCTATCCTGCCCAAGTCTGCACCTTGTGGCTGGGAAACTTCTGGATACAGAAAATTCAAGTGATCAGTCTTCACAAATGCCAGTATTACTGCTTAAAGTAATTTGAACATGGGTGGTGTTCTCTCAGTAAAATATTATGTCTTAAAAAAAAAAAAAAAAAGGTTGTGCATGACAGGATCTTCCTCAAATGGACAGCAGCTGTTTCATTTTATCAATTTTCAGTTCTGCTGTTTGAAAAAGAAAATAAATAATGAGCAAATAAATAAAGGAACCCATAACAGCTGGCATACAGCTCAAGATCTCTTAGTCTTTCAAGCTGACTTATCTGATCTGGGAAAAAGGGAATAAAACAACCTGACAGCTTTTACTGCTTCAGCAAATGCTTTCTACCTTTTTTTCAATGGCTGCTATTATATTTTTTTCTTCATTTTAAGCAAGATTTAGAGGTCTACTCAGGAGAAATACAGGAAAAGTAGTAATTTTTTTCCCATGGCTCTGCTGACCAGCATAAGTAAGGATGCAGTTTACTTGCAGAACACAGGTTTTCCGATAAAACCCTTAATCCCAGAGAAACTTTTATAACTTCTAAGTCCACTTAAGCTATTAGTAAAATACAAGCCATCTTCACTATGTGTTTGTGTATTAATGATGCTACTACCCACAATTAGGAAAAATATTATACAGTAATTCTAGAAAAATTAAAAGTGAAACACCACAAAACATTGTCTTCCCCCCTCCCCCCAGTCTATGTCTGACCACTGAGCCAAGAGTGCCTGATCCATGGCTGGTGTAACCACCATATGACTTCAGAGCTCACAGTGCAGAGTCACCTGCTGAATCACCACCACCAGTCCTCCCAGCAACCCAAAGCACCCGGAAACCCATTAACACAAACTGCCTCTACCGGCATTCAAAATAAAACCCCCTTTACTAAAGGTATCTTTAAATTTCATCTAAGGAGAAAAATAACAGTGAATAATAGTCAGTAGTTCACCTGCCCAAAGACTGGATCACTCCATTAAAAAATAAAGTAAGGATTAGGTTTTGTAAAGTACATAGAAATTCTTGTAAGGCAACAACACTTGATGAGTTTGACATTCCAAGTCCAAAAAAGTCACCCTAATTGATGTGGTCACTAAAACGTGCAAGAAAACATATTTAAAGAGTCACAACAGACTGGAGAGTTATGAAATACTTTTACAACAGCTCTTTGATATGGAGTGTGGTATCTTTTCAAGTAGTATTGAACTCTAGAGGGCAGTTTATTAAATCTAAACACACAGCAACTCTTAACAGGTTCACAGCAACCCACAGAGTGTCACTGGGTCATTTTGTGTCAACTACCCCTTGTGGATGCGATTCTCCTGGACAGCTTAGAGCCTGTGAATGATGTGTGATCACTACTGAACTAAAAACAACAAAAGAGGAAAAAGGGGGGCTTGAGATAAGTACTCTGAAATATCAATTACAATCCTTTTGGGGAACAATGTTAAGTGGTATCTACTCCAGAAATAAACCCGAGTTACCACATTTTCAAGTGAGCTACACATCACTTACCCCTGCATTCCTTCTGTTTAGTCATTTTGTCCCCTTCTGAGTTTACCTCTGTCTTTAAATAGATTTTTGAGTTCCCATGGACATTTTTGTGTGTCATTTCACAAAAATGCAGCTATATTTTCATAAAAATTTGCATATCAGTTTATAGACACTTAATTTTGAATCAAGACTACAATTAAAGTTTCATTAGGATCCAGATACCTGATCCTTCTTTATTAAAAAAGGCCCAAACAAATATATGTCCCAGTCGCATCCATCCAAAATACAATCCCTGGAAGACAGATGAAACTTCCACTTGTACAAGTCCACTGATGAGTAGAATATACTACAAATTTTGTTTCTTTAAAGCTCTTTTATAAAATATTCCCTACCACCTCTGTCTATGATGGGACGGTGGACTACACATATCTTTGCTCTGACAACTCAGCAATCAAGCAAAGATTTACAGATATTTACAGATTTTTCAGTCTTCTGGAACCAGAAACCCAGCAGTAGAAGAAGCAACCCATAACGCTAACAATCCTTCCCATACTGCCAGTAGCCAACTCATCAAACCTACATCCTCCAGTACCAGAGGAATGGGCGAAATGAAGAAGAGTTAAAATTTCAGTCTTGGTCTCCTTAAAATGGTGAACAGCATCACCATTTTAAAGTCATCTCTACCAAAATCTCCTACAGTTTCAACATTATTCTAAACATTGTAAAGTACAGAACACAATTCTTCATACTAAAGAAATCACACTCTGTCTAAATAAAAGCAAATTAAGACAATTAAGTGGTTCATCACTGAACATCACTGCTTCTGTGATGTTCTCTTTTAGTCAGGTTCCCATTTTATGCCGATCTCATGTAACAAGACAATTGTCCTTACAAACCCGAAATGTGTAACTGCAGAGCTGTAACAACTGCCTGGGGCACCACATGACACAACCGTTGCTTTTATTTTCAAATTTGGTGTCCTGTTTAAGCCCAGCTGGCAACTGGGCAACACTTCCTCCCTGTGCTCTACCCTGTGGGGAGGAGTACTGGGGAAAAAAAAAAAGTAAAACTTCTGGGTTGAGATATGAACAGTTTAATATATGAAATAAAGTAAAATATAATAATACTAATGATAATTAAAAAATTAATTATAATTATGGTAATAAAAAAGAGAGAGAGAAAATCCCAGGAAAACAAGGGATGCTCACCACCCCAGCAGATCCCCAGCAGCAATTGGCCCCTCCCAGCTTATACACTGGGTATGACGTTCTGTGGTTTGGAATGTCCCTTTGGACAGTTTGGGTCAGCTGTCCTGCCCTTGCTCCCTGACTTCTTGTGCTCCTCCTCACTGGCAGAGCACAAGACACAGCAAAGCCTTTGACTTTGGGTAAGCACCACTTAGCCACAACCAAAGCACCAGTGTGTTATCATCATTATTCTCATATTAAATCCAAACCACAGCGCTGAACCAACTACTAGGAAAAAAAATTAAATCTATCCCAGCCAAAAATAGGACATTGGATTTGGCAGTTCCTTTGACTTCCGCTACTAAACAAATGGAAACACCATTTGCCAAGAAACAGGCCAGATGCTTCCCATCCTCAGGGTCTCAGATATACCTTTTCTCAAGACCCTAAACAGCTGCTTTACATCTTCACAGTTTCCCGTCCACTCTTTCACAAGACCCACAAACCTCCTGTACTCATATAGAGTTTAACAACTATTAAAAAACCAGAATGCTTTTAATTAGTCTCATCTTGCTTTCTTCTCACCCTCAGAAACAACCTTTAGCCCTCACTTCCCTCAGGGCAGCAGGAAGTACAGCACTCTTCTTGTATTTACAATTCAAAGCAACTGTTCAGTCAATACAGAGGAAGATAAAACTTACCAAATGTAAGGTTCTTGTTGAACACGCTAAGATCAAACAATGTCTTCAGTCTTCATAAATTTTTAACATCTGTTCAACTTTTTAAACAATCTATCCTTATTTCATACACGGAAGGTACTAAGGAGCTCAGTAGCTACTGGCTATTTCCTATCAACTCTGTTTTATTAACAAATGACAGAAACATGCTTGTTGGCAAGGAACACTTGTACAAAGTACAGAGTGGAGAAAGAAGTATATTTTGTAGGAAAAGCAGCAAACGTATTGAAGATGACAGCTAAGAGGATCATAATCTCGGCATTGTTATGTTCCCTGTATGTCCAAGATTCCAAAGCACTGGGTAACAAATGCAAGACACACATGCCGTGCCTCCCTCCATGTGCTCTCTCCAGGCCTCCAGTGCTCTCCCTAATCAAATTGTAGATGAGGTGGTCTACTGAAAACAAAACCAACGCTGCCCACAACAAAATAAAAAAGCACTGTTGTTTGTGGGCTCTGCGTGAGGCACTGTAAGTAGCTGTTCATAATTCTTCAAGTGTCTGTACTAATACCTGCTCAGACACCTCGTAACAGCCTATGGGAAAGAGACAGTCACTACAGAAACAGTGACTACAAGATTTGGTGTCTGATGTTGTAGAAGGCTAAAGGTCACAGCTCTCGGGGGAAAAAAAAAGTAAAGAGATTATTCCAAGTAGCTGTCTTATAAATTTCGGAAAATAGGGATGTTCCTGAAGCATGAAGAGGATGAAGTCTGTCCTTCAGTCAGCTGAGCTTTAATATTGATGCAAGAGGTTTATCAACCATATGGCAGCAGACTGATATACATTGACTAATCCATTTTGAAATCCTAAGACAGAAAATAGCTTGCCCTTTTACAAGTGCCAAAAATACACACAAAAATATGAAGCAACAGCTTACAAGGCTTTGCCTTATTGCAGCAATACAAAGAAGCCTGAAGTGCGGAGTGTGAAATTTCTTCCCTTCCAAAATTCATGGCCTTTTGGGGAAAAAATAAAAAAGGAAATGCAAGTTCATAGGCAGTGTGAGAAGACAGGGTCAGGTGAATGTCCCCATAACTTCTTGTCCTTACAAAGGGTAACTGACAGGAGCCAGCAGCAGCTTGGCCTTGCCCAGACCTGAAGTGGCCATGGGCTGTACCGATGGCAAACTGAGACCTGCCAGAGCACCAGCTGTGCTGCCTCTCATCGACAGAGACACAGAGTGTAGGGGAACAACCTGCTTTGTGTTGTGCAGCGTTACCATCTTTTAGATATGTTGGGATGAACTCATATAGCCATAGAAACCAGGATAAGGAAGAAGATGAACACACAGCCTAGGAGCAATCAGCAGCAGGACAAAGCTGTGCAGAAATATTGCACTTTATGTGGACTGCTTGAAAGCACACAAAAAGCACGGCACTAGAGGGCCAAACTGGTCCCCATTCATCAATCTGGTCTAGCACACCCATTCACAGAAGAGGGATCCATATATAACCACAGATGAACTTCAATTCCTGACATAGCTCTGCAGCAGATTTTGGCTTAAAAATGAAGATCAGTAAAAGCACAATTTATTTTAACAAAATTTTCCTATATGAAATTTGTTTTCCTCTATGACATTTCAGCTAAAGCCTACAATAATCACTAAAACAACTTATACTAAAATGGTAAGTAGTATTTGCCCTCTTTAAAACTACTGAGCAGACAGAAGTCACCTTTTGGAAACAGTTTGCTCAAGTTCAAAAGCAGATTTCAACAGAAAAAGCCTCTTGTACAGGTACAAAATTATTACCTTTTCCACTCTGTCTCAATATAGCACATTCCAAATCCCTAAAGCTGACCTAAAGGTTAGCAGCTTGGGTCCTGCTCTATTCAAGTCAAGGCAACAACAACAAGCACAAGGAAAGCTACTAGTTCCAAAGCCTTAGAGGGCTCAGGTATCAAAATAATCCCTTTAGTCCACATGACACAACCACTTGAAATAGGAAATAGGGTGGATTTTTTCATGTATTTTTAGTGCATTTACATTAATTGAAGCCATCTTGATGTTAGAATACTCTACATTCATTTTCCTATGGAACAACACAGGTGCTGAAAATCAATTCCAGTAAAGGTAGTTTTCTCTTGCAAATAAGGGAAACTAGTAACAACAGAGAGGCAGAACATTTCTAAATTAAACCACAAATATTTGTCCCCTCCACCCAGATCTCAGGTGCTCGTCACAAGCACACCAGCACTGTTTCCAATGACGTGGCAAACCATAACTAGTGAGCATGTTTGTAAATGGCCACATATGCCACATATCCAGCTGTCATGCCCTAAAAAAAAAAGTATTCCTTCCTGGCATTTTAAACTTATACAAGTTCATGATTTGCTTAGTGTCTTAAATTTCTTCTCAGTTATGCAACTTGGGTGTGAGGGTAAGGGACATAATTTAGCAATAGATACATCATCCACATGAGGCATGTTTGTAAACAAGCCTGTCACTGACATATGTATGGTACAAGTCATCATAGCATTCAGTTTCTCCCCACCTTCCATGCTCCCATACAGGACAGTATGATTAAGGAATCAAGGCACTATTCGAAGCTGATAATGCCTATTTCTCAAAACCAGATATGGTAAAAGCAAAGGCAAGACAGTGACTGACACACAAACGCAACTTCACTTTACAAAGCGTGGAGGAGGTTTTGCTCCAGCAGTGTCAGCCCTCCAGCTGTGCAAGCAGCTCCCAGGGGGTAAAGCCCGAGCACAGCTGGTCAGGGGCTACTGATCCAACACAGCCACACAGGAGGGACACGACCTGCACTCCATTCCCTTTCCTGGGAAGCAAAACCTTTCCTTCCAGCACTATTTCTTCTGGCATCGCCCGCATCTCTTGAGGCACCCCTCTCACTTCAAGGATTCAAAAGAAAGCCAAGGAGTTTTAGGCATGAATTTTAACATGGAAACATGTCAAGACAACATGTGAAAACACACACACAAGTAAATACAGCCTGTACAGCAACACTTCAACAAAACGAACTGATGCCACACAGGCAAAGTGACCCTTGGCAATCCGTCCCCTCACAGGCACCTCCTCGGACAGGAGGCGATGCCAGGGGAGCAGGGCACACACAGCCATTTACCTTTGACCAAGGGTTCAAAGGTAGGTTTCCAGGAACCAGCAAAAAAATGCGTGGGCACACACACACAGAGACCTGGCAGCCGGGGTATTTTGAACCGAATTAAGCTCGGAGGGCGGTTTCAGCGCCATCGCACTGCGAAGAACAGAGCCGGGCGGCCTCCGCCTGAACGCCGCCNGAAGCCCGTCAGGCACGACCGCCGCCGGCCCCGCCGCCTACCCGGGCTCTTGAGGTTGTACCGGGCCTCCATGGCAGCGGGCACCGCTCGCTGCCTCCGCGGCGGCTCCGGTGGCCGGGGAGGGAGGAAGGCCGGGCCCGGCCCAGCCCGCCTCGCCTCAGGAAACTCCCCTGACGTGGCAGCGGCGGCGACA
>VYXB01001342.1:195922-225445 GCA_013397135.1 Pachyramphus minor
CGCGGGGGGAGGCACCTGCCGGCCGGCACCGCCCCGGGCCCGGCCCCGGAACTGCAGCCGGGAGGGGACGGCGTGCTCCGGTACCCGGGCGGCGGCTCTGCTGTAAGGCCAGCAGGAGTGAAAATGCCCCCTCTGCGTGCCCGGCTCGTCTCAGCCCCCACCCATTGAGGTGATGGGATGAGGTGGTCAGGAATTCATGGTTTGTAAACCGTGGGTTTGCAAACTGGGAGTTTAGAAAAGAGGCTTCCAACACCCCACATCCCAATGCACACCTCCGCTCAGAAGACTTAACCGTACTGTAAGACTTAGTAGCATCTTGTTTGTTGGTTTTCAGGATCGTGAAAGACTGAAATGGTGTCATACGCCAATGATTGTTAGTTTAGGCAAGAATTATCAGCGAGAGCTTAACTTGATTGCCAGGTTTTCCATGTCCTAGTGCCAGAGGGATATTTGTTTGCATCTACAACTTGATTTCTCTGTCACTGGCTTACAGGCACCACACACTTGGATAGCACTTTTAAGAATTTATAGCCAAGGAAATATATAAAGTGGTCAGAATATCAGCAGTCTCAGTTTCCCTTTGATTCAGTACAAGCTGTAAATAAGAAACCTGTCTGAGCTCTTACATGCTTGTTTTCAATAGCATAAGTTTGAAATTCAAATCCAGCTCATATTGTCCTTAATTTCATCTATGAAATGAATTTTCCTTAATTTCATCTCTGTTACTTTTATATTCTTCATAATCATCTTAAATTTCTTTTAATGTTTTGCAGTCTTTCTTTTCCTCTTTCCCTCTGAGATTGAACAGAAAGGAAAAGAGTTGTAAACAAAAACATTTGAGCAGGCACATTTTTTCACCTCCTCATGTTCTCAGAATTTAAAAACCAGGCGTTACTCTTCCTTTTCCTGTTCTGTTGCACAGTGATTTAAGTAAAGAAAGAAACTTTACTCCACCTTAACAACCAGCAAAATTTTTGAAGCAAAGTGGTTATCCTTTTTACAGGGCAAAGCACTATCAATAATAAAAAAAATCAGTAACGTATAGCATCGTTAGTGTACAGCGGAAGGGAAGGGATGATGTCAGACATTGGGGTTCCTTCCAGGGTGCATTTAATGGCCAACAATTCTTTATGACATCTCAGCATTTCTAGCTAATGGTGGCTGATCTGACCACTCCAGATGATGAGCTGCAGGCACTGGGTGTCATGTTCACAAACTATTTTGGTCATTCTTGGCAGATATGTCCCATCTTTCCTTGTTTCCCAGAACCATCTTCATGTGCTGCAGGAGAAGGGCTCTGGGTCCATCTGTCACTAAATCATGCCTTCCCTAAAGTAGGAGAGCAGCATTTTGCATTCAGAAATCCGGATTTCCATGTAAAAAGTTTTGGGATCCATTTCAGTAGAAGATAATTTTTGAAGTGGTATTATAACACGAAAAATATAAAGTGATAGTTATTATGAAATTCTTAAGTGCAATGTGGAGTTCAGCTTTGCCTTCTGGGCTCTGGCCTTTGACCCTGGCTGCCCTTACAGTGTCATTTTATATAGTTCAAGGAGGAAGCATCTGCAGTTAACCTGAAACTTGGGCTTTTAACTGGAAAAGATATATAGTCCCTGTAACTGCATGACAGCTAAGCAATATTGAAAATAAGCTGAATAAAAGCAACAGAAATTCCCAGGGAGGAGGTGCGCATTTTCCCCATTTAAGTAAGCTACAGTGTGGCCTGGCTGGGCGCTGGGGGAATCGCCATGAGATATTGTGCAGNTGGGAAGAGGTGTGCATTTTCCCCAGTGTGGCCTGGCTGGGTGCTGGGAGAATCGCCATGAGATATTGTGCAGAGCTAGCAGTACAAGTCTGCTTTCATTCTCAGATGTCCTGCTATTTAAAAGTCAGAGCTGCGGGAAATGAATGCTGCCAGATGAAGCTGCTGATTCCTGCGAGGCAGTCAGCACACGGGTAGAGATCTGTGGATTAATTCCCAGCCCCACATGTCAGCAGCTGCTTGGGACAGAGGAGGAGCAGGCACTGCAGAGCTCTTACACACTCAATGTTGCCAGTCAAGAAGCAGCAGCCTCCCTCCTCTTCCCACCTCTGGTTAAAAATGTTCTTTGTATTTGTGTTCTCATTTGCCTTTTGTTTACACTTCTACAGGAAGAAGCCATTTTGTTCTAGAACTTGTGGGTTTTTAAAATCAAATGCCAAATATAGTAGCAAAATTGCAGTCAAATCCTACATGCTGGCAGCACTTCATGTAGCTTGTGTATCCTGTCATATGATCTAACTTGGTGAAAAAATAAACATGCTCAGCTGAAGCACATAGAAACTGAAAGTTTGTGTGAACACTGCTGCAACAAATATTTTATTATTTAATACTGCACTGAACCCTTGCAGAAAGATTTTGTACAACTTCATCAAATTGGTTGCAGCACAGCAAGAATCATCAGTTTTGATAACTAAATTGTGTGGTTTTATTAAATTAATTTCATTGAAGTAAAGCTTCAGTTCAACAGAGAATAAATAATAATTTCTAAATTTTTAAATTTTCTGTTTTTCAAGAAGACAGTTTTACTCATGTTTCTATTTACTTTTCTGTAGTTATCTTTGGATGAAAACAGAGACTCTGAAAGACCCACTTAACTTCAGAGCAAAGGAGCATATAGGCCCCTCCGTTGCAAAAGAAATTCAAAATTAATGACAATTATAAGGTTTGATAAAATGCATAATTCTTCAGTTGCAGGCATTTCCACTGTGTGAGAAAGACCAGATCAGAATAAACATCTGAGCAGAATTCCGCTGAACACTTGCAGACTATGGATATACATTACTGAGCTGATTTGCTGAGGTTTACTTTATACCTAATAGAGAGAACTAGGAGCTTAAACACTAAAGTTCATGTTGTCTGGAAGAGATGTTAGCTGTATATCCAACAAATCATGCTTTAAAAGTTCCTGGACTTTTCAGTTAGCTGCAAAGGGAGCTTAAGCTAAGTCATCTAGACCATAAACTCAGCTACAAATTATTTATTCTAGAGATCACAAAAGCTTATGATAATATAGTAGTTCTTTGTACAAAGCAATCACACCCTGCTTTTACCAATTCACCAAATGTAGAGTCGTTTGCCTCATTTGTAATGCTACCCTTTCAATACAGACAGTTGGCTGGAGAATTAAACTCTAATGGAATTAAGGAATCTAATATTAATATGCCTGTATTGTCAGTAGGAACAGATATGACTCACTTGGAAGAGAAACCATTACTGTGCTCACCAGTGACTAATGCAGTCTCAGCTTTTAAAATCCTTTATGTGAAGTCAGACCTTGTGTGTCTGGATTCAACAAGTGCACCTCCTCCTCAGTGATAAAAACAAGCATGGCATTGTGTAACCACTGCCCTGTAGCAATTGCACAGATGCATGGTGCTTCTCAGGAAAGCAATTACTGTCTGTTCTTCAGCTTAGTTCTGAGGCAACCATCTCACAAAACGGGTGGCTTTGCCAGCTGCCTTTTTAATTAACATTATTTCAGAAATGGAAGAAAGAGAACAGGGATTGTTATTCCTGGATTGTTTGAACTGCCTGAGCAAGCGAGTGCCCAATCTGGACCATTGGTGCAGAGTTGGTGTGCACTACTGCAAGATGTTCCACAATGTGAAGTCAAAATAAAGGTACATATTTTTCACCTTTTTTTCCCTCCCTGAGGAAGAGTCACACCAGCCACCTGACTCACAGCCCTCTGGCATCATTGCTGTAGTAGTTCAGATGGCTTCCTGGTTAAGAAGACATGTGCAAATGCCCAAGTCAAAGCTGAAGCTGCTGTCCAAGTGACAGCTGTTTGTGACTCTGAACTTCCCATATCTAGTTACTCTATCTTTAGCTGCTATAGATAATAGCAGAAATTTTCTCTGGTGCATACTCTGTACCATGCAAAATGCAGAGCACGCTAGATAGTGGGAGAGCAGCTGCAAACTACTCAGATTAAAAATATAATCTCCTATATAAGGAGAAAAGGCCAGGAACAATCTTTGACTCATTCATCCAGTTTTTCACAATTCTTCCTCTTCAGAGCTTCAGGCCCCAGATTTTCTTTTTGTCACTTTTTCCTTATGTGAGTTGCTCCCTATGCCCCTTCACTTTCTCCCTATGCCCCTTCACTTTAACTTACTCCCATAAACTTCCTTCTGGGAAGGGAACACCTGTCCTCACAAGTACTCATCAGGCAGAGGGAAAGCAGTCAGGGTCACGTCTATTGGGCTGCCATCAAGCAGTCTTCCCAACCCAGCCATTCCAAAAATGTTACTCATTACTTTAATGGGAACTTGCATGTTCCTGCTTGCATACAGCTGCTTGCATACAGCTCCTACTGACTCAGCAATAGCAATAAAGGACTGGTGAGCAGGCTCTTAATTTAAAGCTCCTCAAAAAGTGTTTACCAATTGGTGTAAGGATGATTAAAGCTTAACCAACGTCATTAACCAAGATATATTGAGGTAACAGCTGTCTTCACCAGCCAGCAGGTATCTGGGACACCCAGGAGTTTCTCAGGTGGTTAATGTAAAACTAGGGCTTGATTCAGTTGCACACACATAAACATCAGATGTCATATGAGGTATCCTAAGGTATGATAGATATCCATATGGAGCAGAAAGGTATGATATGGGATACTGGTGTGGATCTGAACAAAGCAGCAGCACAAGGCCAGGTGAAGTGCTTAGAGCACCTTCAATGGCACGAGCGACCCACGTGGGCACCTGGACTAAAGCCCTACCTAATCACAACAATCGAGATTGCCCAGAGAGGGGCTCTGCTGACCGAACACACCTTCCCCCTGGCAGAGTGCATTGCTCTTTGGGCTCCAGCTAACTGTATTGATCTGATTTCCTCTGCCTGATAGCAAGTCACCTCCCTTTGCAGTTTCAGCTACTTGGGCTCCACAGCCCAGCCCTGGTAGGGCTCCGCCCCATTGCCCTGGCGCAGCACATTCAAGGGATCACTAACACTAGCCCATAAGAAAGAGCTGCACAGCACAACCCGGCAAGATAAGGCAGAACCAGAGATGCTGGTAGGGCTGTTCAGATGAGGTCCAGGGGAAAAACATTTATGGGAAAAGGCATGAAATGCTGGAAAGAAAAAGCAGAGTCAGATGATAGCAGTTTGGTGACACTTAGGCTGGGGAAGGCTCATCTGATATCTTACAGGGGGAGGTGAGCATGTTAATGCTTAGTTTAATGGCTTGCTAGTCATAGCTACCTGTATTAACCAAGGAATTATTACTTTACACTCTTAAATTGTCTGTATCCAGTTGCAGGCTTTTTTCTTCCCCTGGCTGAAAAGTTGTGTAGCAAAGTGACTGGCAGGGAGTGCAGGCTGCAAAGGAATTTAGTTATTCTGAAAGAGAAAAAACAAAAGCTGCAAACAATTGTGCAGTCTGGTGCTGTCATATCTATTCAGATTAGAGGTTTATAGCTTGGATTTTATGGGGGCCATTAATAGTAGCAATATAAAAAGGGGGGATAAGAAAGGAACAAACTTCTGCCATACTGAGGAACTTTTATGAATGCACTCACTTCATAGAAGTGGGAAGCTTTCAGGGGAGAGGGTGGACTGAGTAAAGTAGGAAAGGCATTTATAATCAGTTAAGAAAACACTACATTTAAAGCCAATACTGAAGTTTCTTCATAATGGACTTTATGAAGAAGACAGAATTTGGAATGAGTGCTGCTTTACAGACAGAAAATGCAGAACTGAAATAGGAAATTACTGAAGGAACAGAACTGAAAGGAGTGCTGGGCAAGGGCAGCAGGCCTGGTGGGAGTGATTTCTGTGCCTCTGCTGCAAAGCTTGTATTCAGCACTTAGGATGTGAAACCAAGACAGAATGATGAATGGCAGACTGACAGTCTGAGGAAGTTCAAGCAGCTGCAAACGAGTATTGAAACAATTTGTGGATCAGATGATTTGGCTCACCAGAGGATAATTCAGTCTTGGAAAAGGGCATTGCAAAGAAGAAGAGTATGGTTCTACCCCTCAGTGCAGAGTTTAGACAAAGATGTTGGCCCTTGTGACCTTCTGATTTGGCTCTACTGGGTTTCCCAGAAAACAGACCCCTGTTCTCTCTGTATATTGCTGTGCAAAATGAGTTGAGATAGATTACAGTTCCCACAGCCTGGATGGCTCTGGTTTGTTAAAAGTAGCCCCCAAAACTGATGCGGATGTGCATGAACAACAGGGGGAAATTCGATGAACAATTGACTTAATCTAGGAACAAATTGGACTTTGTTCACTTGTATTGAAATTGTATCAGTGGTATCAGGTCCCTAGAATGATACCATGCAAAGTGGATGGTGGGGCTTCTAGAAACCCCAGGAGGCTGCTGAAAGATCTTAACGTTATTGCTAGGGCATGCACCACATCATCCAATTATGTAGTTTTACAGTAGCATTGGAGGAACCCCAGCTGCAGAAGAGTGATCACAGCACCAGGTGTGAAGGAGTCTGGAAGCATTATGGACTCCCAGAATGTTGGATGATGGTTTTATCTGGCTAAGAGAAAGCTGAGGAACAACTAGGGCGTATTTATCAAGGAAGCACGCACGAGGTATGAGATGTGGGATTTGTGCGGGAAGGAGTAAGGAGGCAGCCCAGTTCTGAGGACCAAGAACATAAATTTGCAGTGATGCATGGATTGAACTGGCTGAGTGGATGCCTACCTGACACGAAGGCAAACACCTAAATGCAAACATGAGTTTATCTGGGTCAGAGACAGTGCTGATGAGAAAGTGAGGTAAGACTGTGGCTATTCCCTGATGCACTCTCGATGAATGGACACACTCACCAAACTTATACCCATTTTCACTGGCAGGCTGAGGTTCTGCTTGAACACAGTCAGGCTGTTTGCTCTCCTTGCACTGAGCAGAGGCTTCAGAACATTTCTGCTCTCCTGCTTTAAAATTCATTTCCACTTTCGAATGTGAATGTGTTCATGTGGTTTATACTGGTACCCTTTAGTTCAGCACAGTTCAGAATGGCTTTTTGCACCGAGTGCCTATACGAAGAGTATATCTTGCTAAATAGCAAAGGCAGCTTTGATACTGTCCTGTGACTCCCTGCCAGGGCACTACTACATGGGCCTTTGAGGGCCACAGGTAGAACCAAGCTCACCCAGACCGCCTCCACACAGTTGCATCCCGTTGTGATAAGTCCATTGTCTTTCCTTGGTCTCCATTTTGTGAAAGGCACCTTGCATACACTGAAATGTTCTGGCCTATACAGTAAGCGACTGTATTTTTGTCTTGTCTCTCACATTTGCACTCATCTATGAGGTGTTTATCCTAACCCTTCTACTTCACGTTAATGCATGTTTAGCTGTTGGCTTGGTTTTGGTTTTGTTAAGAAAGGACATCAGTGTGGTTTTTTGGGTGTGTTTTTGTTGTTGTTGTTTGTTTGGGGTGTGGTTGGTTTTTTTTTTCCTGGTATTCAGCAATTCTGAAATAAATAGTCCTTCTTTCTTGTAGCAGGTATTAAGGAAATTTTATAAGGAAATATTTATAAGGAAATATTATTAAGGAAAATGATTCAGTGGAGTATCTCCTCTGACTAGTCTCATGAAAATCTCTTACCTTATCAAAAATATGTTAGTTTAGCCAAGAGGCATTGTGACAGACTGCTGCACTAGGTTTTTTTTCCTTGGCATATTTATCTATATTAATCTTTTCTTTTAAAATATGTTCTGGAGATGATTAAGAAATGTGTAAAATCTGATTGCCAGTATAAACTGTAACTTGAATACGAACATGTATTTTATGATGCACATACATACCAGCAATCCAGAGATAAGCTGAATCTTTTTTAAGCATGTTAATATCATGTAATGGATTTTAGATGGTTTAGATATTTTTCTACTTGGTATTTTTTCAGTGGCTTTTTGCTCAAGACCTACTCTGCAGTTCATAATGCTTATTAGCCAAAAACAATAGGCTGGCAGGAAGCAAGGAGACCGGGTATCAGACCTGTTTATGACAAAACACGGAATGCAAAGATAGCAAACTGAGAAAGGTAACACAGAAAATACCAGGGAGAAAGCAAATAAAATAAGCAGTCAGTCTGCTAGAGTCTTTTTAAAATGTAGCTATTTGAAGACATGTGCATGAGCTACTGTGCAAATATTAATACACTGAGCAGTCAAGTGGGATGTCAACCATATGCCACTGTATCAGAGGAGCCCAAAAAAACTTCCCAACCAAGCTTATTTCTCATTTGCAACACAGCTGAAACAGGTGAAATTGATGTGTTTATCTGTAATTGAATCAATTCACATGTGGCTATTGATAAATATTTAGAATCCAAATAAGAATTTTTGGTATTAATGATCTGCCCACTGAACAGGACAGAGATAAAGCAACAGCATGATGTAATAATGTCTTGCACATCATTCAGTACAAAAATGGAAACCCCTCTATGTTCAATTTAAGAAAAAAATACTCTGCAATGAATACTGCAAATGACAAGGACAGTAAATATGTCATTAAAGCAAACAGTCACTACTGTATACGGTGTTTAGGGTCGTTTTCTTTAATTCTTCAACTTAATCTGATGATGCATATAAAAATGGAGGGAGTTGATAGGTTCTTTAAATTTTCTTTTAAAAATCACTGCAGTGTTTTCACAGAATGAACTCCCTTAGTATAAAACTATCAGGAGTGCAATTCCACATTCAAGAAAACACAGAATCTTTGTTTTAATGAGAAAAAAAATTGTTCTATCACAAAACATGAGATCTCAAATGATCAATTTGAATTATGTTTTATCAGACTAGTTTCTTCCTGTCAGTTACACTTCCATGATAATGCACAGCACATCTGTAATCACAGGTTTTTAGAAACACATTCCAGCACTGTAATATTTTAAACAGCCATGTGCTCAAGGATGCATTTTAACTCTTCACAGAATACATTACATACCCTAGACTGCTGCCTCTTAAATTACTTATGGAGATTTCCTCAATTATAACAAGTTGTTTGAACCAAAGTTTTATAGTTATTCAGCTCTTGACTTCAAAATGTCTACAGGATACTAAATTGGTCTGCATTTATTGTAAAACAGTGTTTTTAAAGAGACATGGTTAGCTCAATAATGGTCCCTACCATTTCTAGGCAACTCCAAGGACATGTGAAAAATGTGGACTTGTGGATCAGGTATTTTAGAAATAATGGACTACTTGGGAAGTAATTACTTCTTGCACAATTCTAATTTTAGAAAAGGTCAACACTGCCTTGTCAGAAGTGGGTCTTTTAGCATAGGGGGTATTTAATTCCTTTAAAATAAAAACTAGAATCTCAATAAAATTTAAAAGAGAAAGCAAGAGTTTTAAAATAGTATGTTCTTGAAAAGAACCTTGCATGCCTCACTCAGTGCTCAATCATTTCAGCTAGAATGTGAAAATGTGAGCTACTAATTAGAAAATTACTCACAAGTGGAACTCGTGAATTATTACCTAACCTGAACATACCAAAGTTAAATAGTAAAACTAATGCATTTTTAGCGTTCAATTTTATAATTATATTTGAAACATAAGTAATCTGATAAAAATTATGCTTACTCTGATAATATCCAATTAGAAATTTTATACATTAGCTAACGTTACCTTCACTATATTATGCAACATAGTCTATTCCAAATTCTAGAAGGGACTACAAGAGCTAACTTCACTCTCTTAAATAAGTTGATAATCTCTATACAAGGGTATGCATGACTATATAGAACTTAGACCAAATATATGGAAGCCACATTCAGTTATGATTCATACCATAGCCATTATGATGAGATACTTTGTTTACACAGAGGAGAAAAAAAAGAAAAGAAAAAAAAAAGAGTCTGGCCCCAGCTGGTGGTGTTCTTAGTCCCACATAGTCACCTATACCTGAAGGAATGAAGGGAGGACAGAGACTATGACCAAGTGGTAGATCTCAACAAATTGTAAGACAAATACATGGCCAGAAATTATAGCAGCCCTTCAATGAAAGCCCTGTGGATTGGAAAGCTGCCAAAAGGTGGCTCTTACCCACCACTGCTTTGGTGAACTCTGAAAACAGCTTTGCATTACTTTAACTGAAGGGCTGGTAAGAAGAGCTGCCCTCAGCTAAGTTGACAGATGGAAAAAGTACCAAAAGGAATTTGAACTCTGTAGTTTTGAAAAATTCTGATTTCTCTACAGCTGCCATCACTATACTCCACACTGGTACCAGGACCAGTACTTTTCACTATTATCAATATTTCTTACCTTCCTGAGCACCTAGAACTGCTTTACTTATTAAGTGAGTCTTGATGGAGCTATTGACTGGCCTCTTTTTCTAAGAACTCCACATATATTCAACAGATTAATGCAAAAGAGCCAATTTGCTCCTAAAAAGCAAAGCCATGTGAATCAGGCAGTGGTAAAGGGTTTGGAAACTACTGGTCTCCCTTTTGGCAGATGTCTGTGTGGAAGGTCTTTGCATTCACGCCAACTGGCTCTCCCAAATCGTGTATTCCAGGTGTGCCCATATAGCATACAGCAACTCTGTATCTGCATCTGAACAACTCGGCCTTGCCTACCACAGGTTAAACCCGTCCTTCTTCAACAAAAGCCAGCAAACTCTGGGGGCTCATAACTCACTGACAGGCATGCAGTATTATGCCTCACCTTGGCTAAGACAGAAACTTTCAAATTCAACCTTCCCCCGTTTCCAGAGCTACCTCAGTTAGTGGCAGATTAGCTGTGAAAGAGGTACATCTCACGTTACCTGTTTCTGGTGTAAAGAATGGGGCCTCCATTTGGGTCAAATTCTTCCCACTCCCAAGAGCTGCCAACACCACCACTGGACTGTACATGCAATTGGTTCGTAGTGGGACTGGTAAAAGGAAGAGTTGGCTCTTCTGACTAGAAACTGGAATTTTGTATCACTAATTAAACAAAAACACTGCATAAAGAACTTGGAAAGCAAGTGTTACTTCTTTTTATGTTTGAGAGTGCTCTTCTGTCCTGGGCAATCCTGTGGTAAATCTGTCCATATTCAATATTAAAATAAAAAGTAGTGATGTACGCTGATTACTACAGCAGATAGATTGTCCAGTCCTCATTTTAATGGTCTGTTCTTGATTTCAATCACAGATGGACCCCTGTTAGAGGGAATCAGAACCCAGAGCTCACATCTTTACGACTTCTTATCAGTACATCAGAATGTCGGGGTGGAAATACATACAGAGTCTTCACTGCGCCAACTGTACACGTGCAGGCTCTCAAGACAAACTTAGCAATGTAACTTCAACTTACAAATACAACACACTTCTCTGAAGCCTTATAAAAATACCAGTGCAACATAGAGCCATTTTACAAAACAATTGTCTTTATAGAAAGGTATTTTAGTGGTATATGCTGAGGTAAATAATAAAAACAGACCCAAGAGAGGGCATGACCAGTGTTATGGAGAACTCCAGATGAAATTTGGCCAAAAGCCTGTTTTATAAAAGCTAGTATTTACCTACCAGTTATGATTCCTGGTAAGGTGCTTATTGCTGTAATACTTCAAAATTATTCTTCAGTTTACAAATTGAAAAATATACGAAATTAGATCTGTATGAATGTTAGGTATTAGCTGTCACAAATTTTAAAAGGCATTGTACCAAGTTTTCTTAATTGTTTACTAACCAATTTGATTGTAGCAGGTAAATAAAGTACAGCATACATTTTACCTGACACCATGCATCAAAATCACCATAAAAATTAAGTTTATCAAAGTCCAACTCCACAAGGAAAACATGAAAAAGTGCAAATTATGTACCCAGTATTTCTGTCACAGCTGTTTTTTCTTAATATGGCATGAAAAAGGTTTACAGCATATATTAAGAAAATTCTTACAAGTGTTCACCTCAATGTTTATATACACAACATTTTGCTCAAAGTGCTCACTATATGAAAAAAACTGATTGGATAAAAATATTTAAACAGTGCTTTCTGAACGTTGAGGGAAAAGTCATATAATACATCAGTCCCATTTGTTTTCCTCTTTACTCAGTGCAATGAGATGCAGAAGTCACATCAACTTCATGAAAACTTCACTTGCCACATTGCCAGAAAACCGCAGTTACAGTGGCATTCTTGGTGTCCCATTGGGAGTGGGTCTTTTATTTTTTTGCATGTGGCTCTGATGTTTTCGAGATCTTACTACTTTCATTCTTACTTCAAATACTTCTTGTATGGCTTTTCGAAAACAATGGAAATTGTAGTCTATTAATCCTACAGAGACAGAAATGTTGTACATATTAATAAAGAGATTAATACAAATTAGGTAATGAAAAAATTGCTCATATTCTACATTTAGTGAAATACCATACTCTCTCTCTGGAGGTCATATTCAGTGAACTGTCTCGGCATTTTTAAATATGGTAAGCAAAAGCACATTTGAGAAATACAAATAACTCAGTCAGCATTACAGCTTGATACTATGTCCAATATTAAATATACTTACTAGTTTTAAGAGAAAACAAAAAGAAATTCATTGGCAGATATTAAACTTAATAAAGAGCTTTGAAGAAGTAGAATACAGTAGAAGACAAACTGAAATCTTTCATAAAATATGGTGCCATGTTGGAAATCTGCTCCACAGAAGAACTGTGATAAAAATAAGTAGCATTTAGTAATCAAAGAATTTTCATTTTTTGACAATATATCAGCTTTGAAATGGATAGTTGATAGTAATATTACCAAATCTCAGCCATCTATACTTCATCTTACTTTGTAACTGAAAAATAATGCAATAGACATGCTGTTAGATTACATACTTACGTAACAGGCATCTGAGATTAGCATGTGAGTGGGCTGAATGTGATCCCACAGAAAAGCTGTAAACCCATATTGCTAGTCAATGGGAAGACTTACTGAGTGCTACAATCGTGTAGTACCACAGTAAAATTTTGGAATTTTGCTACTGAGCTCATGACCTCATTCAACATTAACACCATAAACTTTCTTAAATACTGCAACGTTTCTCACTTCAATTTCCCTAACAGGAGATGACAGGTATTTAAGTGGTTAAAATCCACCATATTACACTTTGTGATTTTTTTCCCAGGAATTATTTTCCCTCTCCCAGACAAAATATTATGTGGAAGTCAACAGGTATGAAAAGTTATAATAGAACTGTACTGTTACAGATTGCAAGCTATGAAGTGCTCCAACTATGTAGACACAACAACCTGATGCAGTTTTGAACAACCCCTAATGGGTGTTTATTGAGCATGGTGTCTTTTCTCAAACAGAGTTGTTAGTAGGTATGTGGCAATAACACTTACGCTTAAAACAGAAAAAGGAAGTGACCACATCCCACATTCATTTGTAATAAAAGGCCATAAGGGTATTAAAGACACATTTGACCAGTTGAAGTTCTATAAAAAGCTCAATGGCCTGTCAGGCAGCCCAGCAGACATGGTATGAGTGCTGCATTCACAAACACACCAACACTGACTGGTGAATTAATATCACAAAATGGGGAACACAAGCCCAGACGACAGCTCGTTCTTCTGATGCGTTCTGATCTCGGGCCATTTCACTAAGACCATTAACTCGGTGAACATCATGTCAGTGAGCAGAGAGATCGTGAACTGAGCTTTCACTATTCACCCTGACCCATGTCAGAAAGATAATCAAGGAATTTTAAACACTTTAACTGCAAAATATGAAAGCTGCCTAGGTCCTAAACATGTGACTTTTGAAAAGCCTCCTTTCAGATATAAGAAAAGCAAGAACAGGTTTCTTTCTATCAGCCAGTTTCAATAATTTTACCATGGTTATGGTACACAAGCTGTTCTAAAATGTGTATGCTGGTATCAACAGGTAAAAATCAATGTCAGCCAAGAGAAACTGAAACATTCTGCTGTTGTGGATGGAAGCTTTACTGCACTGGATGTAAATTTTCAAATTATTTCATATCAGAAAGTTGTCAAATACATTTATGATTTCATCTTATCTTAATGCCAGCACAAATACTTCATGCTTTTAAACATGTTCTGTAAACTTTATCAGGCTGTACTTACCTTTAATATTTATGATACAGGTAGAGAGTGTTATCAGTTAATAACAAAGACAGTTATTCATTAACTTGCTAATAGAAGGGAAAAGCAATGCATTACTAGAAAAGGAAAAGTACCTTTTCTCTCAAAGCTTTCTTCTCTGACAAAACAAACAAGAGCGAGGAACTTTGTCACCTCTTTTAAATAAAGGACAGTTGTATTGTTCAGTTTTATGATTGCCATTGATTCTTTGTCATAAGGAGTTCCAGTGCCATCATCTTTAAGCCTAAAGAGCAATATTCAAACAAACAAACAAAAAAAAATAAGCCACCAGATGAGTTAACAAAAGTACTCCTACACTGGTTCTTTCACCAAATAATCTGAAAATGTATGAAATTTTCATTTTAACCTTTCAGAGAGACTCTTCTTCAAACTACACACTTCATAAACTAAGAAGACAAAGAGATTAAACCATTTATCCAATCACACTCCAAATCTTAGAACTGTGGCTAGAATCAGATGGTTAGATTGCCAAGTGCCTGAACTGGAGCCTTATTTTCTCCTCCGTTACCAACCATTTGCCATAATGCTGTTTTGTTTTTTTTAATCAATGACTTATCTAAAACACGTGAAACAGTGAATCTGTACTGATAATTCTGAAACCAGAAACCTTGCTTGAGCAGTGGCAACTGATTGATAGTTTAAGAAAGACATCACGAGACTTTGCTCATGAGATGCTGGCTTTTGCAACATCATATAATGAAAAGAGATTTCCCCTCCACAGATGATATGTCATAATGATCACTGTATTAGTTTTTGTCCCTTGTAATTTTATCCTCATTCCTGAATGCACAGAGAGATATTATTAAATGCATAGTTATCACCAACCTCACAGAACAATTAGTCTCAATAATATATTAAAGTGACAAGTTCCACAGATGCTCCAGGAATAGAGGACAAGAAATGAATTGTAATATCATGTCTTTAGTCTGTAGCTAAAAAAATGGCAAGCAGATTTCTAATGATAAATGCCAAATGGCTACAAAAAGACAGTGGTGGCAAGACATTTTGCGAATAAAGAGTCCCACAAGTGGTGTTGTACAGATAATTATTAAATGTACAGTCTTTTGAACTACACAGCAGCATCTTTCTCAGTACAAGAATTAGCATCCTTTATTTTATACATCTGTAAAACACAGTTACTGAAGTGACTACTACAGAATTTGAAACACACAGCAGAATGTACAAACTTCATTTAGAAAGGTATTCAACAATTCATTGTTCTTTTGAAGTTCTAATGCTTATTGCACACCTGCACCAGGATTCTCCCTTCTACCTTCTCCCAGAGTGCAAGAAGTCTATCAATGGATACAAATGCACAGCTACCAAAGCCTACCACACTCTAAGCATGCTGTGCTTGGGCCTCCAAGTGTATTCAACTTAATGCACTAATTCTTAATGTGCCCCTGCCTTTCCCTGGAATGGCTGGCATTACATCTGGCCAACAACCAAGCCATTGAAAACATAACTTGCAAGAAAATGTACATGACACCCCAAGAGATCTCCAGTTGCTAATGTATTAGAAGGAGACACTGAAAAAAAAACCCAGAAAAGTCACATAGAGAAAAGAGGATAACAGAGAACTGAAGCAAGAGTGAAGCAACTCTCTGAGGCCATTAGAGGCTACTAGTTATTAAACAAAACTAAATATGGCACCATCTATTTTAAAACAGGATGCATCCTTCTGTTGACTTTGTCCCTGCAGAATAAAAAGATAACATTTCCTTTTATTTTAGGTTGGTTTCTTCCAACTCTTTCCTCCAAGTAAAATTATTAGTATAGAAAGAAGATGATGTCCACAAAAAAAGCTGAGAAGGGAGCTGTGCTTGTTGCTGGGAAGGGATTTCTACCTCTAAAGCCTGCCATTTGTTTTCTGCTTCTCCCCCATCCTGACAAATTGCACATTGTTGTTTATGCCCACATCACTCTAATTTTGAGGCTATTCAGATGCTAGGTACACAGTTTTATGGAAAACATTCACAATTTACTTACCCATATATACAAGAAATGTCAATCACAACATCTATCATATCACAGCAGAGCTCATAAGTTTGCATATCCACTGGAGTACTGTCCGTTGCAATATAGATCTTACTGACTACATCAAATAAAAATGCTTTTTCAATCCCAGAATTCTATTTAAGAGAAGAAAAAAGAAAAATAAAGTGGGAGCCAAGTCTTCAAATTAACACCAAACGTTTTTGTTCCCTTGCCTATTATACAAAAAGCTGGGCTAAAGAAGTAGAAGTTAAACTGCAATCAAGCTAATTTTGAAAGAACTGTACATACAGCACTGTCATATTTGTAGCAAACCATAATGCTCACAGACCTTCCAATAGTTTCTGCCTCTGAGCAGACAATGCCTAGTTACACTCCCAAATTTCCCCTCTCAGGAACACACCTGGAGAGACTAGGTTTATTTTCACTGGAAAATGCAGGGGTAGGGAAAAAAATCTTCCAATTTTGAGCTTTTGGATTTTTGATTGCAGCAATGGACATTAAAAGAGAGCCCCAATTTAAAGATCTTCTAGCTGGACATCTAAGAAGGTAGAAACAAAGGAAAGAAAAAGCTGATGCACAAAGAAGGTAGTAATGTTTCAGAGCAAACTTCTCAACGAAATTAAAACATTTTCTCATTGGGGTTTGTAGCTGTTCTACTATCTGTACAACATCTTTTAGAATCACAGGACAAAGACCAGTATTTTGAATGGTGCATTCACTTTTCATGTAGCATTGGTGGTTAAAGCCATATTTATAATGCTAAGGCTTGCTAAAGTGATGATAGCTACGTTCCTGACATCCTGCCAAGCTGATTAAGACTCTCTCCATACTGGAGATGTATCGTATTCACAGCTCTGAGAGGCTAACAGGAATGCTAACTCATACTCTTTGTGCAGATAAGGTCAACTGTCATAAGCCTCTGCTTCCTGGAAAAAAAAATGTGTACTGCTTAACAGAAAACAGTAGCCTTGATTGCTGATATCAAGGGATTACACCTGGGCAGCTGTCCCAGCATGAAAAAAAGGGACAATTTCCCAGCATTGCTGAAGCTCAAACTATAAAATATGCTTCAGAATCCACCTATACAGGAAGACAAGCAAGTTTCTCCATCAAACCAAATTGTCTCCATATACGGGCTTCTCTTCTTAACATGGTTTGGGACTGGTGCCAGAGCAGTTTTGTAACTACCAAAAACCACACTGAAAATCCCTAACAAGTTTTAATAGTTTCAGCTTCCTTTGTAGTTACAGAACTTTTCCTTTATCTTCTTTCTTTTCTAAGTCAACTATTTAACACATAGTTAAGAGACTAAAGTGACGACTCTGCTTTCCATATTTCCTGAAATAAGTAGAAAAAATTCCAATGCTATGTAGGGTATTGAACAATGACCATCAGTATTTTGGGCACTTCCCTCTTAAAGAGGCATCACTCTTCCACCATCACACACAGAGCTAAGCCTGGAAACATCCATTAATAATAACAGAGTATAGAGGTGAATTTCTTGCACTTCCTTATGGAAAAGACTCTGTGAGTGGCACATTTCAGTAAGTCATTTATAAAAAATTAGTCAAAACATACACTGTGGATACTTTAGGTAGGTGGGTGGAAGCACAGGATGTATAAGGAGATACTCAGGAGAACTGGCATTGTTCAACCTGAAGAAGTGGAGGCTCGTTGCTATCTACAAATACCTAATATAAGGGTGCAGGGAAGACAGAGCAAAACTCATGTCAAAGCCACAGTGTTGAAGGACTAGAGGCAAAAAGCACAGGCTGGAACTCTTACCTGAAACAAGAAAAAAAAATAACCTAAGAGTGGTAAAGAATTGGGAGCTTGCTGACCTGAGAGTTGGAAGTTTCCACCCTTGAGATACACAAAGCTGAACTGGACTCAGCCTTAAGCAACTTGCTCTAACTGGCCTGGCTCTAGCAGCAGCTGACCTCTGAAGGTCCCTTTCACCCCATGTGGCTCTATAAGTCTATGGTCTTCAAGCACAAAGAACAAAAATGTATGCATGTTTTATGTTGGTTATTCTGGGCACACATGGTAGTTCTGTAATTTTAATTTTTAAATAACAATTCTGTCAGCACCTCACCATTGTCAAATAAGTTTAATCCCATGATTCACTTGAAATATCATTACATAGAGGTAACTCACTGCCAAAATACAAATTTGAAAATACAAATAATTTCAGACAGAAGAAGTTGGAATGTGAATCCTTTAGTGCCATTCATGAGAGTCAATTACAAAATTTTGTATTATATGAAGAGATATAGTGACAATATCAGCTGTACAGGTAAGATGTAATTTAAATTATTAAGATGCCAGTGACAGTGGCCTTATGCAGCTGAATGAAAGGCTGCCATGGATGTCAATGAGAGCAATATCAGAATAAGCAACAGTTCTCCATGACATAACCCTACAGTCTGCAGAGAAGATGCAGCATGCTACATGCAACATGCTAGAAGCTCTATCAAGCACTCTGAATCGATGTAGGAGTATTCCATGGTTAATCTGAACCAAGAGAGTCATTGTGAAAAATCTGCAATGAATATATAAGATTTTATTTTGGATAGGTAAAAACCATGAGGTAGTTGAAATTCAAATCATGTTTCTCCACTATATTGGGTGTGATGATGTAGAAGGCAGTTTCTGTTCTTTAAATAGAATGGGTTTAGTAAAACTGGTCGTATTTCTCCAATTCCTAGGTTAAGTAAACAGGCCTATTGTTTTCTTTCTTGAAAGTATGAAGAGTAAGCCAGGATTTGGTCCTAAAAAGCAATTCTCAAAAGAATTTAAGAGGATATCTCAAGTCACATACAGTTTGGAATGAATTCTGGACAGTTATATAAACAGGCCTTACAGCAAACAGATTTCATCAATTAATTTTAGGTACTACGTTTGAATTTACTGATTACAAAATTTAAATCATTAACTGAACAGACCTGTACATAGTTCTGTTTTTATCATAATAATTGTTTTTAAAACATGCTTTTTAATATCCCTCAAAACAACCCAAACAATCCTAAAATGAAAATCCACATTCACATGTCACACAACTTGATTGCTTGGTAAGGCCATGGTAACTAAGAAACAGGCATCCTTCAATATGAGGCTGATAAGTGTGTTAGTCAGGTAAGATTTACATGGATTACATGCCAGACCAACTCTTATTTTACGACTTACAAGCAGTTACATTAAAGAACATAGAAGCACTATTATCACACTGATAGTTCCTCAAACGTACAAGCTCACACACTGTCGTGGTATAAATTTAGGCGAAGGCCTGCAGTGAACTTCAGAGTCATCACAGATCTATTTCTGTAATCGTCAGCTTTCTATGTTGGAAGTCCCCATGGCATAAAGGAAAGCACATCCTCATGAATACTGCTGCAAAACTGAAAGTAAAACACGAATACACCCACACTTTGATATCCACCACACTGGCTTCCTGAGGTAAGGCATGACCAAAACCCATGTCAAGATCTGTTGTTACTAAGTTGCTAAGGTAAAGAGGCACCCGCTACCTAATTCTAGGCTGGAGACAGATGCTTAGTCTTCCTGTGCTTGCGAACAGTCATTCCAAGTCTCTCTGTCCACACACAGAAGATGCTTATAAAAACAGACTGGAAGCATGAGGACATAGTGATGCAGCTACACCTGGCTCCAGGTCACTCACAAACTGGCGCTAAGGAACAGTCTCTGATCCCTTCCCCTACTGAACAGGGGAAATAAGCACAACTCTCTCACTTTTTGGACTTCCCATTCATTTGAAATACTTGTTCTTCCTTACGAATTATACCTGATATTCTAGATGTGATTGGAGGCGGGTGTTCCAGACACATGTGCAACTGTCATGTCATTCAGGAAGCAGCTTGTGATCAATTCATGTCGTGATTTCATACAAACTCTTCATCAACTCCAAACAGAGAAGAGACCTCATACAGAGATCTGTCTCACAATATGAGTGACTGGGGTGATTCTGGCACAAGGAAGCTTTCAGACACTCAGCACTCAGACAGCTTTAAGACCTTGACTCTATCATATTCAGTATCTAATTGCTCCAAAACTGTTGTCATCATTCTTTCATTACTTTTCTATCCTAAGTGGAGTTTGAGACTGGATGATAACTAGTATACAGTCCAGCTATTTTAGCAGAAATAGATCTTTGAAACAAACCATTTATTATGAAACAACATAATTTGTTGCTTAGTAATAAAAGACCTTCCTGTAATTCTAGCTCTGCCTTTCACATCCAACTTTTCTCTCTCTCCATTTTCACACTCTACACTGAGAAACTGTGAAGTCTAATTTTGTCTTACAGGCTGTTGAATGACATTAAATAATTTCATTATGTCAAAATCACAAAAAGACACAATAAAATACCTTGCTTGGAAATCGCAGCTTGAGAAATTAACGCTAGATGCGAGGCAAAAAATGAGAATACTGTGAGAAAGGGTTCAGTTTTAGGAGCCACTATGATCTGATTTAATGGCCACTAAAACAGGGAGTTTCCGCTTTTCACAACCTACTCACTGTGTCCCTACTTGCTCATTGCTACATGTTCCCATCTCTTACCTTGTGCCAAAACAAGAGCATGTTGGACTCCTCCATGATCTGCTTTTAACTAAATTAAACAGTGCATTAGTGTGTGTCATAGTGACTTGACGAGGGAATAAGTGAGTGTCAGAACCAGTACAAAGGAAAGGAAGGATCAGATGCACAGGAAAAGTGGAGCAAGCCATTGCCTCCGCAGTGGTAACAAGCCACTAAATATACAAAGCTCCCTAACTGGCCTTCAGAGTAACTACAGAAGCAGTGAAAGTTGTGGTGGACTCTAAAAATTTCAAGACATGAGAAATTTTTCTTCTTCTACAAAGTAGAATTAATTCTAGGAAGCACTATAGACGGCTCTACATATGAGGTCAGACTAGATTATGTTCCTGTAAGAATTTATCCATACAAATTTAAAGTATAATTTCAACAAACACATGCAGCACAGACTTTCGCAATATTCAGATTAATGTATGAGCAGAGAAGTGATGGCTGTGTACCCATTTTACATGATTCAGGAAATACTGTATCTCAGCAGCTCAGCAACACTGTCTAATAGACAGGGAGGTGAGGCCACGCTGCCTGTAGGTGCATTTCAACTAAATTCTGATAATTTCTCTGGGAGTTCACATTGCTCATGATCTCTCAGAAGGCAGTGAAAACAGTATCTGAACATGCATGCTGGACATAGCCAGATCTACAGACAAAGTATATAGTAAGTACTTACTGAAATAAAGATGTTAAGCAGGTTTTCCAGTGTTGGGAGCTGTGGAATCAGTTTCTGTACCACTTTGCTAAACGCTTCAAATATAGAATGATCATATATGCTTGTCAGATAAAAGCTGGAAAAAAATGTCACCACATTTTCCTTTTAGCCACATACTGTGAACATGATGTACCTTTCATAATATGAATGAAATGAAATATTGTCAAACAGTAAGTGCCTACACTTATGCAATTGCTCCCTGTGACCAAAAGTCACATTACAATTGAAGCACAGGACTTCCATCTCTATACCAGAAAAAAACCCCCAAACCCTAGACGCTGAAAAACTAGACCTGGATGTGGACTTTCATGATGCAAGTCTCACCTTGGTATTCTTACAAAAAACACTTTTCAAATTGAGGGAGAAGAGTATTATTGAGTATTTCTGTTGTGATCTCTTTTTGGAAAGTTGTGGACCCATTTATCAGTGCAGTGATGCAGTCAAGTAGTTAAGAGCTCTAAAGAGCTAGCATTTTCATGGAGCAGGTCCCTCTTTTTAATATGTTTGTATTTGGCTTTAAAGTGCTAAGAAAGCCATGACAACTTGATGTCCTCTAGTTCCCAGTCTGCAGAAGTCCAGTATTTTTCACTATCTGCTACAGTAATCTCTTTATCAGCAGACACAAGGCAAAGACACAGGACTTGTCTTCCCAAGTTGCTCCAAGCAGGCTGCAGCAGTGAGGACTAGTGATTGGGAGGGCAGAGAGGTTTCAGAGAAGGCAACAGTGATGTAATGGCCTAGACTCTAGTGGAACTCTACTGATTGCTGCCACTGTCCAAGCAACTTATTTCAAGACAGTAGCTGCAGCAAAAACTAGTAAGACTCCAGCGTACTTGTCATCTGTTTTTAAGCACATCTCTCCATCTTTCCTTCTGAGGCAGCAATTAGAAATAAGATACTGCATTCAACCTGAGCTAAAGTATCTCTGATTATCCCTTTCCTTCATATATCAAAGGCTTGCTACTTCAAGAGAACAGAAAATGGTAACTTGTCAAATAAACTGCTCTCTTCTTTAGGATTCTCAACCACAGCAGCTTTTCTCACCTGAGGTGAATCTTCTCCAATCCAGCATCTGCAAGGTCATCATTTGCCCTCTGGTGAATATCTCTCTGTGTTTCAATCTTGTGATCATCAGATAAACCATCCACTTTATGGATAAAAATTTCAAAGTTGATATCTGGATTCACTTTATAGGCTCTGGTCACAGTAAGATGCAGCCGAGCTAATGCTTCCATATAATCATCCTAATGAAGCAAAAAACAAGAGCTACAGCTTAGGAAAGATCTTAAAATAGACATAATTAATTTTATGATAGTTACTTTTAGATAATACTACAGCTCAACAACAGCCTAATTCTTTTATTTTTTATAAGTAAAAGCCTATGCCTACATCTAACATGTGCACAAATCTTATGCTGTCAGCACTTAGGAATCTAAGCAAGAACCTTGAGATGTTAAAGCAAATTAGTTAACTTCTGAACATACTGCAGAGATTAAAAATAGCCAAGCAGCTCTTCAAGTTTTAACAACTTCTTTTAATATATGTTTGTGATGCAGATTATTTATTTGCTTTGAAAAAATCTATGCTTTCCCACCCATTTGTCTATTGATGAAAGAAGAAAAGAGAAAAGTAACTTAAAGCCCCCCTTTTTTACCTGAGAATCAATAACAAATATTAGTGCTCCAGTGCCTCTGAAAATCATCTCATAATCAAACGTAGGGTCAAAGAAGTCAATTTGCCCAGGAAAATCCCATATCTGAAAGTTGACAAAGGAGCTGTTGGAAACATCCTCTCTGCAGATCTTGTTTGTGCTCTCCAAGAAGAGAGTCTCATTCGGCGACATTTTGTGAAAGACAACTTTCTGAATGGAAGACTTCCCGCTTCTTCTCAATCCCATCAGCAGGATCCTTGGCTTAACTTCAGTACTGAAGGGATCATTGAAATCCAAAACTGAATAAAATCACACAAGAAGAAAAGTAATATACAATGGCAATGTAATTAGTAACTACCAGAAAACATGCATTTGACATTTACTTTCATGGTATTTTCACTTGGATTTATGCAAATGTTACCAATTTTTGAGCTTAGAGAGCAGTGCTGCAGACAATTCAACTTCGATTATTTGCCCTTCAGGCTACACTATCAGAAAACCTACTTCTCACCTCTAAGACAGAGATTGCCCCGGTTGTACATGAGAAATGTGTTATCACACACAGATATCCTAAAATACCTAACTTTACTCTAATTAACACTATTCCATGTATATTCTTCTTTAAAATAGTGTCATCTGAGAACAAACACACTTGTCAACTGATAGTCACACAACACTGCTGGGTTGTATTAAGTACCTCTGTGTAATCTTCCTAAGGCTACCTGAAGGCTTCCTTCCTCTAAAATCAATCAACTAATAAGTAAATAAATGAAATCACACATCCAAGGAGTTACAGGAAGATGACAACTCAGCAGGCACACAATTCTTCTATGTTGGAACTTACAACACAGTACTGAGCTCACAAGGTGTTCTTTTCTAAGGTGCTTAGAATTTCACCTGCTGTTGAATAATTTGTGTTATAATCTGTAGAGGTTTGTTACCCAATAAATAAGATGATAGCACATCATCTGCCTATTTGCAAAACAAAGGCCTGGGAACACAGTGATTTCATTGTGTCACCTACAACAATTTGAAACTGGTACTACTTTTTCTGGTGCTGTTAATCATATTAGAATAAAGGTAGTTACAGGAGTAAACTATGCTGTTATATCTGTAAGGACATGAATGTGTAGCTAACCATACCTTCAGATACACCAGCTTTAGCTTCAGGTATCTCTAATCAAAACAGCTACAGCAGTCTCAATTGCTGCATTTAGTTGGCCTATAATTTTGAAATGTCCTTTGGTGCTGAGCTGAAAATGGCACTGTTCTTAGATGTGAAAAGCTTTCAAACACCTCTGTGATACTCTGTCTGCACTGTCAAACACAAGCAACACAAAAAACTGAGTTGTCAATGATAAATCCAAAGAGTATGGCTCAGAGTACACAGTGTCAGGTTTAAAATACTGATCACAAAATGGGCTAAACACATTAGCAGTCAGGCAGACCTTCTCCCACCCACTGCACTACCGACTGTTCAACATACTTCAGAGCACAACTTAATCGCATTTCTTCCTCTTTTTCTGCTGGGATAAATTTTGAATTGCAGAAAACTGGCACACATTTATTCACATGCATCATTTCTGCATATGGCCTGCATATGTTAAGTGATCAGCTTTACTCCCAAAGTATGAAAATCCAAAACATGAAACCTCAGCAACAACAGTTGCAACCTGTCAATTTACTACATAGCCTTATGGGCCAAAAAACATGGAAAGCCTGAAGGAACCCTTTGCCTAGGAGCATGTTTTGCACCCAGCGGTGGTAACCACATCCATCTTCCTGTGTCCCTCAAGCCCCACTCACAACTTTCAGAAACACAAGAGCAGAATATGCCTGACAGGAGGGCACAGAACCTTGCCCAGGTCTGTTTGTGCCTCCCAAGCTTGAGTTACAGAGAATAAAGGCTTCTCAAACTGAAGGTGTTAGCATAAGACATCCCCTGGCACCATCTACTGGCTTGTGAGTGGTTGTGCCACTCTGTGGGGGCTGATGCCACCAGTGACAGACAGGAGTTTTCATCTCATAATGGGTGGGATCCTGTCCATTTCACTTCAAGACATTAGGAATGCCTTGGCAGGTATTACCACTTACTATTGTCTTGTCAATTATCACACATGAAACACTGGTGAAACTCTTTCAAGCAGAACAATGATAAGTAACTCCACAAGAATCTCATCCTCCAAACACAGCAATGGCCAACTTCTGCTGATCCAAAGACAAGAAATTTAGGAAGTAATAAACTGCAGTCTACATGCTGCTCTACTCTTCCTATCAACCAGAACAGTGATGGCCTCCTGTGGCTGCAAGAAACACGTGCCTACAATACTTTGCACCGATAAAGAAATAATAAACATTTTCTCTAGGACGATGTAACAGTATTTTATGTTTTCGGGATACAGTCTTGTCAAGAAAGCAAACCAAAGGTACAAGGTTTAATGGTGTCTCCTTCACCCCATTCTGTCCTTTAATGCAGAAATTTTTCACAGATGCCAAATGCATAATCACAATTTCAGTAATATGTGTCTATCCACATATTGTGCAATCTGCATTTTGGCCATTGGAAGGGAAAATAGTGTATTCAAAGCTTTACATGGACTTTATAAAAGCATATAATGAACAGTCTTCTGGTTGAGTTTTTATTGCATGTTTCAAAAAAATTAAAAAACCTCCCATTTGTTCTGTACACAACAGAACTTACGAAGTCTAATTTACTATGGATTTGTACTTTGTGTCCCCTTCCTCTTCCAACCACAATAACACCAACTTCCTCCTGCGTGTCTTATGACATATCCTCCAAATAACAGATATGACATGCTGTGGCTGATCTGGAGCTCAACACATGCTGGTTGGCTAAACTACGTACACGTGTGCACTGGTTTGCCAGCTGCTGCCATGGAGAACACACAAATCTGCTCACCCATCCCTCTGAGGACACTTCATTTAGGTTTTCCCCTCTCTTCTGAATGCCAGTTTTCATCAAACTTATGGGAACTTAATAATCTTTGAGACATCTTCCATTCAAATTTAGTTGGACAGTAGATTCCAAGGCTCTGATCATTGATGAGGCAACTAGAAGGCAGACTAAACACATAACTCCCTTTTCTTTCAGAAACAGGCTAAAAAAATCACATATATCTAAAGAAATATTGTACGTAACTTGGAGTTTTACATTGTTGTATTAAATTATTCCAGGCTGTTATATTTTCATGGATTTTAATGCTTATTGAAAGAAAGAGCTTTCTTTTAAAGCCATACTAAAAAAAATAGAGTTGCAAGTGCAAACAGAGATACCTATGAGAAGAATGAAGACCAGCTCTTCTGCTAGTAAGAATGTTATTTAGCTTTTGAAATTCTGCCAGTTCAGAGACAGGGAAATGTAAAAGAGTATCATCCAAACCTGACGAGATAGCAAGGCTTCTATAGCACTTCTCTCTCAGAGAGAGTTAAGAGATTACCTTATATGTAAAGGAATTGGACGATGCGTTGTCTGCCCACATTCCTCTGCAGGAGTACATGACAACTCCTTTTTTAATTTGCCATAGAAATGCCAGCAGATGCATCACTGCAACTTCCCAGACTAGGTTACTGAGTGAGATCATAATATGCCCAAGAGAAACACTGAACTCTTTTCTATTCTGTAACAGGGAAGACAATTTTCCCTATTGTGAGATACAACACATTCCCTGCTTCGTTCACTTTTGCAAAGAGTAAGTGTTGTAAAATGCCAGTCTCTAATGCATATCAACAGCCCTTCATATTTCAACTTTTCTAAGCAGCCATAAAAAACAGAAGCCGTGTTGGTTAGCGGCCGTATCCATTGAAGTATTCACAAATTAAACTCATGAAACCCCAAAGCACTTTCCCCACAGAGAAGCATTCAATTCCTCACAAAACTTCTGCTCTTTGAAGCTGTGTCCTTGGTTATGGAGTGCACTTTGCCAGCATTGCAACACGCAGAAGAGCACAGCTCTGAGGAGTTGAGAACTGTCCCTCAGTAGTCCTAACCTGTCTCACCCAGATGCATACTTTAACACCTCCTTTACAGTATTAGAGATAAATATTGATAACTAAAATAGTTTTTGAAGCCCATCCTGAATTCCAGATCAATTGCAATTAATTGTAAAGGTGGTGACTATCAGTGCTTTGCAGGCATTTGTGATGGGATGCCACATTCAAAGGTACATTTGTAGATCTCACCAGCTTTCAAACATTCAAATAAAGCATCACAGCTTATCCCTCCAAGTGACACCAAGACAAAAAGCTCATGTTATATTCATAAGGTAACAAGCCTCTAAGTCTTGTTTTGAACTATTGCAGCTAATAATAATTTTTTTTGCCCACTAATGCAGTTATATTATTTTTAAGTTTTAACCATTTTTGTGTAAAGAAGAGTCGCAAACGTTCCACTCACTTCAAGCCTTGTAGCTCAAACCTACAAGATCTTGTAGCATTTCCAGTACTACTGTGACTGCAGTATTTGCAGCACTTTGGAGCATTGTCAAGACAATAGCCTTACAAAATACATACAACGAACATCTTCAATGCTAACAGACGGCCTAAGCCTAAAGAGTTAACACAAAAAGCTTATATGCAATGAAGAAGATTGTTCAGCTACTGTAGGTTCATAAACACTGCAGAAATGCCTGGTGGAAGGAAATTCCTGTGGCTAAAGAAAAGACTCAGACCTAGAAGACCTAGTTCCATGCTGCCACAAGTGCTGCACTCTGCAATGGTATGTCTTAAAGCTACTTCCTTGGATTGTCTGCAGAGGGTTTCCCGCTTCTAAATACTTTCTAGTTGCATCTGTAAAAAAATACAACTAGGCTTTATGTAAACTTTAGTGCTTTAAGGTCTCTGAATATGACCCTGTGTGTAAAGTAGAAATAAGAGAAGGACAAGAGCCATGGTTTCAGCATTCAGGCCGGAGATAAGTATCCAGTATGGGCTGAGAGATGACCCATACGAAGTTTTGAAATCTTCCTCATGGTTTTACTTTAAAGCCTGGCTTCTCGCTTCATTTTCAACAGCCATGCATTGAAGCTGTTCTTCTTATACTGCCCCTTCCATTCTTTCTTTGTACAAAAGTGGAGGCTGTAACAATTAATTTTGTACTACTTGCTGTACAGATACTCCAGAGAGGGGACAGAAACCAGGAAAAGGAAAGCCCCTAGCCCTCCAGCCCAGTATTATACTAAACACAGACCCAAATCCCAACCCCTTCCAGTTCAGATGCTCTATGCCTCTTTCTCCAGAGAATTCCAAATTAAACAGAAAGCCAGGGGATCGGGACTATTAAAATGGACTTTATTTTAATCCTGTGTAAAAAATGTCTCTACATGGACTGCCTTCTGCTATTCAGGATGTAAAGATTTGTTTCTATTACGTACAATATTCTGGTGTTACTATGAAGAAGCAATTGAAATTTTTTAAAGTCTAACAAAGCTCCTACTGAAAAATATCCAAATTCCTCTGAGGACAGAACATGGATTACTTCTCTACAGAAAATACTATGTTAGTTCAGGACTAAAGAAACACATTGAAACTCCCTGCATCAAAATGAAGGCAATTCTTCAGCAGGTTCAAGTAAGACTTTATTTAGTCTCAGCTACAGTTCTTACATTCTAGTATTCCCACGGCTTTTAACCATGAAGGCTTATACGCAAAGCAGTGACCTTCCTCCCATCCCCAAAATTATATTAGTCGGTGCAGCACCTCCCGTGGTAGCCTGTAGGACTGGGTCTTTAACAAGAAGGGTTCTGAACGCTAATATCAAAGTAGACTTAAAACACGTGGCCTTCTATTATGCTCTTATAAAAAAGCAATTCTTTTTTCATCCTGAGATACTGAGAGTTCTCCAAGCTCCTTTGTGAAATATGTCTCAGAAGAATGAATTCAGGCTCTGAATGAATGCAACAGGCTGAGCTGGCATTTCCTTTTTCTACTGAATGAGACTACTTTTCCTGGTAAGCCTGTCCTTCATAGCATCACCATCCATACTGACACAGATACTCAGAGAGTAACGTGGGGTCCTCACATGCACAGACAGACGGACGCGAGACATTTAGCAGAGCCTGCCACTGTGGGAGTGACACACGCAGCTGCGGAGCAGCCTTGGTCACAGAGCTGCGTGTGGCAGTTGCCTTTTATAGCCTGACACCCAACCGCCCCCACCTCCTTGGCATACTTAGGCCACATCATCAGGCTATGGCCTCTAATAACTAATAATTCTCACCCCAGACATGGAGAATACTGAAGGGAGATTACACACACACACTTCGCCTGCACTCCTTTTGCCTCCTCCCTCTTTTCCAACGCTTCCTGTTACCTGTCAGCCTTTGCCCTGCTCCCACCTCAGAGCTCCGTGCTCTCCCTGACGCCACGGCAGCACCCCACGAGCACCCTGTCCCTATTTCGCCCGTCCCATGGTCACCTCCGCAGCATCCCTG
>VYXB01001343.1:0-36740 GCA_013397135.1 Pachyramphus minor
CCAACCCTGTTGATTCTATGATTTCCTCCACTGCTATGCCTTAACTATTATAAATATATACTTATATATATATAAATATATACCTTTTAAATTTATAAATTTGTACAATGTGTGTTATAGACAATAAATTTTACACAGTGATATCTGTGATGAGGTAAATTGCATACACAGTATTTACTGTACTACATAGCACATGCTGCATGCTATGTAAAACAGTGCTACATACAATACAAATTGATGTATTCCGTACTTACAAATAAATTTTTATTTATTATACTGCATATACTAACATCTGTATTGATTATATTTGTGTATGTTAACCATTACATAGATGCATAAATTTTCCATTTATACATATGTGCCTCGTAGCTTCTTTCAATACCCCTTTTCAGAACACCCTCTTTAGGAAACGTGTATGCATCTTCATTGCCTTACTGTTGCATTTTGTGTTTTCTAGTCCAAGGCAAAGTCTGAGCATAAGCTGGATTCATTTATAACTGTGTTATTCTAGCCTACCATCTGCACAAGTTCAGATACAGCTTAGTGCCTGCAACTGCTTAAGGTCACAAAAATTGCCATGAGCCCTCAGACTAGAAGTTGATGTATGAATTTATTTTTTATTCTGACTTTGACTGCAGTGACATCAGGTTTTTAAAGTGAATACAGTCCTCTGTGAGTGCCTATAGAATGAGGGGTCTGAAGTAATTTGATTCCCTGTTCCAGATTGACAAAGAAACTATTGTCATTCTGCATCTTTCCAGTGTTGGTGCACCTTTGCTGTAGGAAACCCATTATTCCAAGTAAAAATGTTCATAGCTACCCTCTTAGGATAAGAACTGAAAATATTTGAGTGATAGCAATTAATCACTTCTGAGTGAATTTCTAGAAGCTACCAAAGGTTCAGAGCTGGTGCTCCTGGTATATGTGTCTCTGTATGGGAGTGTGGCATTCTGTATTTTTCAGTGAAATAATTATAAAGAAGAAATTAAACCACTTATCTATCATGTGTGTGTATGAAAAGAGTCACACATCTAGTTATTAATTTTGTCCATTCAATAGTAATAGAATAGTGATAGATTTCTGTGAGGTCACATGTTAAACACTCTCTTGTTTTAGCTGATATTAACATTAAAGATTTGTAAGTATTATTTTTCACTAGAGAAAAAGAAAATACTGCAAGCACTGAATATGTGATGGTATTTTCTGTAAGTCTATCCACTAATTATTTGGGTAAATCCTCTACTAGAATAGTCCATTTTCACCACATGCCACTTGTTTTAATTGAAACAAGAATTTTACAGGTCATCTGCTGAGCTTAGATTCCTCTGCTACATTGCAGGTCATGTCTTCTTGTTACAGAGTTCGAATCTAAAGGGTGCATGTTTGTGGTTGTGTGTTATTCTGGCCTACATAGGATTATATTCTGATTATGTTCTGTTTTTTTCTGGATTGGTTTTGGTGCCATGTATACCCAACTCAAACTTCTCACATGTCCATAAGCGGGTTGGTGGGGTGCACATTCTTTTCATTTCTAATTGATACACGGGACAGTATAATGAGTATTATATTGGTGAATATCATGTATGCCACCTTCTGTGAGCTTTATATTAACAACTAATAATCATCAACCTGTGTCTCACTCTGCCCTCATTCATACACACAAATACCTCTGGCATTACTATAAAACTTAATCCTAGTCTAGTTAGTGAACGAGATACATATACTTCAAGTTTTATGATAATCATATAAATATGATCAGTGTGTAGAATTCTAATGATAATGTATAGCCGAAGTATTTCTTTCTGTTGAGGTCAGTTTGATCTATAACCATTAACCATGTCTATTCTAGGCCCAATAAAATTCTTCTCTTTTACAGCTCACGGTGACAGAGAACACAGCAATTGTAACTACAGGAATAGACTTGGCTGTGAAAGATCTCTATCAAGCCTCACAGAGAATTTGAGGCAGCTGGCAGTTATCAGCTGAAGCAGGTAGTCAGTAGAAGTGTAGAAGATAAACAGATAATTGAAAACCAATCTGGAAACCTGGGAGATATAACAAGCCTCTCTTCTAGAGGGGAGGCAACAACTCAGGTAGGTCACTAATAAAATCAACTCCCAGATCAGTGTTGTGTCTAATACTACTGAAAATACAGTGGAGTTTGTGCCTACCATGACTGAAGCAGTAGTCAAGTTGTTGTTGGAAATGTCGTTTGGCGTATTCTGTTATACAAATCACTATTGCAGTAGCGTGAAGAAGGATCATACTGCTGAAAGACAGGTGACCAAAATCATAGGAGCATCATGGCCCTCTGCTAAATTACAGTTGCCAAAATAGAAAACTAGTTCCACCCCCTTCTTACCCTCCATGCTGCTTTATCTGAACTGCCATGCAACCATTACATAGTATTCCTGCCATAGTCCTCTGTGGGGCAGGTGATTGCTTTTTTTGTGTAATTTCTATTTGTATTAAAATAATGGAACTATTCTGTTTTCTCTATCATGAGCACAGAGAATGGAGGGGAAGGCCCATGTCTACAAGTAAAAGAATGTGTTGATCTTAGTTGCTCCATTTTAAAATAGTTGCTCCTTTAGTCACTTTATCTTAAAATCATCTATTAATCAACTGTTTTAATAGTCGCTCCATTTTAAAACAGTCCGTCTTATGATTTTCAAATTCCTGGCTGTAGAAAGTGTGAAATCTTGCATGAATATGCAAGGAAACAAGTACCATTTGTTAACTCTTCTTGCTGGGTTCTGAGATCTTGTAGAACTGTATTGGTGGTAGGGAGATAGCGTGAGGAGATATTTTTGTGAGCGTGGGCACAGAAAAGAAGTCTTTGGCATATTGCCAAAAAGGAAAGTAGCGTTTTTCCACCAGAGAAGTGTTTGAATTGATCCACTGACATCTGTCTTTATTTTGTTAAACAACTCAGGTGGACCACAGGAAATAGCTGATTACAATGTAATATTAATTCTTGCAGAGGTGAACAGAACAACAAAAACCAAAAAATCAAACAAACAAAGAAAGGAAAGACTTCTGCTGCTCCATTTGCTTAGAAAGATGCTTTTTAAAAATTTTTCTGCAAGACACATTTAAAAATCGGTCTACAAGAATTTTAAATAATTCTGTGCATTTATACTGGAAGAACATAAATCAAAACACATTCATTAAATATTTCTAGAGTGTTAGTTGCTATATAGTTACAGTACTGGCTAAAAACCCAACATATTTAGTTCACAAAATCCATTAACAAAATTTACATGTGTCCATGTTGCTGGTTGCAGAAATAATATGAGTCATTTGAGCCATCTGTGTAATTCTTAAAAAGCAATGGATGTACATGTTTTTATTTTTTATGTATTACTTTAATATTTGTTTTACTATGATACTGGACATGAATTACTTGTATACTTCCGTAAATTCTGTTTCTAAGTAGTGATTGTTGATATTTTTCATATTTCATTCTGTGACTGCTAAAATAAAAAAATATCAAAGTATCTGTTTGTATTCCTGCTTCAAAAGTTTAGAATTACCATTTGCTATTTTGAGGCCTTATTCATCTTTCCATTATAATCCTAGTGATAGACTTCGGACCAGTCTAGATCAATTTTTTGCATCAGTTTCTCAGTTTTGATGCAACTGTACAACTGTAAATTACCATTGTCTTAGAAGACATGCCTAACTTCATTAGATTACAAAACTTCTTAGGAAGTAGGAGAATTTGCTTTCTGATGTACTTATTTTTATTTCCTTTTAAAAGAAGATTAAATGAAATAGCAAAAAAAAATAGCTTTTTAGATTAAATTCCAGAATTTGCCTAAATATTTGTAATATTAGCGTTCAGTATATCAATAATTGTAATCTAAGAAGATGTTGACAACACGTTGTTATAAAGAGTGCAAATAATACTTAGGACAGTATATAGAGCCAGAAGTAAGACAGCATCATTCCCAGGGAAGCATCCTTATAACTAGGATAGAAATAGATCTATTTTACTTTTTTCTCCCTCTTATGAATCTTTTGAATATTTCAGTCTTTTTCTGTGTTGGGATCCAGATTCAACAGGAAAAGTGGAGAATAAATAGTTTAGCTCAGACTATGTAACTCTCTGAGATTTATGTACTATTATAGGAGGTGTAAAATCCTCAATATCCACTGGACGGACTATGTGACCAATACGTCTGTTCTTGAACAGGCTGCAGTCACAAGTATCGAGGCCATGCTGCTGAGAACACGGCTGTATTGGGCAGGGCACGTCTCCAGGATGAAGGACCACCGCCTCCCTAAGATCATGCTCTATGGTGAACTTGCCACTGGCTGTCGCAAGAGAGGAGCCCTGAAAAGGAGATACAAGGACTCCCTGAAACAACATCTCAGCCGTGGTCATATTGACCATCATCACTGGTCTGCTCTGGCCGCCAATCGGGAGGCCTGGAGACAAACCATCTACAATGCTGCTGCCTCCTTTGAGAACTCACGCAAGATCACTCTCGAGGAGAAAAGACAACGCAGAAAGAATCGCGTCCAGTCGTTGCCGCCTGGGGAATCTTTCTCGTGTCCCTTCTGGAACCGGACTTGTCTGTCACGCATTGGCCTTTTCAGCCATCAGCGAGCCTGTAGCAAGCGCAGGTAGTGCCTTTCGAAATCTTCATTCGCGAAGCCAAGCCATGATGAGGAGGTGTGAACAGAGGAAGATCTTAGCATTTTTTTCTGGTCAAGGTCTCTAAGTGTATGTGAAAGGAGACATCCTTCATTATCTGGTTGTGCTCAAAAATTTATTCAGTGCTCTGAATCTCAGGGGATGAAAGTGTCTGTTCTGTGTAGGTACATGAGTTGGATTAACTGTTCAGATAAACATCATGATTGACTGTTCCCTAAGCTATTTGCTCTACCATCAGGGCAAAGAAAAAAGCTTCCCCCTTAAGAAACTTCTCATGGAGGCTCTTAAACCACTGCTTTTATGAGAATACGGCTGCCTAAGGAAATAAATGTGACTCCTCCTGCAGCTATAATAGTCTGAATAAGGCACTTAAGAGTAGATGGGTTTTCAGAAATGTTAAATGTCAGCGTGTATACTCTCAGATGGGATCACATTCTGCACTCAAGGTAACGTGAAAGCCCAGCTCATGAACTGGTTTACAAAACATAATGAACATCTTGACTACCATGAGCATATTGAACTAAACTTCAGTAATTAATTTGTTAGTCATTATGTTGAAAGTACTGGACTATATGATCAAAGACATACATGAAGAGCTTTCACTTCATGCCTTTTTGTCTTATTAAAATCATGGTTTACTTTGCAGCTCTCTTCTGGGATAGTCACATTTTCACAAAGTGGGTAAAACTTAAGAAATAAAAGTATAGTTGGAATATCAGTGTTCTGTGTGCTTCAGAACTGTAAAAATCATCAGTATATCATGTATTTACTTTCTTTACTGATGAGGTCCAAAATGGATAAAGGTATTATTAAAGGTATTATATAAGATTTCAACTGTAGTGAAATGTCTGTGTTTTGGCAGTGGTTCTAAAGTGAATTATGAGGAAGCAGAAATCAATTGTTTTGGGGGGAAGGTCTCAGACTGCTAATCCAGACCCTGTTTCCAAAAAAAACATATAACATGACATCTATGTCTTTGCACATATATCTTCTTACTTTTTGGCGTCTTTCTCATTCTGTAACAATTAGGCCTTATGGAGCTTCTGCTGGTGCCCTGGGATCACACTATTCTGTTGAGGTTTTTTCCCACAGAATCAATAATGATAATTTCTTTTTTCACGTTTCCATATTATTGCCAGTCATTGTAAGTAATATCTTTGCATGAATAAGTTGCAAATTGGTATTGAAATATTCACTTCTTGTCAAATGCCTTGAATTCTGCAAAAATTTATTGTGGTCTAGGGTGAGACTTCAGCAGAGATAAAGATGCTGTAGGCATCTATATGAAAAGGCTCAAGTGTAAGCTATATGTATAAACTTTTGTTCTAGACAGCAGTCAGTGCAATCTGCGCACCCTATCAGTGCCTTGTCAGCTGACAAACTGCTTTGCATATGTTTCAGAGTGAGTTGGGTTGTTCTCTAGCCTCCATCTGAACACAGAGAAAAAATATGGCATTGTGTGAAACGTACTGTCAGTTTCTGTCTTGCAGTTCTCTACAGGATGAAATTTCCAGAAACTGAAAAAATACTATACTGGAATCATTAGGTTCCTGACAAAAATAGTAGAAAGAACTTTCTTGAGTTTCTCCCAAAGATAAATCAAGATTATGTAAAATTGTCATTTGCTGTGATTCGTGCACATCACACAATCCTGTACCCTAAGCTGGTAACACATATTTGGCCAAGTAACAGCAATCTTGGTTATCTTCATATGCCTTTAGTCTGAAAATGACTATCACTGTAATGATGTCAGTTCTTGGATCTCTCGGACTCATTCAATACATTTAAGATATTAACAAGATTATTTGAGTTGGTAGCCTGTGATAATGGGAGACTGTATTTGTGGATGCAGAAAGTTATTCTGAATTTGGTGTATGAGTGTCTTATTTATCTGTTCCATGTGAATAAAATACTTGCTATAAACATAGTTTTTTGTTTCCTTTGTAGTGATTCTATCTACTAGGGGAAAGGAAGTCATCTATCCCTTATCCTAGAAATATTTGCTTCTCATAGCATCAATAAGACAGGTTTTTTAGAGCATTGGGTTAATCTTAAGATCAGCAGCTAATATATCAGAGAACAGGTTTGAATCCAACCATCAAATAAGATCAGAAAGCAATAGCAAAGGACACAATTCAAATTATGGTCAAACTAAGGTTACACAGGGTGGCTACTGACTCAGCTACAGAGACAGAGCCCAGACAGCTGCAGAGGAGTGGCAGCCAGCCAGTGTGCCTGAACAGATGAAGGTGAGGCCAAAAGGAGGAGGACTTAAGATATTAGCTGTTCTAATATAGAACCAACAAGCTATATAAGATCCTTACATACTTGGACAAGAATTACAGCACCTAGTTGGAAACAAAGTACTTGAAGCTTCTTGTGCAAGTTTTCAAACAGAATTTCTTATAGCCAAAGTATTTAAAAAATATTAGCTTTTGAGACATATTTAATTCTAAAAATTGTTTACATTAGGTACATCATAAACAATCTTTGTCCTCAAATACATCATATAGTGAGGCATTAAAGAGAGGCCATGACTTCACAGGCACATTTCAGTTTATGCAAAGAAAATCTTGATTTTCCTTCTTTGGTTGGTAATTAGGATTTGTGAACCCACATATACTGTTTCTTGTATCCCAACTCACCCACTCTTTATGATGGTATATGGTGTCTTGTGTACTTTAATTGTTCTTTGAACAAACAAAAAGTGCTTATGAAAGCCCCATTTCTCTCTGAAAGTGCATTTGTCAGATATAATGTATAAACTCTGTGCATCTCCACAGGATGAAAAAATTATTTTTCCTATTCTATTTATAAAGCATATTAATGATTTAGAGAATAGTTGCAGACTCTGACACAAAGGCCTGGCAATTGAAAACCAAGAAATTAAACAGCTCAAAAAGGAAAAACCCAAAGATCTATGCAGAGAACCTGTAGGTGTCTGCAGCTCTCCCCATTATTCTCTATAGGAAGTACTCAGGATTAGCTATGGATATAGATGATGTCAGAACCAGTCCTCTAAACCTTATCAATTTTCCAACATGAAAATCTGTTGTAGAACTGTGGTATTAGATATGAAACAAACTCTTCCTTTTTTTATATCAATAGATTTTTTTTTCATTAAATTTTAGCTCATCTGTGCTATAAATTGTGTATATTTTTTTCTTCCTAAGTAAAAAAAGCTTTCCTGATAAGGGCATCTTTTCTGTGAAACCATCTCTTAAAATAGACTAGTTTGATGCTCTGAATAGCGCTTTGACATTGAAAAAAAACAGAGAGATGCAAACAAATTCTAGCAAGTCTGGAAGTGATGCCTGCATACTTTATAAATGATTTGACTCATTAGTAGATTAATAGGCTGCACAGAGACCTGGATCTTTGAAAGAAGTCAATGAATTAAGGGCAGACTTACCCTGTAGCTCCCATTAGCCTGCATATTAACCAGCTAGATCTACAGATATTTCTGTCCCATACAAATTAGCGGAACAACAAATATAGGTTTTATATAAAATCATCATGGACATAAAATGGAATGTAGGAACATTTTACAATTACTGCAGTTAGAATGGTCAAAGCATTTAAATACAGCTTTGTCAGGATTTTTTTTCTGAAGGGCCTACCTATTCAAAAATCTGAGGTAATTGAACATCACAGAGTTAGGCTTCCTAGTATGGTTAATTTTTTTCCTCAGTAATAATTCATAAAATCATTTAACAACTTCTGTGCAAAAATATTGTTTGATGTATCTGATAGAAGCTATACCTGCTCTTGGCTGAGGGCAAAGGAATGGGTAAGATGACCTGTCATCTATGATTGCAAGCCACTGTTCCTACCTTTTATCTTTCCAACAGTGATGAGTTGTGGTGACAAAGTTAAATACAACAGTCCCTTCCAAAGGGCTTATAGTGTTCTCTGTGTGCAGGAAGGTCATAGGAAAGGTCAGCAAGATTCCAAACACTCCACATTAAAGAGTTCAATTGCAGAGAGGAGCCTTTGCCAGTCATATTTTGAATTTCAGTTACTTTACATGAGATATATAACACCAAATGAAACTTTTGCAATGTGGTAGCTACATCAGACCTAAACATCTAGGCTACCCTTATTCTCAGTGATTGGAAGTAGGCATCTGAAGGACAGAAAGTTCTAAAACGGGTCAGTGAAATTGTGTTCTGGAACCATTTGTTGCAACTGGCTACAAAGATAAGCCAATGTGTTAGTACAAGTATAAACAGCTGCAGTTTAAAAATGTAAAGGTAAATGGAATTGCTTAATTTCCAGCTTTTCCCTTGTTTGCATATTGCCATCCTTTTTCATGGAAAAAGTGGTCAATGGACTCAAAACAAATTTATCATACTGCCTTTAGCTGATTTTTGACTTCTCAGTTTGTATCTATCTGTTTGTATCCATCTGTTTGTATTCCTGCTAGAAACTTATCACAGACTTCGAATTTTCACTGATATTTCTGCCCAAGGTAACCATATTATTAGTTAAACTGAAGAAAATTAAAACAAAAAGCCATTGAGTTGTGCATGTAAACGTAGGACTAACAGACTTTTTCTTACAGTCTCCAACAGAAACAGCGAAAAGGATGGAGAAGATGTGAATTGTGATGTCTTTGCTGATTTTATTTTAGATGTAGTAAGCGACATTTCAACCTGGTTCTGCCTGCCTATCAACATATGCACCTAAACATAAGGACTTAAAACTTTGTTGGTCAGTTGTTTACTATACTTAAACCACATGTTGCTAAAATGCTCCATTTGAAAGTTGCTAATGAGCTCCATTTCAAAAGTGTACTTTGAAAAGATCCTATAATATGGATATATTATCCAATAAAAGTGAAAAAATGTCACAATTTTACTGCACTCATATTTGATATAAGTTACAATGAATCTTCCTACAGACGGCTTGAACACCCATAAAGCTCTGCAGGAACAGGCGTTATTTACTGACAAGTCCAAAACTATGGCTAATGAGCCCAGACCGTCAATGCAACTACCACAGACCTGCCAGTAGCTGGCAGCTGATCTATGACATTCATGGAAAAGATATTTTTCTCCTGTGTGCAACATCTCTTTGCCAAGTGTGTTCAGACTTGGCATAAATAGAAATACTCAATGCTAAGCTAGTTTCTGCTATGATAGGAAATATTGTGTGTGGTAAGTTTTTTCTGCCCCATATGAGAGCTATATTCTCTGTTTCTTATAGACCTCATCAAATACTTAGCTAACCATAGTTACAAAAATACAGTAAAAGATGTAATATTCATTAAAAACCCTAGCTACCAGTCATCTTGTAGTGATCATTTGGAATTATCAAATAAAATAAGGCATGACACTCAAAGGGGAGCAAATTGGATGTATACATAATTAATGCAATTTCCATTCATTTCTGTGATAGTTTTTGAAGAAGAGAAAATTGGAAAAATTACAGTCATGTTTTTAGTGAGCACAATGAGACCATTGTTTATAAACCAACGCTCATGTTTTGTTATCCATATATGACTATACAGTTAATTTTTCATCTTAGAGAACTGTGTTTCTTTAGTACTTTTGTCATACATTTCTGTCATTACCCTGAACAAAAAGAGTGAATATAGAGTGGTTTAAAAAGGTTTAAAAAACCCTCAAACAAACAGCTCCCCATCCAAAAAGAACCCAAACCAAACCAAAAGTTCCAATGGGGAAAAGCTCTCTTTATATTGGAATAATATTTGGGGTAATTTATTGGTGTTTTTCTTAGTATTTCATTTTGACTTTTGATTTTATGGCAATTATTTTTATTGTGAATGAACTCAGAAGTGCTCAGATTAGCAAATGAGTGCTTTTCGAAATCTTAATAATGAAAGATCAATACGTGATTCTAAAATTACTTGTGGCAGATCTCAGCAATAATAGAGAAATGTAGCTTTCAATTCACTTGTGTACTTCAGTGCATTTATGTCAATGAGACTATGTTCAGTTCTTCTGTGCAAAGAACTGATTTTTCTATTTACCTTCTAAATTAAACTATAGAAATAATTTTTTGTTTGGGCTTTTTTTAGTTTGAAATCAAAGTATTTTGTGGCCCTGTATAAACAATTTTCTTGGAACACAGATAAGAAAAGACGAAGATGGACCAGATCCAGACAAAGCTGCTGGAGAAAACCACATATTTCTTTCTGTTGGAGTGTTAGAACATCCACCTATGCTGTGCATCTTATTTTTCAGTTCAGTTTAAGGGAATTAAATCCTAAACTTCTTTAATCCTAAATTCCAAGATGTGAATGGTTTTGTAAAGAGGACAATTCTTACAAGAGTAAGAGAAGTCTTATCTTCTCTCTTCTCTGTGTTACTGTCAGAATATCCATAGCCTTGGGAGAAGGTATTAATTTAACCTATGAAATAAACTGTTTCAGATTCCTACTCTCAATCAGAAAGACAACAAATCAGAAAGAGTTCAGACAAACACCATAACAGGTGAGATGTGGAGCATGTGAAGACTGGGAAATTTATGGATAGGATATCCATATGTTGGGGAAACTCCATTTTATGTAAGACATCATCACTGACTCTGAGAGAGCAATAGCTTGACAGTATGGAGTTCAGAAAACTGTTCAAGAACGACTGGGTTTAAAAGCACTAATACAAAACAGCACAGCAAAAGGTAAATATGCTCTCCCATTTCTGCTTTGCACTCTGAGGTTGGGATGCTAACCTAGGATCTGTGATAAAACTGGGAATTAAATCATATTTTGTGTGAATGTCAGGAGCACTAGATTAAACTGGCATAATGATAGTTCTATGTTTGTGTGTATGTAATGAAATTTTCAAAATTCTGGTAATCAGCTGTCATGGGTTTTACCAACAATCAATTTTTTTTTCTCGAACTCCCCCCTCCAGACAATTACTATAAGTTGAGAGAGGTTTTATACAGACAAAACAGAGGCTTGATGTAAGGGGAATAATACTAACATTTATTACCGGCAAGATAAAAACTAAGAAATAACATATACGACAACAGTTCTAATTAAACTAGCTTATTTTATGAAAAAGAATGTTAGGTTGTTATTTACAAGTTCAGCTTCTATTGGATTTTCAGTCTTTATTTCCCTTGCCTCGGGAAGGGAAGGGAAGGGGGAAGGTCCTTTTTCTGTGAGCTTGGACATTTGGCCAGGTGCCAGGTCTAACAAAGCATTTCTCCTTGCTTTTTTTTCAGTTCAGGAGAAAGGTGTTTTCTTTTCTGTAAAATCATTGTAAGTATGTACAAAAGCATTTCTTCCCACTTTGTGTCAGTCCAGGGGTAAGAAAGGTTCTTCCTTTTGAAACAATTACTGTAGTACTTGTAAAGTGTCTTTTCTGTTATCTTGAAGACGACAGGTTCAGTGTGTCATTGCTGGAGATTCGTTCTCTCTCTCTCTCGACTGGCTCTGCTGCATGATGACTTCAGGGTTGGGTCTGTCCCTCCTGCTTTCGGGACAGGATCAAAGGCTAGGAAGATACAGCCGGGCTCCATGAGGTTTCCCATGGACTACAAGGGGATACTTGCTACACCATGGTCTGCACCGCAGTTACAGGGAATAGTAGGTTTTGAGTCCTTTCACCTGTTCCTGTGGGATCCCTTCTATGGTCTACAGGGGGACACCTGTTTCACCATAGNACAGCCTCCTCAGGCACTCGTCTGTTCTGGGACAAATTGCCTCATTAACTGCTGGGGATCTCTGCACCCCAGTTATCTTCTAAAGGTAGCAGGGGTTTGCAACTCTCTGCCAGAGAGAGAGAGGGTGGGGGAAAATTCCCCCCTCACCTCAGCTCTTCTCCTGCTAGAACTGACCTTGGAGGAAGCTCTTTATCTCAAGTCCTCCTCTGCTCTCCACCGGGGCTGGAATCCTTCTGCAGCCAAGTGGCAGGTGGGCACCTTCTGTCTGGGGTTTGTTTCCCCACTGTTACAAGTCCCGGCTGGAGAGACTTCAATGCCATGCCTGCGCCCAGCCCAGGGCTGGGGGAGAGGGGCCTGGTCCCCCCTACTTACCTCCCTCTTACATGGCTGCTTCTAATTTCTTCTGCGCCAACCACCTTCTCCTCCATTACTAAAACTTTTGATTGGCCTTTTCTCTGGAAATCTACCTGGGCCTGACCATTTCAGCCCAGGAAGGCTGGTAAAACCACAACATCAGCACATTTGGCTTGTGCTCACGTAATTAGGAAGTGACTGAAAATACATTTTTTGAAAAATTCATACTTTGTCAAATCATCATCAACATCACCGTCATCTCTACTCATCTATCCTCATGTGACATCAGCCTTAGCTGCAGATCTTCAATGAATGAAGATGGAGCAGAATTAAAAGATACCATTAGGAACATTTAGCACAATAAGGGTGTTTGATATGGGGCTACATTTCATTTTGCATCATACTGAATGATTGCAGTTACGGGAAAGGGGAGAAGAACTATCTAGTTTGTCAAAAGCACCAGGTGTTGGAGTTACAAAATAAAATTGTTTAACTTGATGAATTGAAAAGCATAAATGAAGATAAAGGAAAAAAAATAAGATGCTGATCCATTGCAAATTTGGAACATGACTGTATGAACAAGGGTAATTTGCAAACACAGCAGTCACTCGCTCTATTCCTCCTCTTAGGGCATTTAGTGACTTCCTTGATTATTTTGGACAGCTTTTATTTTCTTTGTCATGTATCTCGGTGTATTTTATAGACTGAAGAAAGGTATGTCAATCAGAATTACAAACCATCCTATTTCATGCCATGTTAGAACCTCCGTAATGCAAAAGTCTTCTTTTTCTCTGTCCCACCTTCACATACACACTTACATACGGAAAATTAGGAATACATGAGTTTGCATAACCTGATAGTTTAAAAGTTTGTAGATAGAATTAATTCCAAATTAGTAAGAGGAAATTAGGTCATTTTAAGTTATGGTGTTACATAAAATGGTTTTTGAAAGAAGGAACATGAATTATGTAAATTATATTTGTTTAAACTAAAATAATTCTTGATTATGCTGTTTCAGAGTTTCTAGGGAAGTCATTGAAGTGTCTTGATGAGAACCTACAAGTTTTTTGAGAGGAAGTGTGCATGCACAGTGCTATAAGAGGTTGTTTTTTATAGATCTCAGAAACAGGATTTCAAAGGCAATCAAGTTCAACCTTCTACTATTGCTGACTATGTTGTTACAATAATTTTTAAGATTTGAACATCTATATTAAAATAAACTTTTCTTCACAGAAAATATTTTCTTCCTGAAGGTCCTCACTTCAAATAGATGCATTCTAGAGTTTCTCTTATCTGATGTCAGGATCTCTTTCTGCTGAAATGGGGTACAGTATCAACCACATCCAAGTTTTCTGTTCACTCTCCTTATTCACATATAAATCTTTACCTTATTTTGACAATGTTTTTAAATTAAACTCTGACTTACCTTTTTGAAGATACCTCCTTTTTTTTTAAAGCTTCAAGTTGTTCCCTGTAGTTAATGACGTACTAGCTATGTGTTGACTCAAGAAAGGATGAAACTTATTCACTCAAAGAATTCATGATGTAAATTTATGAGTGAAATGTTTTCCTTCACTGTACTATGTAGTCAGATAGATCTGTCCACTAAGAAGTATATTAATACAAGCATTTTCACTCATTTATGGAGTTTACCCTGGTTCTTGATTGAGGCCATTCACAACAGTAGGCAACCACTGAGTTAACAATAGTCTTGGGGTGAGTCATTCACAGAACTGTTTTTGAAACACACCATAAAAATCATGCCAAAAAATAAGTAGTTGTTCCCTCCAAAGTTGATAATCTTTTGCTGCATTTGCAGAGACCAGGCAGATTCTCTCCCAGCACTTTTTTTTCCCTTCAACTTCCTACACGAACTGAGAATATAATTAACTCCTTCAGCACTGAGTTCCCTATTCCCTGCAGCCATTCTAATTCAGATAGTAGACCTTATATTGTAGAGTGATGTCTTTAGCAAAGACCTTTAAAAGTGATTTTCCATTATGCACTTAGATGGAATTTTTGGTTCTCTTCTTTCCATACCTGAAACAGATCAAAATATCTAAATCTCAGAAGGTACATATTCTTCTGCTACTTCTGAATCTGGAGATGTCTGTATGTAATTAGCCTGTTTTTCTGTCTAAAGCTTTGTAGAACATATATGATTGCAGAACTACTTTGTCTTGAAAAGCATTGCCTACTCTACATCGGAACTCCATTATGGTTTAGAAACCTAAACACTGTTTCCCGAAGGATCCAGTCTAGTAGCTCCTTGTTGTATGGTCTCACAAACTGGCAACAGAGTGTTTAATCTATGGCAAGCTACAACTGCTTCCTTCAGAAACCATGGCTTGGAAAAGAGATGAGATTAGTAGTGTGAGTGCTGATGGAAGGCAATATACATGGGTTTAAGGGAAAGAAGTAATTCTCTGCAACGTATTTATATAGTGAGCTACATTCTAAGGGTAGGTAGCATCTGATGTGCTTTAAAAAAGTTGAGCCCTGCTTGATTGTTTACATGTTTAGCCTGAGGAAAGGATTTAGCTCCTGAGTCCAAAATTTTCAGTGAAGTCTCTTTAGAGTAAAACAAAACCAACCAAATAAACAAAACAAAACCAAAGCAAAAACACACCAACAACAAAAAAAAAAACCCAACAAAAGCACATCAAAAAAAGCCCAAAACACCCCAAAAAACCCAAACAACAACCAAAAAAAAAAACCCACAGAAAAACCAACCAACAAACCAACCAACCAACCAACCAAAACCCTGATTTGTCAAACCCTTCCTGTAAACTCTTTATTTTCCTCCATGCTCAGAATGTGTGACCCATAAATTGCTAAACCTTGGCAAGTTCAGTGACTTTCTGTATCACAAGTAGCATTGACCTGCATCTTCACCCTGCAACAACTGGTGACACCTGTACTTGTAAACAGCCAGGGAGCAGACTTCAGCTCTAAGGGCAACTGACGAAGACTGGCCACAGCCACATAATATTCTTGGCCTTGGCACTGTGCCTGAGAGAGTATACCTTGATCCAGAGATATACAGTAATGTCTTGTTATTTTCTTTATTTTTCAGTTAATATGTTTGAAATAGGGAAAGAAGGTTGCAGCCCAGAATGTTGTTTTCAGATCATGTTACTGAGGGCATCTGTTATAGGTTCTGGGTTGCCATAGACAGGGCTTGTGGTTGTATTCAAGGTGCAAGACTTGCTGGAATAGTGCTGGAGGTGGTAGTAGCTTAGTAAGCAATAGCAGGCTGCAGAAAGTGCTGGGTGGGGGAGTGGCTCTTGGTTCTTGCAACGCCAGGAGGGTGTTAGATCGTACAGGTGAAAACCACGCCAAAGAGTATGTTAATTATTAAGCAGTATGAATAGTTGAGTTCAGGGTTTGAGCTTGCTCTCTAGTCTTACTTTACTTAGTGCTGTAGACATAGACAAATGAGATAAGGTTTTACTGCTGGGGTCATTTTCCCCTAATCCAAAAAAATGTTTGCATGTGAGTAGGCATGGAGACAGAAGCAGATAACATCAGGCATCAGGCTGGTTTGAGGATTGAACAAAGGTAACACAAAATGCTTGGTTTTCCCCTTCACAGCTGAAGTAAACTATGCTTTTACCCTCTGCTACACATACATGTTTAGTGGATTTTGTTAGAAGGGAAGTGATACAGGGACACCAGAGCAGAAATGGAAAGTAAAAGAGGAAACCAGATTCCAGAGGAACTATGAATGTGTTAGAAAGAGAGAAACTATGAATGTGTCATAAAACCAGAACTATGGAAATGGATGAGGAGGAATCTTAAACAGGACTTTGATAACTACAACAGATTGAAATGACACCTTCATCCAGTCCCACAATAGATCTTTGAAAGGACTGTTGACTTCGCTCCTATGCTATCATGTTTTGTTCAGTTGTTTGTTTTAAACAGAAGACCCAAGTAATAGATTAATCTGGAGATATGTCAGCAAAACAGAAAGATAACTTGATTTTTAAAAAGGAAATTATACATCTTTGGCCAACCCTGGTATCCAAATCTATTAGTCTTAAAAATTATTGAAGTAGATGTCAACCTTTGAAACATCTTAAGGCAATATGTCCATAAAGTATAATAAAATGCAGATCCATCCAAATATAAATAAGGAAATATGGCTGTTTATTTGCTTATGGATTTTTACATTACCACTTTATTCTAAGTGATAATTTTGTAGATTTCCAAATTTTTCTTATTCTTAACATTACTATAATTTGTGCATGTTTGGTTGAGAATTATTGTAGTGAATTCATTAACAGCAACCAAAATGACAACAGACATTGCAGCTGGCAAGTTTACGAAACACATAATATAATACAAAAGAAAAATAAAATAATTCTAATTGTATTATTTGCAGTTAATTATAATTATATTACAACTTGTAGTTACAGTTGTAATAGTGTTCTTAAAATGCAGAACACTGTTGTTTCTTCTTGAAAAAAAATCTCTTTTCATATAATTTTCCTCACAACACTCCATGCTGTTGATTTTGTTTGTTATTTGTGTAAAGGAATGTTAAATCACTTTTTAAAACGTTATAGGTGATTATCAGTTGCATGCTTATACTATTTATTTCAATAAGACAAATTTATTGCTGAGACTACACCCGCAACCACATACAGTAGAAATGTGGATCCGTAAAGGGCCGAACTGGCAGATCATTCTCCACCCAGTGCTTTTGCCTTTCAGTTCCGGTACAATTTTTGAGAGTTAGCGTGAGAGATCTTCACAGAATAACAACCTGAAGTGAAGAAGTGCTGATCAAGCCTTTTATCATTAAAAAGTAAATCATCACCCTGCTGTTTTTATAATCTCATGGACACAGCTTTATATTGTGACTCTGAGAAATATTATTTGTAATTTTTCAAGGGGATAAACAAATCTGTGAGAAGTGTTTGCTGAGAAATCAAGAACCCAAGGTGGGAAGGAGGGATACGATATAACTTTAACACATTTTATTTGTTTGACTATCCCCACATTATAACTCTCTCTCACTTCTGGCAGGAGCACTAGCCTCTTATCTTTTAGTGCATTGACAGCCATATAAAGATGCAGAGGTACTGAATCAAGTACATTATTTACTAGCAGAGATGACAGTGGGAAAAGCTTGAATGACAGCTCTATGCTCTGCATTACCATCTAAAGATGAAGATCTGAGAACAAATCTATCATAAAGGCTTTGTATCATAATGACTCCTCCTCTTTTCAAATATAGCCCAAAGGACTGCAGTCATGTACTGATGAACCCGAGATAATCCAGGTCTCCTTCATGAGTAGGAGAAAAGATGCTGTACTTCTTCCAATGGCAAATTACAAGCAAAAATCGCAATAAACTTGACTTAAGTATAGTGTATATAAACTGTATTAAAAGGCTTTTTAAATGTCTTGCTTAAGAAGATCTCTGAAATTCATACGTAAGATGATGATGATCAACCTTATCCACCCAGTCAAATAATTTATTGAAAGCATGGATTTTGTGTTACTGTTTTGTGAGTTGCTGCCTTGGAGACCCCAAATCCTAAGGAAACATAATTTATATTCGTTTCCTCACCTACGTGCAGTTCTTCACTGGATTCAACAGAGACAAATATTGGCTCTACATGACTATAAAACCACCTTTTTACTCTTATATAAGAGAAATTCATCTTGGAACTAAGCAACTTGCTGCCAAAGTTGTTTTTCTTTTTTGCTGGGCTTATATGGTATTTTCAGATAGCAAGAGAGACTAGTTTGTACTGTAATCAGGCACTCTCCACAGGTAGTATGATTTGACACTAAAACCGGGAAAACCTTCCTCTATCCTTGCCTCCTTAAAGAGAGGGATCATGTTCAGATGAAATATACAGATATCATTGTGGGTGAAGCAAAATGCACTGGAAAGGGATTGGAGGGGAAAGGACTGGAAGGGATTACTGTAAGACTTGGTGACAACATTTGCTTTGCATTAACCCTCTTCATCAAGAAAAGAATATTATTCACATAACAGATATATTCAAGGTGTTGGTGGGACTGTGAATCCTTTGTCAGGAGAAGTGTGAATCATTTTTGAGAGGAGAGAGAAAAAGCAGATTAATAAAAAAGGAAAGGGACAGCTCAACATCAGAGAGATGTTTCTCTGAGTGGCAGAGAGCCACATTGAAACTCTGGCTCTGATTCAAAGCAGAAATTAAAACACTGGTCTCATTCTGCATTTAAGAGCAGAAATCCCATTTTTTAAGAACACCAATGAAGAGAAATTGTTATTATGTGTAATTGTGTAAACAAGACTAGTTATGCTGTGGACTAGTTATGCTGTAGCTGAATTTGTCCCAGAGTAAGTGCTGAATTACCCTTGAGGCATCTAGTTCCATCGATCAATTCCAAAGATGGTTTGACGTGTCTAACTCACCTACAGTAATGTAGCGCTGGTATTTCTGCCATATATATTTCTGCCTCCTCTTTGGTCTCCAACACTATCATGAAGAAATCCTTATAGTGATGAAAGGTTGATCTATTTTCATTTTACTTCTCAGATGGCTAACTTGTCACCAACTGTTGGGCATTATTTTATTATACAAACTTTTAACAGCCAAGAAATCAACTAGTTAGCAATTTGTACTTTAAAAGCTTGGGGAAAAAAAAATCAGTAAGGGTTTGAAGAACTACTTCTAGCACTCATTTGCAGTAGCAATAGAGATAGGAGAGTTTTCCTATTATATCTAATGCTCACCTCTCTACTATGTATGCTTATTTCAAAGCTTCTACTGTTTCAAGAGATGCTAGTAATTACAGGGGAAAAGACGTTTTCAGTGGAATATGATGATTTGCTTGGAATGGGAAGACTTAAAGTAGTAATAATGTCTAATAGGTCATGAGTTAATGAAATAGTTTTTCAGTTTCCTTGCAAACTGGTATTTTTCCTACCTTTTAAAAAATCAGGCTGCTTAAATATGAGTGCAAAGATTTGGTTGTGAAGATTGTAGCCAAAATATTGCACTTCATATGTATGTGCATAGGATTTTGCTCATGATTTTATCAGTTTAAGGCTGTAGTATTTCCAGTTTTGTTGTTACCTGAGAAATCAGTTTCTAGTGTAGTTTGTTCATGACACGACTAACCCATTTTAAGCAGATCATATTTGTCCTTCAGACACATATTAGTCCTTCAGGCATAACCTTTCTGTCATCTTCTAGGATGATTTAATAAAATTGTTTTTGACTTTTGCATGCTTAATGGTCTGGAACATTTTTGTATTAACAATTTGCATATTCCTAATAAAAACACTATGAGGTATTTCACTGTCAGCTGTTTGCCAGTCATAAATATCAACTCATAACATTTGGAAGGAAAAGAATTTTTTTTTCCATGTGCTCTTATCACATGTTTTTGCTTCTTGACATTTTTAGCTTAACATTGAAGTTGATGTGAAATGAGGTACATAAATATATGTTTTATTGTATATTTGAGCACAAGACAGTACGGTTACTAAGCTGAACCTTCTACTTTTAGTAGGACAATTGCAACTTAAAAATGGAGGAGTTTGATCAGGTCCAGTGAAGCACAGTCTTATAAATAAAAGTATCAGAAGTAAGTGCAGATTTCGATATAGAATACTATTCAGTAGATTTAGTGAACATTATCCTTTTTATTCATAAGCAGTGAATGTAAAACTCATTTTATATTGTCATTATTTTTATCTAAATCTAGTAGGAACTGTGGAAAATGTATAGTGATTTATGGTTTATAGAAGAGAAGTTATGTTTGTGTTAGAATTAGAAATATGAAATATGTGTTAATTTCACTCAGAGTGTCCCTTTTTATTATGGCAACTATTATATTTGTGTTTTATTAAGTAAGAAAGATTATCTTTCATCTTAACAAATGTCTTGCATGTTTTCTTTCTAATGAAACAAAATGCCTTCCACAGCAAATTTGGTTGTAAATTTTGTCAGTAAAAGCCTGCCCTATTTAGTATCATTCTTTTCTGGACTTCTCAGTGTTGTGGTTATTACAGCATTCTATCAGCATTTTTGTAACTTTTTTCATGATATTATTAGTACAACGTCAGTATATACATAGGACATCAGCACTGAAGTGTTGATGGTTTTCTCTTCCAAGAAGTTAGTGACCTGTCATGAACTCAGATCTAAATTTCTGAGCAGTAAGTGGAACAGAAGAGGATCCTTCTGAGGAAATAGTTTATTAAGTTCAAATCAATCAAAAATAATTCAAAATAGCATACATTCCAGATTTTCCCCCGTGAATATATTTTCCTTTTCCAAAATAAGACCTGTTCATACTCCATTTACTAATATTTTTTAAACTTTACTCTTTTTTTAAAAAAACTTGCTATTCTCTCAAATTAATACCCAAAACATGAGACAGTTGTACAATCGGAAAGGCGTGTCTCCATGTCTCCTGTTGCAATTAATTTTTCCACATACATATATATATATATATATATATAAAATTAATAACAGAAGAAGAGGTTTCAGCCTTACTGAGATCGTCCACAGAAGTAAATTGTAGTTTCAGAACAGTTAGTTTCACTGCTTCAACTAAAAATATTTAGTCATTTATATGAAGAGAGGCATCTGCACAGAGATACTAATTTTTAAGACATGTACAAGACATCACCTAAAATGTACAAAGTGCAGGTGAGTTCAGAAAACTCTCCACATTTTTGAAAAATAACAGGCTTGTTCTTTAATCTGTATAATCCCTTTTAGGCTGATTATCCACAATCTCACAATGTTCAATACTTTGTCAAAAGGCTATAGCCATCCTTGGCTGGATGTAGCCAAAGTCATGCTGAAAGCATCGAAAATAACCTGTGTATCTTACAAACTTACAATGTTATTGAATACTGAAAAATGTGGTAAATGGTTGAGGAGGAGGTAATAGTTTGGTTCTGGTTAAAAGAACAAATTATCTGAGAGTTGACATATAACTTATTAAGAAAGATTTACAAGATTTCGTTAGATTGGACCAACCAAGGTCAAGCAAGACTCTGTTGTACTGGATGTAAAATGAAGGGTGACATAGTTTATGCTGTGTTTCCTCAGGCTGCTTAAACCTTTTCTTTTCACACCCAAGTGACCTATGCATGGTCACCATTCTTCAACTTCCTATCATACAGATTAGCCTAACATCCCCAATTAAAAAAAAAAATCCAAAACAAACAAACAAAAAACCCCCAAACAAACAACAACAACAAAAACAAACAAAACACAGTTTTTTCCTTGTCCTATGTTAAACAGACAATCATCCTTAAAAATTGGATTCTAATAATTTCCTTCTATCCTTTACAGATTGTTCCATCCCTACAACATAACAAAATACATGTGCCTCACAAGCATGACCATGAACAAAGACTGGTTCATAGGTGTTCTTTTCTGCTTCCAAGGAAAAGGACAGGCAAGGGAGGAGCATAATTTGCATTGCCTTTCTTCAGAAGGGTGTTTGCAGCTCTAGTCTTGAGTTAAACAGACATTTATGCTGAAGGACATGTAACCTAGAGCTCTGCCTGTCATCTTTGTGTATGTGTGTATTTGTGTGTGCCGGTGTGTCTGTGTGTGCCAAAAGAGTAGTGCCTGTTTTGAAAACCTTTGCTTCTGTCACATATTTCCTAAATTGGACACACAGGTAGTCTCAATAAGAAATAATAGCTGTCTTAGAAATATTCAGTTCCCTAGATTTTGATAAACTACAATATCAATTCAACAATTTTTCTTCTGTTCTTCTGAAAAACTATTATTAACAAAAATTGAAAGTGAAAAATGAGTCTGTGAGGTCAGACTTGCTCCTAAATATAATTTGTTCTTAGCATGCTGATATTACTGTTATGGCTATTATGACATTTCTGTGAATAAATAGTTTATATTATAAGAAGATCTGTTTCCATTCCAAGTGATGCTTTTTCATTTTTCCCTAGAAATATTCAACCAGAATATTATTTGCAAGTATTACCTAGTTTTTATGTTGCAGTGGGTTTTTTCTGTTAGACCTTCTCATACACACATTCATACATATATAAGCATACATATATTCATATGTATTTTTACATTGTTTTGAATCTGCAAATTTGAATTATGAAATCATATAAATGCTGCAAATAGAACAAGCAATTCTTACTGCATCAGAAAACACTCAATATACAAACTATGATGATTATAATAACATTTCTTTACAGTGAAAAGATTAACATTTCAAATATTATATTGCAGTGACAAGATCCCCTTTGCAATGTGCCTTTATATACTTCTTCCATATTTCAGAATCTTACTTTTCTGTGAAAATGCTGTCAAAGATATGAATGCAGTATGTTTTTAAGTAACCCTGGAATCACTGTATGTACAGCTCAGAAACAGATCAGAGAACTATAGAAGTAAAAGAGAAAGGAAATTCTTATGTTCTTTCCTCGTATGAGACTCTAGGAAGCATACGATTGAATGAGTAAGAGAGTAGAGCTGCAGTGATTAAATGTCAATGAGTTACTGCAGATGAGAAGAATTTCTGTAAATCAACAAGACAGTCAACCAGCTTAAGCTTGTAGTTGTCTGATAGTCCTGTGGAATTTAGCTCTGTAAATACCAGGTGATGCATCTGTAGACATATAATGCAACTTCTGTTATGTGATGACGCACATCAGTAAAAGGAAGGACTATGAGAATGTTAATCAGTCATCAAGTCAACAAAATTATATTGGGCAGGGGGAGGTAGGAAAGCACTCCAAACTAATAGGAGAAATCAGACATCTTTTCTGTGGAGTACTAAAGACTCTACTACTGAAGTATTTTCTTAATTACCAAGTTGATACCTTAGATGCGGCTGAGCTGCATAAATATGTAAAATTCTAGAATGAGTGGAGAATAAGGGTCAGTTTTAACAGCAGATATTGCAAGAGCAAAAGAATACCCCTGAAGGAATATTTTGGTGTTTGTAAATATATGAAAAGAATAGAAGCTAAAAAAAGAGAAGTATTAAGTATTAATCTTAAAGGATAGTGTTGGCATAATATCAAATTATTGTAAATTTACCATGAATATATTTAGGCTGGAAATTCAGAAGCTGTTTTTATAAAGAAAAAATTTCATTAGACTGACAAGCTGATTAATTAAAAGTTTCTTTGTTTCTTTGTATTCTTTGTATCTTTCACTAATTTTCAGTGATGCTTCCAACAAATGCCCCATCTATAAGAAGACTTTTGATATTTATTACAAAGACTTGAAAAACAAAAAAGGAAATATAGTGATATTGCCCCTTTGATGGACCATGAAGTGTTGCCTCCTGAGCATGTGCACGTTGTAAAACAGTAGACCTACTGCAATAATTTTAGAATATTTAGTCTGTAACTACTTAATTCAGTAATGATCATACTAGACCAACATAGTACAATAAAATGGGTTGACAAGACAGGAATGAAATAGAGACTGGACAAAGGTTGCATGTGGATTTGAGTGGCAAGAGTAATAGAAGCTTTGAGGTTTTGTCAGGTCAGAACCTTTGACAGCATGAAACTTACTTATCCCTTAAGTCTTGCACTACCTGCAGCTTGTTAATCACTTGCAGTTCTGCAGATCAGTGTTTTTCATATATCTATATGAAAAAAAACCCAGATAGTGGATAAATAGAAACATTGTGAATAAAGCAAGGGAAATTACCAGGCTTATTTTTATACTTTTCCCTGGGTTCTTTGCTCAGTTCAATCGCTAGAAGCACAATTCCTCTGATATTTTAGGAGAAACTTAATATAATATTTTGCACCATTTTTTCCTGTTTTTACATCTAAATGTAATCAGACATGACAGATGACTCATTTTCTAGCACCACTGGAAACATGCCGTAGAGCCTCCATAAAGATGCTTTCTTCCCTGAAGACACTTTGATAGATTTATATGCATGATGCAATATCATGAAGGGATAGCCAAGTGTGTTGTGAAAGACCTAGTTTGGTTACTTGCTTTTTTTTTTTGGAGGCTATTGTACTTGCTGCTTGCACGTCAATGCACCTGCCATCTCAGTACAAGGTTTCTCGTATTATATTCAGTTGTATTTTGACAAAAAAATTCAGGTGGAGACAATGTACCACTGAGGTCCACAATTTAGGAAAATACTGTTCTGCTAGGTTCTCAGGTAGAATTTTTCAACTATTTTTGGAGATTTTGACTTATGCAAAAAATGCACTTGTAATACCTTAAAAATTAAAAACTGACCCCTGAAACAAACACAGATAGAAGCTAATTCTGAGACAGATGATCTAGATGATGAGACTGTAAAATATTTCCAAGAGTTCTGTTCTGATCTCTGCATCAAAGACCCCTTGACTTCAAGCCAAAAGAACATTCTGCAAGTGTGGTCTTTTGGACAAACTGTGGAGTCCCATGTTTTTTCCTTCTGATCTTTGTAGTGCAAAAGATAGGTTAGTATTATTTGGGAATTTAGAGAGAGATTATAGAGAGTTAATCCTGTTGCATATATTTCCTGAATCTGTTAAGAAATGTCTATATAATCTATGTCACTGGAATAAAGGTGATTTCTATGACACACCCCTTCAGATACTACTCTCCAAATTTCCCATTACTGTACATCAGTACAGTATCCAGATGTAATAGAAAGATGAGCATAAATTATTGTGTAATTTATCAATAGTAGTATTGGGCAATGACTATAACTCTGAAATCTACTCACAGTTCTGCTCATAGCTTTTTACAGCTCTCTGCCACATATTCCTTTCTTCATGAATTTAAAATAACAATCTATTTCCATTGTAAAGCTGTGGTGAGATTTCCTTATGAAGAGCTTTGTCTGAATGATGGGAAGGATGGCAATGGTTACCTAACCACATTTCGGTTGCAGATGCATTTATGTGCAGGTACAACTTCAATTATCATGCAATAGGTGCCACATTTGCCTTTTAGAAAGACATTGCTTTTTTAATTCAGTGCACATATTCTCCAACTAAAGAAAATGTTTCATTAAATCTGAGTTAAAGTTGTCCATAGGTTTGTGCCCTACCTAAGGATTAGAGTCAGTGAAATGTAACATTTTAAAATCAGAATATTCTGAATCACAGGACATTAAATTGTTAATCTGCCACCTTTGAGCAATGTCCTTAAAAGTCCACAATATACAGATTCACACTTAGTCTCTGCCAACAAGGTTATATTTGAGAGGAAAGAGAATGATATCTGACAAGAATGATATCTTTTTTTTTACCTTTTCAAAGGTAAAGGTGTGGCTAAATGAACTGCTGTGAGTTGAAGGTATCCCCATGTGGGTTACAGCTAGGAAGTAACCCCAAATATACAAGGATTTACAATCCCTATATATTTCCATAAATTGACTTTTTTCCTGCAGAATTTTCACTCTCACAGCACTGAAAAATCTATGACAAGACATGGCTTGAATTTCTTTGCACTGTTATTGGATTAAGACACATATGCATACCTCTTTCCTTGAATAAGCCCAATAAACACTCAGACCCAGGTCTCCTTACACTGCCAAGCTTCTTCAACTAATCCTTTCACCATTCAATATCACTGCACTTAGCACAGTGAATCCAATTGAAATGCATGTGGATTTTTGCCAACAGAGGAGGAAGAGTAGAGTCAATACTTCACTCTCTTATTTTAGCATTCTTTTTCTTGATTTTCACAAGTTTAAGTTACATATGCATCAACTTGTTGTTTCCTGGTTTGCAGATATATGAAAGTCACCAGATTAAACATTCTGGAAAGGAACATGACTGTACTGATATTTTAAATCCTGGTAAAAGACATTTTTTCCAGACATTTATTGTGTACCACATGTTTCAGATCCAAACAAGGTAAGTTGCCAAGAAACGTTTTACACAAAGTGTGTAGAAATAGGGAGAGGGATCATGTGGCTGTTAGGAGCTGCTGTACATACTTGAGGTCATGCAAAACTTTGTCAAATAGAGCAAAGTAAGAAGAATGTGCAGGATTCAGTAAGAAAAAACAAGGTAGTCACAAGATGTTTTCATGATTTAAAGCTCTGGAGTTGGAATCTGAAGTATATGACAGACACAAAGGGGTTCTCTGTAGTGCTTGCTGCTGGCAGTGATTTTAGATGTCCTGGGACTAAGCAGTAGGAAACAGAGACATTGTGAATACCAGAGGGAACAATATCAAGAACAGAATCTGCAAGAATTTCAGCAGACAGTTTATCCCAAAAACAAAATACAGTTTTATGGATTTCTTTTGAACTTGGGGATGCCTGTGGCATTGTTTTATATAAGAAAAATGAATAATTTTGTTTTTTGTTTGTCCTAAGAGAGAAGTCTGGGACTTGGGAGAGCAAAATATTGTCAAACCACCAGTCACCCAGAAAAATTTGAAAAAAGGCTACAGTAACTCATCAAGGGTCTGGTAGAGCCTTCTGGTGGAAACAAAAATAGAATAAATGTTAGAGAAAATGCATCATTCATCTCTGGTGGCTACACTCATGCAATGACATTGTTCAAGAGATGATTACTGATGAGGTGATAAAAGGCAGTGAGGATCCATGAATAAAGATATCCAAGGAAAGTCATAAACACATGATTCATCAAAAAAGGAGTATCCTTAGAAACATTTCACTTTTCAAAACATTTCAATTGTGCACAAAATATGCAAGATTCCTTGAGGAATAACGTTTCTAAGCTTGTTTGCTTTTGTTAACTAAATTAATACTCCAATTTTTACCTTGGAAAGAGACTCCATAGTGAAAAAAAAATGACACAAAACCCAAAAACCAATAATAAACAAACTCTTTGAAAAACATTCATCAATGACTTTGCTAAAGTTTTCAAACTTTACAAAATTAAGCAAATGAAATGCCAGATTGCCACACAGTTTGGATCATAAAATTCAAGGTAGGTATTTTCATGCTGCAGGATAATTAAAAATAAATCTTCAATTTCTACCTGCAGGAACAGCTACTAAAATTGCATAACTATAAATAAGAGAATAAATATTTCTGGCTGTAAGAAGAAGAAAAAAGGGGAAAATCAAAGGAGAAAATGAAAAATACTAATGTCTTTTACACATTAATTTGATTGTGCACAAAAGCTTCAGAGTTCCATGTTTTACCCAATAACCCTCTAAAGAACATTTTGTCTCAACAGAGTTTTATAAAGGTATGGTGGATAAAAGTGTGAATCTGAAAAAGTAATAAAAATATACCTGTATCAGATTTTTTAATAGTGTCTTTATTACTGTAACACAGAGACTGCATGTGAATACAATACTTCTGCATCTGTTGTTAGGGAGTTGACTGTAAAGCTATATTGGTGTTATCAGCATTTAACTGTGTGATTAGAATAGTGGTGCTACACAAAAAAATTATTACACATTCCCAGTGTCTGTTGATATTGAGGATTTCTGGATAATGGTATTATTTCAGATCTGGATAATACTGCATATACACCACAATATATAGTCCACTGTCCCAGATGACCTCATATATGGATCCTCAATAACATATGTCTTTGGAAAAGTTTTCATAACATAGCCAATGTGTTTATTCTTTCTCATGTAAAATATCCTTTCCATACTATAATTCATTATTTAGAAGGATATATCAACATCAGGATTCAAATAGCACCTTCCTCACTCACAAGAAAAGGACATCAGGTTAATCCTAATATTGAGATATTTTTTGTCTTAAAGAATGGCTACTCATCAAATGTACTTTACAGAAAATATAAAAAATATTTTATTCTTTTCTTGTTTGTAACATCTTCTCTAACTTAAGCACCTTCTCTCATTTAAATTCTGAGTGAAGCAAAGTCACACTCTGAGGAACATGCACAACTCAAATCCATTTGCTAATGTGGATGGATACTTTGTGCTGATACTTTGTGTTGTATATTGAAATTGAAGTTTTATTTGTTCTTTGCTTTTGTCTAAACTGAGATAACTGCTTAATGGTATTTTTCAGTGTTGATAACATAGAAAAATTTATTCTGTTTATTTTTAGATAATGTGAACATGTTTAAAGTTTCTGATAACAATAAATAGTCTGAGTTTGTATTGCTTATATTATCTTTGGTTATTGTTCCATTTAGGAATTTCAGCCAGTGCTTAAGCTTCATTTAAGTGTATAGCAGACATGACTTGCTGTAAAGTCATTAATAAATAATTTTTCTAACCATTAGCAAGTATGAACAGAAGGAAGTAGTTTTTTACTTCATACATTTTATGAAACATTTCTGTCTTAGGTTCTAAATTATGCAAACAGCTGCTTAAAAATATGTACTTTTTTCCATTAATATCTTTGTTTACATTTCATATGTATTCTAAGAGCACCTAAGGAACAAGAACATAATAATAAAACTAGTGACTATTCTTAAACTCTGAAATAAGACTTTTTTACTTTTTTTTTAAGAAAACTTAGCAGAATTAAACATTTATTGGTTGGAATTTAAAAATCTTGTCTAAAGACAACAAAAATTATTCATGATTCATGCCAAAAAAAGAAATAATTCTAAAGGTCCTAAATCATGGAAGGAGAAACAGAAACTAAAATCCAAGTACCTGCTGAGCTTAGATTACTTTTCACGATTGCCCAAAAACTAGCAGTCTTCAGAACTGAGTATATCTTCACCCACAATAGGTGATAACAGCTGCTAAAGTAAAATGGATCATGGATGTATAGGGATTTGTAAATAATCAAGAGTACTATAAAGAGAGTTAGTCTCAGCAAACTGAGACCTCCAGGGAAAGAGTGAATGCTTAGAGAATGTGCCAGATGCTCCTTTGAATTAGCTTTTCCTTGTATAGTGTAGGAGTTGTTTCTAGAGCTTATCAAAGATTAGATGATATCTATTCATGCATCATATGTGATCAGAATCAAATAATCAAAATAAAATGCAACGAGCAGTACATTAAAGAGGTGAATAGAAAGTCCAGCCTATGTGGCAAATCTCTTTTGTCTGAACAATGAAGGCTTTCTACTGAAAAGCCTTTTCAGGAAATGAAGGACTTGACAAAGTCAGTGATCTGTGTTTTAACACTTATCTACATTAGTGCAAACTCTTAATCAAGATATGCTACACCATTATTAATCTGAGCTTACATACACAGACTGTGGTTCAGTCAATATCTCCATATTGATGAATTCAGCTTTTGCAGGTGACAGATCTATAAAAGGCAAAATGCTTTGGGAATATCATCTTATGAACTGGACACACCCCTCTTCCAAGGAATACTCAAGTTTTCAAAACTAATATATCTCCAGATCCCCCAGTCTTATCTACTCTTTCTTTCTGGTCTGTGAATTTTTTCATTGCACTTTGAATTCTCGCATATGACTGCACCTATTTCTCCTTCAGGCAAGCAACAGTGAGGGGAAGAGAGAAACATGGACCATATTGACTCTTCTCCCACACTGCTTTTTATGCCCTGAAAGAAAAAAACATGTGTTCTAGATTCTAATTCATTATTTAGATGGTGGTTTGTGCACATCTACTAATTTAGGCAAATATTTTAGCTAATTCCAGGCATTCTAGCCTGGTGAGGGGTGGTGTGCATAACTCATTCATAGAATCATGCAATATCCTGGGTTGGAAGGGACCCACAAGGACCATTGAAATTGAACTCCTGGCCTGGCACAGGACCACCCCAAGAATCACACCATGTGTCTGGTTGTCCAAATGCTTCTTGAATTTTGGCAACCTTAGTGCTGTGACCACTTCCCTGGGTAGCCTGTTCAAGTGCCCAACCACCCTCTGGGTGAAGAACCTTTTCCAAATGTCTAACCTAACTACCACTCCCACCATCACCCCCCTCCCCAACACAGCTTCAACCCATTCCCATGTGTCCTAAACCTGGTCAGCAAAAAGAAGAACATCAGTGTCTAGTCCATTAACAGTATCAAATCCCCCTTGAGAGGGATGTTCCTAGCTACAATGTAATTACTCTTCAGTGGTCTGATGAGGAAAATGTAGGAAGAGGCAAGAGATGTCAGAAACACTAGTGGTAGTGGAGCAAAAACCAAGACTGCATAATGAACATGAAAAGAAATTGCCAAATCGGTTTTATTCAAAATGACAGAATGATCTATTAACATGTAAACCTTTTAAATTCAATATCTCCGTCCACTTCTTTTCTTTGCAGCGTTCTTTGAGGCAACTTTACTTATATTTTAACTAAATCAAATAAGTAACAGGCATCTCAAACATCTAAAACAGCCCACAATAGTTTTATTTATCTTCTCATGTTTGAAATAACTTACTTTCAAAGTTCCTGGAGAGATTTCAGCCGTGTCTACTTATTTATTACAGATTGATAATTCCTGAAGAGAACCTTCTGAAGATTGTAAAGATGGCCACTCAAAAATTTGATGAATATCAGTTCTGTTTGCCTATTTAACATTATTTAGATTGCATATGGATTTTGAGATTTTCTTTAGTGCTAAAATTGCTGTAGAATTTTCTTCCTTTCCAGTAAAACAGCAGACTATGTAAAAGCTCCATACATATGTAGTGATAAAGTAATAATTTAGATTCCATATTAAGTTGAGGAAGGGAGAAACACATTTGCAATGAAAGATCTATTTCAGTGAGGGTGGGGTCTAATATTGTGGATAAGCTGATATAACTTCTGCTTCCTGATTTTAGACTGTGTGTCCCACCTCTATCATGGTGCTGGCTTATTGGCTTTTTTTTTCTTGTCTCCTGATTGTGTGAGAAAGATTTTTACATTTTTGTAGATTAGGTTACTTTTTCCCTGTTATTTTTTGTAATTGAATAGAGCCCCAAAAACTGTAGAGTTAGTAAAGGTCATGCAGCAATACTGGGAGTTCCATGATGGAAGCTATGGAATCAGTTTATCTTCAGACACACTTCAAATATTCTATTTTTTTTCTGTTTGTTCCTCTATCCCATATAGAAAATTTAGCCTTCCCAGAAAAGGACCCAATCTGAAACTAGACTCCTTCCCCTCATTTTAAGGTGGAAAAGAAAAATAGGAAACAGTACTAGGAAACAATAGGAAGTGTTCAGTGTTTCTATCCCCTTGGTATTTGTTCCACTTAAGGAAATAATTATTGATGTCCATACAAGATGAAACACAGGGCGTATCACCTTCATTCTAAGATTCTAAGATCTCCTGCATGAATAGGTTCTTCATGCCTTTTCTTAAAATTGAGCCATTTTCATTATGCCTGTGGACATAAAAAAGAGAAGAGAAAGATGGACTGTACTCGAGATGGAGACTGGACACTCAGCTGGGAGTGAGGAACATATTAAGCATCATAGGCAACTGGAGTGCCAGCTGAGACATACCTAAGTATCTACAAGTATCTATCACATATCTACAATATAGTGAAATGCTCTTTTTCCACACAGTTTTGTTGGGTTTCTTTTAAAAAGGCAGTATACTATAAGGCAGAATTCCCTATAATATTAAAGTATCATTCCAAGACAACATTGACAGAAGAGGTAACACATCAACAGAATATGAAGCAGAGAAGAAAACCTAATTATTCTGGAACACATGTAGTAAAAATAGTCCTACCATGCTCAAAAGATACCTCTCAATAATAATTCAGGTAGATTGGTGACATTTAGTATTCTAGAAAGTTCAAGAGTATGCTGAATGGATTCTTTCTTCAGTAGCTAGATTTCACTGGGTGGAGATGATCCAAAAGGATTTGTACAACTATGGTAAAAAAATGTCATCCCCTAGCTAGAAATTTCTTCCCCTAGAAGAAATTTTGTAGTAAAAAAAAAAAAAATAATATTCTATATTGCTTGTGATAACTTTTTTCTTTAAAAAGAAATTTGTTTTGTTTGGAGAACTGTGGCTCTGTTGGCTTACATTTAGACTTAGCTTTGTACTTGAAGTACTGTCCCAAATAATATAAATGGTTGAAGCTGTTCAGACTATCAAGAGGATAGTCTATGGTAAGATCAAACGATGTAGGAACATAACTAGACATCCAAATAAGTTCTCCATGTTAAAGAAAGCATATAATTAGGAAAAATGTGTGGTTGTAGGATGTGCCATTAGGATCAAGGTAATTCCTTGACCTGTAGAAATAAAATTATGTACCAAAATTTGTGGAAAGTTATGTTTTGGGTAAAGTTTTTACCTATACACTTGTTTTCTTAAGAGTCTTTCTTAATAAGTATAAGTTCAGAGCAGGAGATAAATACCATCACAACAAGGAGTTTGAAATTCTTACACCATTCCAACAGAAGACAACTTTCCTGACATTCAAGTACGGTAAGTGCCAGACAAAGCTGCCACCTGATGCATGTAAGCAGGACCTTGGGAACACACCTGTACAGAGATGAAGTGATCACTTGAGACTCAAGCGTATGCTTCCAAAGAGTGGATTGACTAAGTGTTGGTGTGCAAAAGCAGAAAAAGAATCTCAAGCTTTACTGCATGCAAAGAAGGAAATATGTTGCATTTTTACCTGAGGGAGATCAGATTTGGTAGAAAAAGGTAATGAGTTTTGAAAGATGACCACAAAAAAGAAGTTAGAAAAGGCTTCTGATTTTCAGAAACTTTTCTTTTTCAGTTTCAGTTGTATGATTTACAAGCAGAGATGGAAAAGACTTCGTGGGAACAGGAAACTGTTTTTAAACTTGGGATAGACATGAAGTAGGAAGGCATATGAGTCTGATACCAGAGCTAGGCAACTCTGTTCAGAAAAAATGCTTCACAAGGTGTGACAGTCCTCTCTCAGAGGATATGATCTGTCACTGCAGAAGCTGCAACATAAAATCTAAATGCCAAAGATAGTGATGGCTATTAATATCTTGCCCTTATAACAACTTTGAAACAGATCTTTATGACAGTGTGGATTATACTGTGTTTAAGAACAGCAGGCTTTATTCTGTGTTGATTTCAGATTATTGGTTGCTATTTTCTACATGTGTTAGTACCAGAAATACACATGTTAAACGTAAAACTTAAGCCAGCTAAGTCTGTGGTTAGTTAGAGTAGTATCCTGGAATCTGATCCTTTCACCTGTTCCAGTGCTATTCAAGTGAAATCAGAAATCAGATCATTAAAATATTTAGCCAAAAATAATGTCATTTTATGCTGTTTTAAATACTATAAGAGCTTGGGGTGTGTGTGTGTGCAGTACACATATGTATATGCATATATATGGAGAGGGATGAAGATGGACAGAGACAGCTAGGCCCAATGTATGAATTCAGTTAACACCATAGAACTGGGTTTATGTGTATGTTACTAAAATTCAAATAAAATGTAACAATATGGGTGAAGAAACTAGGGATCTTTGAGGAATTTTGCCTTATTCTGGGGAGGTGGTAGCTAAGGAAAAGCACTCTATAAAGAATAGAAAACATATTTTAGAGCCTTCATCAAGAGAAGGCAGGAAAGAGGTGGACCTGTATTCTAAACAATAACAAACTAGAGAGCAAAAGAATCAGAGGAGGTGCTGAGCAACAAAATATAGAACAAATATGTAGTAGTGTGCATTGTCTTTCTGTATTGGGTTGTTGAAGGGTAAATAATGTGTAACTTCGTGTTGCAAGGCAACACCTCTGGAACACTCTCGTCAAACCAGTTTGACGTCTATACTCAGGGAGAGTCAATTTTGATACAAGCACAGCTTCAGACTTTTCCTCTTCCTTCTTGGATCTTAGAAGAATATTTGTAACTTTCTTGATAAATAACAGAGGTTTGCCTTAGAAATTAGTCCAGGACAGAAATTTCACAACTTGTGGGATAGGGGCAAGTTCAGGACTGGTTTCCGTATCTGTGAAGGCTGTGGGAAGCTGTTGTGCCCACTGAAGCTCTTGCCCTGCTAAGATGGCTGGCTTTCCTATCAGGGAAGCTTAGGTGTATTTTGTGTGTGGTCAGGTCTTGTTTTGGATATGTATTGGGGAAAATGGAAACTTGGAATGAGCAATTAACATATCAGCCCCTTGAGGGCCAGTGCTTAGTTCTGAGACATTAACAGCCACCTAGCAGTGTTACTTCACCCTGGAGGCTACTCAGTTTCTGACTGCTTAGCCTGATCCTTAATTTTTGATCTAGTTCTAGTGAACCTAATCTGACAGAACATTTCTGCTGTTTCATTACCAAATGTACTCAGCTCAGCAGCTCCACTCCCTGGAGCCCTGTTAATTGCCAGTCTTTTTCTCCTTGTTTTCTTTTTTCTATTTGGGATATTTTTCAGTCCTGTCTTCTTCTCTGCAAGTTCTGTACCACAATCTGCTCTATCATCCATTTATTTATTCCCATTTTAACTTGATGACCCTTAGATTTGGATCTTGTGTCCTCTTTAGGTTAATACTTAGACTTCTTTCATATTTCTTGCAGGCTGGAAAAGCAGGGTGTGCCACAGACAGCCAAGAAGAGACATATTCCCTTTTATTTTTTCCAGTTCTAGCATCTGTGCAGTCCCACTCCTACTTTCCTTATTGCGAAAACTGTTAAATGAGAAGTTTAGCTTTTCATATAGTGACTCCATAACTTCAGTGTACTTTTGGGTTATACAAGCATATTGCCAAGCCCATGACTCACTGCAGAAGACATGAAAGAACACATGGTCTAGAAGCACTCTGAAGGTATGAGGGGACTAAGCAGAGTAAGCTGCCTCACAGATCTGGTGCCTGCACTGGCTGGTCTGAAGCTGTGATAAACTCAAATGTGCTAGGAATCTTTGTTTTTTCTGGCAAGTTATTGTTAAGCTTCTATAGGTGCTGTCAGGTCCCTGAGAGCACTAAGAGATCTCAAATGCCTTATTCAACCCCATCTTGGACCCCTCACCCACACCCTGTCCATTGCTCCAGGACTCTCTTTTAAGCTCAGGCTGGCAATCCTGGTTTAAGATATGACTAATTTGTGTTAGGACCTTTTTCTGGCCTTGTCTCCTGGCTGGATCTCTTATACAGACCCCAGCACTAGTTCATCACTTACTTTGTCCATGTCTGTCTGGAGACCTATTAGCAACCCAGCCTAATACAGGACAACTACTGGGACTAGTGCCACTCGTGGCTTCTCAGCCCTGAGGGAGCAGCCATCCCTTGCTGAGCCCTGACACCCATTTGGCTAGTTTGAAGACTAAAAAAAAAAAAGGTCTATATTCTTTTCTATATATCTATATGCCAGTGATAAAACAGAGCAATGATACTGAAAGAGTATAGAATTACCTTCAGTTATCCTTTCTTCTGTCAGAGCTTCACAGTGTGCAGTTCCATGCCAGTTTTAACATCACGAGGAAGTTATTTATGGAAGGTACTGTAGGTGGAAAAAAGAAAATTCCATCCCTTCGAAGAGCTGGCTGCTTATGCAGTTTAGCTCTGTGCTAGATATCTCTGGTAGGTATTTGTCTTCATGGCAGATTTCTGTTTAACGTTGTACTACTTCCTGCAGTGCACTGACTCTTTCAGCCCTGTGCTTTACTTTTCTGACCTTGATTATACACTCCTTTTTATTGATAATGAGTTCAGGCTTCAAAAAACCCCCACATGATCGTAATTCTTATTCCTTGGACAGTTCAAGATCCTTTCTCTCTCAGAAAGTATTTGAGATTAGTATGTGACTTTTGGGTTTGCCTGAAAAAGTAGTGAAGCATTTGGACCTTTGGCTTGTGGGCCTTCTTAATTTCATTCCTCCCTTACAGCTTGGATCGTGGAGCTGGAGCTGAGGGAGTAGGCAGGCATGCCTTCAAATCGTAATTCGCCTTCAGCTGCAGCTTTTCTTGGCACATGAATGCAGTCCCTGAGTGTCACTGCTGAAGTGCTCCCATTCATGCTGTGTCTGTAACTGAGCACTTATGGCATACTGATATAGGCACCTCTCTTTGTTTAGGAACGTGTACACTATAGTTCTGTAGAAAAGTTATTCCACTGGGTAACTATGGATTGTCTGGGGCTGGATGAGGTCATATATAAAGACACTTTTCTTCTTTCTTATTGCAAAATTGTCATTCCTTATATTTCTTACTCTTTCTGATTCTTGTCATCTTTCTCTGTTCTCTGATTGTCATTTTGCCTGCTTATTATGGGTAGAAGACTGTTGATATGTTGTTTGTAAATGATGAATTTTCAACGAAGGAAGCTTTGGGATTTTTTTTTTCATTT
>VYXB01001343.1:53198-89223 GCA_013397135.1 Pachyramphus minor
TGGGCTGCCAGCTTTTCCAGGAGTATATTATGGGAGACAGTGTCAAAGGCTTTTCTGAAGTCCAGATAGATCACATCCACTGCCTTCCCTTCATCCACCGTGCAGGTCACCTGGTCATAAAAGGAGATCAGATTGGTGAGACAGGACCTGCCCCTCCTAAACCCGGACTGGCTGGATCTGATCCCTTGTCCATCCTGTAGGTGCTGTGTGATTGCACTTAGGATGATCAGTCCTATAACCTTGCCAGGCACTGAGGTCAGGTTGACAGGGCTGTAGTTTTCTGGGTCCTCCTTGTAGCCTTTTTTGTGGATCGGTGTGACATTTGCCAACTTCCAGTTGTCTGGGACCTCCCCAGTGAGCCAGGACTGTTGGTAAATAATAGAGAGTAGCTTAGAGGGCTCTTCTGCCAGCTCCCTCATCACCCAAGGATGGATCCCACCTGGTCCCTTAGACTTGTGAGGATCCAAGATTTTATGGAAAAATATTTCACAGTTCAATCTTATTCTGTTATTACTTATTATTTCCATCTTGCTGTTAGAGTCACTAACTTTTTTAATATTTTCCATTGGAAAAAAACTTTCTGATACAGTCAGGAGTGTAGATGAGAGCCTTTTTCCACTGTAAAGGTGAAAGAAAGGCAAAAAAGTGTTATATATTCACATTTTTATTGAATAACTGAAAATTTAAAACCCCCTTTTTTAATAGAATTATATAAAAAAGACATAATTATATTTACTGTTCTTTTTTAATTGAAAATTCAGTCCCTTGTCCCTAATTCCTCCATCTAAATAGATCCACAAAGGCATATTTGGGTATCAGGCTTTTATCTAGGAGCTAGTGATGGAGACTTCACTGTGAAACCTGTGATGATTAGTAAAGAACAGCTTGACTCTTTTGAAACTTTGCATTGCCTTGTAAAATAGAAGAATATGTATTCTATACTTGCACATATGCTTTGTAATTATTTAATAAACCAAATTAAATTTAAGAAAAAGCATTTTTAATTTCATTATTCATTGTTTGGACCTGAAGAGGCATTTGATCATCATAATTAAATAATGGATATTAGCCATAGTGGTAATCAAAACAAACAACACATTTATATAGCATTTTTTTATGGTTCTTTTCCAAGTTATATAATCCATGTACAAACTGAGCTTGAATAAAGTGCTAAGGTTAAACAGCCAAGCCTTCAGCAATCAGTGATGGTGAAGTAAAGAGTTTTCTTCTAGACATATGTCTTCAAAGAATATGGGACCTCTCTAAAATTAAAAGGCTAAATATTAGGTTATGTGAACATTAAATATTTCTTGCCTCAGTTCTCTATAGTGCCTAAAATTTTATTGTTTGAAAAGATTTAAAAGCTTAACTTGTTCACTCCCACTCCACAGGGTGCTTTAATGAATGCTTTCATGTATTCATGAGTTGCTTTCCATGATAAGTGTGTGATTAGCATTAAACTGTGCTTGGCTTCTACACAAGCATGAAAGACACAGTTATATCAGTCTGCAAAAATACAACTTTCCATTAGAAAAAAGCTGGTTTACTTACAATGTCATTTCTTACATTAGAAGTGTATTGTTCAGATTTTTACTCTTTTTATTTCTGATTAAATTGCAATATCAAAACACTCTATTTATGAATTGCATTGTAATGAACAAGTATAAATTTTTCTATTTCAAAAAATTGTGTATAAGAGTCTTTTATATTTCATTCATTTTTAAATAATAAAAAAAAGATTGCAGTAAAATGATTCATTTTTATTACCCAGAAACATGTTCCTGATGTTCTATAAATGCTCTATAACAGTTCCTTCCAGTACTGTTTGAACCAGATAAAATGTTTCTTCCTTTTTTGATGGGATCTATTGCAGGCAGTGGGAATGTTATGAGCTTCACTTGGGCCAGGCTTTTCAAAACAGGCTGTCAAATTTTTTGTCTCAAATGCAAAGGTCAGATATCAAGGAACTATGCTATAGAAATGAAATCTTATGCAGACTGAATCTTAACTGAGGGAGCTGAGTAAAGTTTAATTCCAGAAATCTCGAGAATGCATAGGGAATATTTTGAATACTCAGATTTCCAAGTACCAAGAATATTAATATTTATGATATTTGAAGGATATAATGAAATGATACCTCTATTGTTAGTTTTGTAACACAGTTGTGACCATAGAGAAATAATTTTCATGTAGTCTTGTCTTCATGTTACAGTATCTCTTTCATTATTGAGTTTGAAGGTGTATAACTTGTATAGCCATTTTCTGTACATAAAGGTGGAACACTCATTTCTATGAGATGTATTATATAGGCTGTATATATATATGTATATGTATATATATGTATATATATGAAGGCCTCTCTAAAGCAGTCTAGTTAATAGTAGTTCTTTGCTGAGTTTATGAAAACAAACACCCTACACAGAATGAGAAGAGAGACTTTTCAGGAAAGCAATTATTTTCTCCAGTATTTCTTTTGACCCTTTTCCATTTCAGAAGTGGCATAATCTTGCACTAAATCTCACTGAGCCAGGTGTTTAAATCCAGCGGACCTTAGGATTGACAAAAATTCTACTTGTTTTCCTGTATTCAAATGTCTCTAGAGAATAGATAGTCAAATATCATTGATACCTGGTAAATTCCAGAACACTGTAAAATGCATCATCCATTGCATTCTGTGAATACATTTTCTGCCTATTTGGCCACCTCTACGTAAACTCAATAGTGAAAACCAAGTATTCCTATATGGGATGGCTGTTAATTTGTATTCTCACCGTAATCTCAGAAAGGCACCAAAAAAGAAGGATTTGGGTTTTTTGAAGGACTTAGATCGGTGGCAGATAATCTGTAAATAGACTGAAAGGAGAAGAGCTGGCTGGGAAGAAGTGGTGCTGTGTTGTCTATACTTGCTTGATTCCAGTTTGGTTTTGTTGCTTTTTTTTTCCTTTGTGACACTCAAAATGAAAATCTGTACCTTCTTGCAGTACGCGTTATGCTATTGTGGACTCCTTGTTTTAGTAAAAGTGTAATTAAGGAGGGATTTGAAGAAGAAGAAGCTTCTCAAGATGGTCCTCAAGGCTAGTAATGGAAGAAAATAATAGAAAAGTCTTCAATAGTGTAGGTCTAGCTTTCTGCTCTTTATAAATCTAGGTGTACTTGGTCCTCCTGAGAACATAGATTTTGAGGAAATATTTGTCAGAAGTCTCTCACAATATGCTAGGTTTAACATCAGCATGTCTTGCATTTATGTTGCTGAGTCTTTAAACTTTAATAAAAATAAAAAAGTTGTTTTGTGTTGTATCTTATCTAAAGGTTACACTACTGTTGCATACAAGTTGAATAAAGAAGCTTCATAATTGACAAAAAGATCTTTCCATCATTTTGACTGCTTAATGAACTATGTTTCTCAAATTTCCGCATGTAAATAATGACCCTCATGATGCACATGCACTTTTATAATGGATGTTAGATCAGAAATAGGGAATTCATAGTTTATCTGTCACAGTACTTGCAATCACCTGTTGTTCAGACTAATTTAATCTGGCCATGCCTGCTGTCCAAAACATTATTACTCCCCTTGATAGAGGTGTCTGTTCTACTGCCAAACTTTTGTCACCGTCCTTTCCTATTCAGTAATTGAAAGCTGACACACATCAAATGCCTTCATTGCCATTACCTGTTATTTTAATTCTGGATAATGATTGGGTTGCTCAAGATAAATCTTTTTACAAGGCTGTTTATTTTAAAATAAATTTAAATATATTTCTTATAAAGCAAATGTCTTTCAAAAACTCTTGACATTAACTAAGGATCTTAGTAGTCTGATATTTTTATTTATTGGAATCTCATATTCAAATATCATGACATCTGCAGAAATTTATATGTCAGGGCCCTGAGTGTACCAATGTACCAAAAGTAGCCTGGCAAGTCTCACCTGAGGCTCTACCCATGCAGTGCTGCATCAGTCTCAGGCTCTTGCCCTTGGTCCTTCCTGAATATATGTGGTAGGTTTGCTGCCCCTGGCTCTGCTGTTCAGGCAGAGATTTAAAAATGAGTCTCTGCTACGCTGCACGGTACCTCTGACCTCTGAGGTACTGCAATGATGCTTTCATTTTAATCTGAAGAAAGATGGACCTACCTCCTAAAGAGGACTTACAGTTCATAGCCCTGCATGAGAGATCCAAATCTGAGGAGTAGTTATTAAGACTCAAGTCTCTTCTGAAGTGGCTCCTTTTCAGTCTACTGTATTTTGTGATTGTTTAGCAATTAATATTTTAGCTTGCTCTACTTCCCTAGGAGTCTCTTTCTGAACCACTCAGTATGATTTCCACTCAGAGTGGGAGATGGAAATTGGTTTCCTTCCTGACTAAAAGTATTCCATTTCTCCACCACTAAGTGCCCTAAAAGCTGCTGGCAGAATTGGATGGAGAAATGTATACAGAACAATTCAGGTATCTTTTTCTTGTATAGCACTAAGAAAAATAGGAAAAATACAATGTGTTGAATATAAATCACTAAAATAATTTAATGTGGTAAATTAACCTGAATATTAAATACTGCACTACACAGTTTTCCATCGAGTAAGAAAGGCTGTGAAACAGGTGTATAATTTTCAAGCTTAAGCTCTTCTCATTATTCTGCAGCCTTTTTTTTCTTTGCAATGTTGTCTCACAGTAAGCCATGAAAATGTTAAGTGTTGTGCATCATTCTCAAAGGAGTTTTTCTCAAAACCTGACAAAGGGAGGTGAGAACTGTACATGCCTTTTTGTTTCCTATAAACATTAAATAATCAAGGCTATTATTTAGGTTTATTTTCTCTTCATTCTCAACTTTGGTCATTTGGCAGGTATGGGAATGATCATGACTTGTTGTCAAGTAAGGGTCTGTAACTGTCACAGAATCTAACTGCTTTCATTGTGCTTGTGCTTATAATGAATCACTTTCAGAAAAGCACAGGCAATGAGTTATGCTTTTCATAGTGAATTAAAATAAAAATACATTTGTCTACTTGCTGAATAAAAAACCTTCCAGAGGACACTGTAATGATAAAGAAGAATTAAGAGACAGGACTAAAAATCCCTCAGCAAAGGTGAAAGGTAGAAGTGAGTGTTTTTGTATCACCAAAAGCCATGCTTTGTTTAGGCCAGGAAGTTAGCTTATAAAATGGTTCCTTGAAGAAAATGAGTACTTACATCACCAATAATGTTTATAGATTTTTTTTCTCTCTGTTTTTACTAGCAAGAGAAAATCCACTTCAGGGTTTGCTACCCAAATTTGTCCTAGTGTGAAATAATTTCATATTGTAAGACTAGTAGATATAATAGGAGCTCCCACAGAAAACTTGTTCTCAAAATACAATGTAAGTTTTCAGAGATTTCTTTGTTCTTATGGCAACAAAGATGGCAGTTAACCCTGACCAGGCTACAAAACATTTAAGAATTTGTAGACATGGAATTGAATTTTAGGAAGCTATTATGAGGTCAAATACTGATATCATTAATCTAATTTCTATAATGTTGATTTCTTCAGTCTTAAAAAGAAAAGAACTATTGTTTGTATATTTGCAATATTTTGATCTTGGATTACAGTGGCAAAAATATTCTTATGTTTTTCAACATAAGAATATTAAAAAGTCACTTTTAAAATAAGCCGTAGTTCTGAGTACTCTGGAATAAACATCAGTTCTGAAGTTTCTTTTTTTAAAATGTGTCTACAAAATTAACCAGAGATTTGACAGCTGCGTGCATGTAAAACTAAGTGAAGCTAGATTATATATGGGAGTTGCTTCAAGCAAGCCTTGACAAAATTTTTGTTCTATACCGAGCAGCATTTAATCTGAATTCCATGTTGTAATCTATTTACTTTAGGTACCGATGAAATGTGCACATTATCGAGGGTTTCTTTAGGGAGTACCACCAAGCTAGGCCTAGAAATAGTCCTTTCCTAAGAAATGTAAAAGAGGTCCTGGGGCTTCAGAACTGTCTGAATTTCGGAAAGTTCTTATTAGTATAGCCTTTTCTCAAAGTGGTATATCATTCCTACAAATAAATCAGGTATGTTCACCTGAATGTATCTTACTGAGAAAGAGTAATGGCCAGAGTCTTCCAGTCTTCAGCAACATATGAGATTATACAGCCTGTAGAGAGGGTCACATGAGTTTCTAAATTTTCTTCTTTCTCTTAAATAATATAGAATAAAAGAGGGTCATTATGTGAGGTGGAATAAATTTACAATTGTATGGGTTACACTGAGTGGATTACATGCCTACAACGTACGCCCACATATGAATGAACCTGTATCCATTAATAAAGTGCTCTAAAAAAATGCTTACTTAGGGGCAATATACCCCTTATACCACACAGGAAGCTGTATTTGTTTAATGTGACACATTGTGGGTAACATATTGTTTTATATCAAGAGACGGACAAGGACTAGATTGTTCATTGGTGTCACAGAGGGCACATATTTAAGCAGGACCCTTTGCAGACTTTTACTGTAATCTGTTCCCAAGCAGGATTTTTTGTGGCTATGTTGCTACAATCCCAGTCCGAACATGGCTGGAACATTTCGCAGATGAGAGGGAAAGCATGTCATAGCCAGAATTATGATCTGCCTAGCAGACACAAAAATAATTGCACACAACTGTATACATGTGAGGTCTTTACTAAGTCCAGATTTTGTCTCACTTATTTATTTATAATGCCAGGTCTATGGCCAAGTAGTGTTGGTATCTGCTGGGTATTTCCCCATCCCACTTAAAGTGCCATCTGCTATTTCATGTATCTGCCAATAATATGGATTAAGTCTGTTGTTTCCCATTTTATGTCATGTTATTAATAATGGTAATGACTGTTTGCTAAATGATAGTTGCACAGACTCTAGTTGTAAAATTCATGGTCACACATTCTTGTCTTTTCCTTATTTGTCTTATGAGTGCCAGAACTCTGGACACATTTTCAACTCTCAAATATTTATTTCTCCTAATGATTCCTTCTAATGTGCCAACCCATCATGGTGCTTTACAAAATATTACTCCCTAGTTCTATGAACTGACAACACAAGACTGAGCAATGACGATCCATGCATTTTCAACCTGTGCAGTTGGTGAGTACAGAAGTATAACAAGCTTTAAATGTAGAAAGGAATAATCCGGTAGGGTTCCCTTGCTTCACATATCATTTGAAGAAGCCCATCCTTTCACAGTCACACAGTAAAGACTAAACAAATAGACCTTCTCCACACCTCTCCAGGCATCAAGTTTAATTAACATATTATGATAAACAGCGTACATCATGTTTTGGTATTTTAAAAAATGATAAAATAAAATTAATTTCATTTTAAAAAGCCTCACACAAGGACACTTTTTCCCTTTCAATATTTCTTCCTATTACATGCCTGAGCTCTGAAGATCCTTATATCTATAATACAAATGAAGGACATAAATAAAAGGGACATCCTATATGTTATTTTTCACTATATGTAATTTAATTTCATTGTAACTGTGGATACTTATGATGGTTGCATGATATATATATCACGTATTTTTTGTAATTATTTTTCCACTGAAATCTAGTATCAGATCTCTGCAATGGGACAGTACAGAGTAATCAGAAGTAATCATGTCTTTCCCATCAAAACTGTCTCTTCCAGTGCTTCCAAGTATGTATAAAAAGTCATTTAATCACTAGCTCTAATATTTTTGTTGGCAATTTCATTTTTTTTTTCACCTTGAGAGCTACAGTGAGGCCAACCTGCTTGAGTACAATTTTATACTCTGCTATAATAACTTGAATCCTACATGGGATATTTTTAAACCTACATACATATAAGGTCAGTGCAAACTATAAATATGTCTATCTTTGGACCAATAGTCTTGATTTTGGCCTTGTTTTCTGACAGTTCTAGTAGCTTGTAATAAACCTTCAGGTAGGATTTAGTAGCTAAAGCAGACTTACCGAAGACCAAACCCCTAAAATCAAAACTGTGGGAATGAAAAATAGTGGTCAACTTCTGCTTCTCCTTGGAGCTGTCACAGGGTCCTCTTTTCACATGCAGGACTTTGAAGTATTTAGGAAATTATCAACAAGTTAAGTATGGGGTTTTGACAGGTTTTATTCAGCCATTAAGGGTCCTCCATGGTTTTGCCTAGTGAGTTTTAATCTAGTAGATGTTCCCAGGGCATGTCTTGTGCACTTTGACTTAGAATTACAGAATGATTTGAGTTGGAAAGGACCTTAAAGATCATCAAGTTTCACCCCTCTTCCCATGGGCAGGGATACCTTCCACTACACCAAGTTGTTTTAAGACTCATCCAACCCGGCCTTGAACACTGCTAGGGTTGGGGCATCCACAACTTCTGCAGGCAACCTGTTCCAGTTCCTTATTATACTCACAGTGAAGAATCTTTTCCTAACAACTAATCTAAATCTTTCCTCTTTCAGTTTAAAACTATTCCCCTTTGTCCTATCAAAATCTGCCCTTGTAAAATGTAAATTGTAAAATGACATAAGAGGATGCCGCACAGATGGAGGGAGATGCATTTGGACTGAATTCTTATTCCTCATTTGACCTCATTGTGAATTGCATTATTGGGCTGGATACTACCTGTGAAAGAGAAGCAGAGAAGATGGTGAATTTCACTGGTCAGGTTGGTTTCAGAGCTACATGTATCAAACAAATGCTAAAAAATACCACTAAAGTCCTAGGGGTAGGCACACTTTCCCCAAAAGAGCAAGCACATGGGGCTAAAAATCGGAATCCTTCTCTTCTTGCTGTTTTCCCTATGTGCCTATCCTTCCAAGACAATATAAGGAGGCAGCAGGTAAGCAGGGAATGAACAGCACCACAAAGCAACAATGAAACATCAAGCATTGGTGTAGAAGCCACAGAGGGCAATAACTCTACATCTGACCATCTAAAAATTGGGCTGTAATTGTGAGACCCTCACTTTGCCCTCGATGAAAGGTTACACTTTTACCTCCAGGAGGGTGCTGCAAAATACCTAGAATTTTTTCCACATATTCAAGGGAGAGAATGAGGGTCGATGACTTGTCTTTGATTTTCTTGTTGAGTGGTGCTCGGTGACAGTTACTGATGATTGCATGATGTTAGTTCACCTCTCACTGTATGTCTTTTTTCGACTTTTTTCTAAGGCACCTGGATTCCCTTTCATCATATACCAAGGAGAGTAGCCTAATTTCGTACATCATATTTGAATCTGGCATTTTTCATTTGTGTATTCTCATAAGGGATGATAACGAACTGATACAATGACATGACTTTTCTTTTCTTTTTTTAATAATAGAAACTGTGTATGTCTTGTTAACACATTAAAAGAAAACAAAATAATGATAAAGGTGGTCTAGCTTTTATCTGTCAGCGTCTCTATACATGTAGTAGAAATATTTTTGTGTGTAACTTTTTAGCATACAACTTCTCCCAGACAACTTAAGAGTAATATAAAATTGTGTAGTTTCCAAATAAAAAATGTGTACATATATCATAATTAATTCTGAACATTTAAAAAAGGATTAAAAATTTAGATTTGGAGCCTGGGTCTTGTTTTCCTATTTTGAATAAAAGACACCATTAGCCTTCCAAATATGGTTCTCTTTATGTAATATATATGTATACATCGTCACAGAATTGTGTATTCTGAAGTAAACAGTGACATATTCTACTTTTCACTTCCTCTCCACTTGAAAATTATATTGATTTGCTAGCTGAGTGTCTGTTCTGCCTAAGACTTTGTAATTGGAAATGAACTCAAACTGAAGGTGCAGCTTCATTTCTCAAACATTTGAAACTGCTCTGACTTGGATCTTAAGCCAGGTCTATTTCATATAGTTTATCCCATTAGAAATTAATATTTGTTTGTTAGAAGTGTGTTTTTCATGTCTCAGTGTTTGTACGCTCAATTTTTCCAATTTTTCAAGTTCAGTTATTTATTTATTGTTAGAATTTCTGTACTAAGTACACTGAATACAGCACAAAGACATTTTTACTTTTGCAAGTGAACATTGGTACTGTTTCTACAGTTATAATACTAAATTTGCAAGGTCTGTTAGGAAGGATAATATGTTTGGCTCATTTGTCGCCATTACAGACATCCTAAATGCTATATCTCATTTATTCTAAGAATTCCTAGATTAAAAAAAAAAGAGATAAACTATGCAAGATGACTGTATAATCATATTCAAGGATATTGGTAATATTGTAGATACTTCGGCATGAAAGTCTTAATTAGCTTTCAAACAGGCACACAAGGAGAGGATGGTGTTGAAGGCAGCTGTGACCAATTCTCAAAAGAGAGAAGGCGAGGGGCAGGAAGAGAAAACAATCCTCTTATTTAGTTTAAAAAGAATTTTCCATTTGTACTATTGTGTCCATAGAGGGCTATTCCACAGCATAATTACAGAATCACATCCACTCAGACTTACCGCCTGTGTTCCTTTACTCATTTTTGATAGCTAGGGTCTGACAGCAATATTCTCCATACTGACAGAGAGTCTTGGCTCCAGGTTTTCTTAGTCTTTATGTATGATTTTTGTTGTAGTCCTAATGCATGCAAAAAAGTCATCCATATGTTTTTAAATTTAAGATCTCTTTACAAAATTATTGCTGCAAACCCAACCAATGTTATTTAATTGATTCTGAGAAATATAAATACACACTATCCCATCTTGCAACTTTATTTTTCCAAAGACTCCATCATCCTTCAAGTTTGTAAGACCATTTTTCATAGAGAAAGAAAATGGTAGATGTGGCAGGTACTGCATGGGTGGTGAAGCAAAAGTTATAGGCTTTCATGGGGTCTTTCATTTGGCAAATTTTAAAAGGGCAAATACTCTCTAACATGTTTTCCATCAAACTTTAGCAGTTGTGCAACAATGAAAAGAGCAAGGAACAATTTGGAAATTATACTTTTATATATTTCAAAAGCTTAAATTGCATAAATAGCACTGTAATGTCAGTCCCTCGAACCAAAGTATTTCTTACATTTCCTTCGGGGAAGTCAGGATTTCTCAGGAAGTGTTATACTCAGAGTAGAATCTGTGTTGAAATAAAAAAAAAACACCATCTTTCACCTTTGTTTTTCTCCCATGGAGAAGAGGATTCGTTGGGTATGCTTCCTCAGCCTAAGTGTAACCATTGGCTATATACATGGGGAACATGAAGGGGCAAAACTGAGGTGGGACACTTATTTTATTTAGCTTCAGAACTGGAAAGAGATGAAAAACAGTTTTTAATGTTACCTATTACAGGGGACGCAGAAACAGCTGATTAACAAAGCTAACAGGGAACGAAATATTTCTTGTACACTGTTTTTGTGGGGTCGGGATTTGACTGTGTAGTTTCCTAGCTTCAAATAGTGCATATTGGTCTCTGTGCCATGGAGAAAGGGAAGGGAGGAATCCCCAGGTCCTTTCTTTATGAAACAGATTCATTTCTGTAGAAAGTGATCCCTGAGAACTGGGGTTGGTCCCCTCAAGTCCCACTTCCAGAATGTGTACTCTGACTACCAGTTTCATTCATGCTTCACTCCAGGCTAACTATTAACTTCGACTGTAGAGTGAATTTAGAAACGGAGAACTACTATATATTTTCTCACTTGTCCAGTGGATTTGATGCTGTCCTGAAAATTGAGTTTCTGGGTCTGTCCTTAGAAGAGAAGATTTATTTTCCAGATGGCATGGTAGCATGGCTCAGGCTTATAGGATAACACAAAAACTTTTCTAAAAGGGACACTATCCTCTCAGGCACTTGACTCAAAGGCATCGCCTGCAGTCAGTAACAAGTCACTGAACAAAACCAAGGTCCTAGTTCAGTGGGCTTCCTGTGATTTGAGAGAGGTAGAAAGAGCACTGACCATGGGACAAGCTGTCATCATTTTACGCTTCATCACTTTTCAGTTGCTAGCATATTCTCCCGTGGAAAGCTCCCTTATGGCTTGCAGCTGCCAACACCAAGAGTCAGCTCATCTAGTTTTAGTCATCTTGGTCTAGTCTGAGATAGTTTTATCAGTTACTCCTACATATGGTGGCGAGACAGGCACTCAATAAGTACATAATAGTATACTAAAATAATGATACCAGATAGATAGGATAATCTTCCCAGTTGAAGGCACTTCCTTCTCTTTCTTTCTCTTAAATATAGAGGAAGCAAAGACAAAATGCTTTTCACCTTTCAAGCAGCTAAAGCTTGAAAAGTTAGCTTCCATCACTGATAACTGAAGACAATTTCCCTGGCCCAGACACACTTGACAAAATATTAAATGTACCTGTAGTTCTATGTTTCCTTTGACTTTATTTCCATCTTCTTGGGTGAGTGAGTTATTGTCTCCATTTGGCTGCTCTTTTGTTTGAAAGAAGAATCACAGCTCACATCCTGGGTACCTGGCTCCATTACTGCTGAGCAACAGCCTGGCATCATGGAACAGTCTAGCAGCAGGAATATATTTTTTCTTCTCTGTTTTCTCTTTTTCTATTATGTTTTCTATAATTTCAAAAATGTATTTGTTTATCTCTACCAAGTTTCCATCAGGGGAGATGGTTGCTTGCAATTATATTTACACTGTTGTTGCAGTACCTCCAATTCCTGCAACACAAAAGCTCTGCCATAATATCAATGAAGCTAATTTATTACCCAGGGATTAGATTGACAGCTGGTAAACTAACACTTCTTTTACTCTTTTAATAGAGTTTCAAGATTTGCAGTGTGAGTGTATATTTTATTAGGTCCCGAAAAATACTGTTTAAACATTTTATAAATAAAGAGCAATAAGAGCAATATGCCTGTTTTTCCTTGAATAACCTTACGGGTTGCTTTGCAGAGATTCATAAAATGACAAGAAGTGTTTGACAGCACGTCTGTTCACTGCAGATTCTGTTACCAGTGCTGACCTGTTAAGCTCAGTACTCAAAGATGCATATGGCTGGTTCTTTCTTTAGGGAGTTGGCATTAGATCAAGGAAGTGAAGTCATGAGTTAATGCAAACTAAAAATTAAAGCAAAATAAAACAGAACAAAACCAAACCAACAGCAGCAACGGAAAAATCAACAGGAAATAAAAAAACCAAACAAACACTGCAACACCTGGTTATTACTCATTTCTGTAAAATAATTTGTTCTATGTTATTTTCCCTACTTGTGTGCTTTTCAGTCAGTTCTTCCAGGTAATATGATGTAACCAGAAAATTACAACTATTTCTTTCTCATTCTTAGTCCACCTTTCAGAGGTCTGCTAAGCAATTCAGAGGATCACACACACTTCTCTGCCTTGCTGTTCTTCTAAGAGTGAGAAAATGGAGTCCGACTTAAGCATGCTTAGCATATTCTGCCCATCAACCCAATGATGTAGTTTGTGGTATCATTGCCTTCTTTTATCAACAGCAACATATATATTTCAATAACTGGAAAATAACAGTCTCAAAAAGAGGCAATTTGACTCTAGCATTAAACCTTCCTCATATGCAGGACATCTCATCTTCACTCTAGTTCTGCCACAGATACAGACTGTGACTGTAAAAATTCACATGTGCTTCAGTTCCATGTCTCTAAATGGGATTGGTAACTTTCTCCCCTGTATGCTATGGGTTTGGGTTTTTTTGTGATTTCTCCTATGCATATTGATTTGGATAGTGTCAATTTTTCATAGTGAGGCATCAGCTTAATGTAATGCCCAATGACATTTTTGTCATTCAAGTCATAGGTAAGACAGATACAAACTTCAAAACAGGAGTGCATGGTGCCTTCATTTTATGCAGCGGACACAAAATACAGAAAGTGTTCTCTTATGCAACTCTTCATTATCACAGATGGGCAAAGATTTATTTTTTGACTGTTAACCAAATTGATTAACTAGCTACTGTGTTGACCATTGATTGTGGATTAGGGGTAAGTTTCCTCCCCTGATCGATTCTGCTCAGTCATGGCCCCATCTGGAAGGCCTGAGCTTTCAAAATATTTTATTAGATTTCCAAACCAAAGCTAGTCTTCTTTTTCTCTGCTTTTCTGTATGGTTCTATTTCATGTCTTTTAACTTCAGCTTCCTACAATTGCTTTGCTTGTCTGCACAGCTCTTGATTCCTGGCTTGAGTCCCCAATGACTGCCGTGTTTTCCATCCCCTGACTTTGGCTCTTGGCTTCCACCTAGAAATCTGGCACAAGCTCTTTACCTTGAAAGCAAGTGACTGTCACTAGCTTTCTGCTAGTGCTGACCCTATCCACGAGACAAATCTGTCCATGCCTCTGGTGCTATCAAGCTGGTGTCTACAACCAACAATACAGAAAGCAGGGAACAGGTCATTTAACCAATCAGATATAGTTTTCACTTGTATTAAGGTAGAATAATCTCACAAATTATCTTAGTCTCTACTAGCATGTATCTTCTGCTTGCCTTTCTCTTTTAGCTTCCTCTTCTCAGCATCAGTTTGACAAATGTTTCATAGGTCCCTTCTGTGCCAGTGAGTCATTCACTGCAGAATTACTCAGCTTCTGTTTGCTTTCAGCTGGGCTCCACTCCAGATACATGGAAATATGTTCCTTTGATGCAATAATGATTTGTTTTTCTGGGCATCTTATTTGAACTATTGGCCATTTGTTTTCTTGTGATTTCCAGATAAATCTACCTCATTGCTAAGGTAACCATCCAGAATTTATGAAGCTTAATGGTAAGACAATAAGACTTAGCATCCTAAAACAGCAGCAGATGCTACTTCTGCAATTCTCATATTTTGCTGATACACTGGCTGATTATGATCAGACTCTGCCCTAATGCACCTGCCTGTTGCCATCCCAGAAAGCACCACGTGTGTTTCATCTCCTTATCGGTTGCAGAATAGACCAAATATAGTCTGTATATCTTCAATTTTATGATCACATCTATTCCACAAATTCAGGGCTAAAATTCACAGAAGACCTTTAGAAGTGTTAGGGTAAGCCATATTACCATTCAGTGTAAATCTCTCTTTGAGGAATTCTCCTTACATATGAAAAATTTATGCCAGGGTTCCTAATTTGCTGTGCAGGAAATTATTAAAAAAATACTGCCACTGTTTTCAAAGTGTTTCAAATAAGCCACAAAAATTCATCTTATTTATTTAACATGGTCATTGGTTTAACATCCTATTCTCTTTTTTCTAGACCAACTCCAGTCTTCACATTTTTAAAATCATATGTGCTTTATCAATTTAAAGCTCATCTTGTTATCTTTCCCTGAAAAATGGTCACAATTTTTTTTATGACTAAGCTTTAGTTATTAGTACAACACAGGGTATGTAGCACTTGCTTTGAGAAAGATGACAGCAGGAGTCTGTGGATGGGTCTTCAGAAAAATTTTTTTTCAGAATACCAGTGTATCTTTCAAATTAGTCCCCAATTCTGTATTTATCTAATTATTATATGTTGCTTTATTTTCCAAGGTGTTTTTAGTTAGCAAAACCTAGATTCATTCTGGAGAAAATTAAGCTAGAATATGTTCTCATGCTTAATTTACTATCTTTCCATTTTGTTTTGCATATTACATTTGAATTATATAAACAACTCAAGGAAATAAATAGAAAGCCCAAGAGTGTGATTTATGTTGACAATTTTCTTCTTGAAAAAGACAGAAGAGAGGACTATGCTAAGGTACCAGTTTAATTCTCCTCTTCAATTCTTTTGGTTTTTCACTGTGCCATTCTTTGGCTTTCCCTCAATAGCTCCAACTCCCAGGTGACCTCTGTGATTGCAAATAGCTCTGATGTTTGTGTAGTTCTTTATTTATGCATAGCAGATAGAGAAACAGAAACAGATCAAATGCAGCAAGGATTAGTCACTTTTCCCTCTGTTTCTGACTTATCTGACTTATCTGTACCTCCTATAAAAAATCATGACACTAAGCTGATCAGATCACGGGAAATAACACTGAGTTTATAAAATCAGAAGCATAATTTCAGATGCATTGCTTCATGTAAATGATTCATAATAGCAAGTGACAGGAAGAAGTCTGACTTTCCCTTCTCAGAATGTTTTTTCCCTTTCTTTTAAATTATAGTGTATCCACTTCTTTGGCATCCATTAGCTTAATTTTAGATCTAGCAATATGAGGGCAGGGCAACATACTGTGAGGCACAGCTGTCTGTGTAAATGTTGCCACCATCTTTCATTAATCTGATACATTCAACACAGCTTTTGTTTTTGCCCACTGTCTACTCTCTGTACTGTATAGGCACTGTGATTCCTTTCCTGTGAAGCAGAACCCGCATGAATATAGACATGAAAAGATGGTCTTGACACCTCTGCCTTCATGGGTCTAATAAGAATTTAGCTTATCAAGTTGTTGTACCTAGACTAGACCATTCTTGAGTTCGAAGAATCTGGAGATAGAAATTTCTTTATTTTTTCTCTCAATATTTTTTTCAAGCTAGATTTCATTTGGTCTTTCAGTACAAGATTGATAAAAACTAGAGGAGTCCTCCTGTGGTATGCATATGACTGATGGTTAAATTCATGCAATGTTTGACTCACTGTTTCTCAATCCATGAAAGAAAAGTTTGTTATTTCAGTAAATTAAGTGCAATAATTTTGAGTAAGATATATTCTATGATATTTTACTATGTTGGGAAAGTCTACTATTGCACCTTTTAATTTTTTTTTAGTATGACTTCATGTCCCACATGACTTCCTTCTATAAGAGCACAATGATTGTGTGTTGCATCACAGTTGTTTTATATAAGGTGTAATATTCATTTAAATAACAGATAAAAGGTAATCTCTAGTAAGTCCTCTGCTATGATCTCCCATAACCTTCCTTGGGGTCATGACCCCTGCTGTGCAAAGCACTAATTTAGTAATCTATTCCTAATAAAATACACCTTATTTTTTTGCCTTAATAAGGTTGTTCTTGCTGCTCAGATAATGATTAAAATTCCATATCTGAAGAGTGTGTATGACTAGCTATTTAGCTTTTTGCTCAATTGCATACTGTAGAGAAATTAAATAAAGAGGTGAAAAAAACCCAGCCGATTTATTTTATCATAAAGCTGCTGTGAGATGCTGACATCTGAAGGACAGGTTCCAGGAGCTGTGCCAAGGAAGCAGCTCGCTGATGTGAGTGATGATGATGCAAAGGATTGGAAGGAAGAACAGACTGTGAAAAAAAAAAAAAAAAAGGAAAAATAATCAAGGAAAGGAATAAGTTTATGAGACTGAATGTGTCTGCTTGTGTGGCTTTGCTTCAGTTTAACAAAAGGAAATAGCCGGTTTAAGAGGAAAAAGTTATGAGCTGAAATAAAACGTGGAACTGAAGGCCAAAATGCCTAGTTTTATATGTAGCTTTACTGTTTCAAAATGTCTGCAGCTGTTCTAACACAGTGGCATTTGTTGCTACAGCGGAACACTATATCTCTTTTATAGCTTCTGGTTCCCTTCAATAAAGACCATTTTCCTAGCTGTGTAAATATTCATTAACAAAACTCAGCCTTCTCCATTTCCCTTCTTGTTCTACATAGACTCAAAAGGAAACCAAAGACTATAACCACTTTAGCCCTTAGGATGAAAATGAGTTTGGTTATCTTTTAATTAACCAGTTTAAATTATAGTTGCTATTACACTTTCTGCAGATAGATGAAAGGTCACAACACCTCTTAGCCTGACCAGTCCTTGGATTAAATACAAGTATTGAGCCCAAATTGTGCAGCAAATCAGCTGGATGATTTTCTCCTAAAATTGACAATTGTTCATAGTAGAATAGGTTGACAGAGTAATGAAATAAAAATGACAATAGCATTATGGTTAGATGTAGCCTGGATTAAAAAAAAAATATATATAAATATTTTCTATCCAAAATATCACTCTTGAAGTCAAGATTACAGTCTGTGGCAGTACCCAGAATTCTTGGATCCTGATGTATACTTCACTTTTTTTTTAATTTTCTTTTTCCCCTGCTCTGACACTTTGAAGACCCAAGGCATAAAAGAAAAAAAAAAAACAACAACAACAAACAAATCTCCAAAAAACCCAAACCAAACCCCAGCAAAAACAAACTAACAAACAAAGAGAAGCAAAAAGACCCAAAACCAAAAACTAAACTAACCAAACAAAAAACCCCAAAACAAACGAAAAAGACAATGCCAAAGAATCCCACAACTTGGGGGGACAACTAGTAGATAGTTGATTTTTTTTATTTTATTTAGATCAAGATTATAAGTACATGTAAAAATGTATAATTTATAAATAATTTAAAGGTTAGTTTATGTTTTCTCTTTTACTCTTCTGTTTTATATCAAGGGATACTACAAGTGCACACTGCTTGGAAAATTTTAACTGTTTAGCAAGTCTCTTCTGCGTGCAATTTGATTCTGTATGCAATTTTTAGAGGTAGCAGCCCAAAGACTCATAAAGTGCCTGAACATATGTTCTCTTGCTCTTCAACTTTTAGTACAAAATTCAAACTATGTATTTTAAAAATATTTTTAGACTCCTAAACAAATGTTGTTGCTAAGCTATGAATAGGCCATGAAAACATTGAAAAGTTTTTTAAAGCTGTCTAACATTTTCATTGCAATAGAGCAACAGTGAAATAGCAAAAGTGAAGAAAAATAAATGTGTTTTCCTTCACTTATGCACCACTTATTTTCCCAGTTTTTGCAACATTATGAACTAGGATTATATCATATTTCATAAATTAAACAGCATCAACCTCAATCAAGTCTTCAAAAGGAATCAGCAAATAAGATCTAAAAGTCATAAGTAGTTTGACAATAATTTGAGGTTTCTTGTTTTATTTCTGTATTCATCCATCCCCTGGCACAATGCTCTGTGCCACTGACACAAACATTTAATAAATTCCATGTCTAAATCACTTAGAGCTATTAAAGTTAATGTAGTTTTTTTTGTTCAGAACACATTCTAGCTTACATCATCTGTATTCTGTAGAGATTTCATTTATTTTCTATAGATTTTTTTCTCAGAAAAACCCATTTAGTATTGACCTATGGTGATGGAAAGATCTTTCATATTAAATTAAAAGTTAATATTAAAATTAAACATAAAATTAGTACTACTCAAACATGTGTTTAACCATACCTCAGTTAGAAATGACCCTACCTAAGTTTTAAAGGTTCTGTTCACTATGTAGATATTCTATGAGATTTTTTATTTGATTTCTTTTGTTATTATTGTTCTAGATATAACCAAATGTTAAAGGGAATTATGATCTGTGGAAGAATGATGACATAATTCCTTCATATTTGCTGAGCAAAATATAGGCATACTAAAAAAACCAAACCAAAACAACAACAAACAAACAAACTAAAAAAAACTCTCATGGCTTACTTCAAATCAGAAGACCTAAGAATAAGACATGGAAAGTACAAAATCCACATAAATTTTTTGAGAAGAAATGTAAAACCTTGTTTTCATCAGCAGAGACTCTTTTACCAGATTGCTACACTGCACGAATGAGTCCTTTCAGCGTTCAATTCTACACTCCAGCATCACATTGTGGAAAGAAGGGCAGCAATGTTCAGGAATCACAGTATGAGACACACTCCGTGCTCTGGAGCACATAAGTGCCCATATTGCCCTAACTATCCCCACAGGCTATGCACACCTCACATAGGAGATGTGTGCTTGTTTCTAGTAAAACTCCCGTGTGAGACTGGAATCAACATAAGCAACTGGGCTTAATGTAGAGTCGTTTATTCTTCTTCTCCCAATTCCCCACACTTTTGTTCTGTACCCTACCAAAATATCCCCATGTCCCTCTTTCCTAGAAAAGGTTTGACACTTTTTCTTTATTTTCAAAGTAGCTTGATCTAATCTGTTCAAACACTACTAACAGCAGCCTGAAGATGATTCCCTACCAAGAGGCACATGACCAGAGGAGTGATGCTTACAAAGCAGAAGTGAAATATGCTCAAAAAATATGTTAATTTTTGATTGTGCAATCACGAACCAGTTATAAGTCTACTTCGGAGAATCTGATGCTATCAGGGATGGGCTATCATGGTGTGCAAAGCTAGAACTGCCTGTCTGGAGATGACAGTTTGAGATCCATCTGTACACACTATCTGTGTCTAATCTTGGAACAAAGTGCTTGATGCTATTTGATTTGCAAAGTATCCTATGTCCTCAAATATCTTTCTTCTTTGAAAAGAACTCACAGTGTCTTAAAAAAAAAATTATTTTGGAGAGATACTATAGGATCTTTTGGACTCATTAAATTCTAACCAGAAATAGTCTTTTGAAGAAATTTGCTTTTGGTGAAAATATAGTCTCGATTTGCACCTTTTATTCCAAAGTTTTCACCAAATTTTTGTCCTATCACTCAGGTTTGTATTTATCACTACTAGAGCTACTCACTGAAGCTGAGTAACTTCCCTGGAAGAAGTAAGGAAAAGGAAGTAAAGGAAGGAAATATTTATGTAAATCTTCATAGGTTAAATGATTAGCAAAAAGACTGTCATACGATTCTTTGCCTTCTTTGACCATTCATTGCAGTAGAAACAATAGTTGCTTTGATTGGATAACAGAGGAGGAAACAAAAGCCTTAAGACACTAATCTCTGACTATTTTTTTTAGTGCTGCTCTTGATGGTTGTAGACACTTGGAAAAAAGGTGTAATTTTGAAAAATATTTATGATATATATAATATTTTATATTACATTATTTACTCAAATTTATATGCTATTGGATTTGCAGTTCTTGTCAGTCTTGTCAGTTCTTTTGCTCTCATTCTTTTTTTCTGACCCTTCTTCTCCACCCCACGCCCTATTGTTTGTTGTTGGTTTTTTTATGGTGTGTTTCTTTGTGTTTATGTCTGGGTTTGGGGTTTTTTTTGAAACATAGTTCTCAAAACCTCAAGATAAATTCTGATTCTGGTGTGAGATACCCCAGCCTTCTTCTTGTAGAGTTTTCACTACATGTTCCCAGTAGCCACTGTGGATAGGCTGAGATGAAAATGGAGCCAGAGGAAGGAATTCAACAGTCATAAAAATTTATTGTACATAACTGATTTAAAAGAAAATAATACCATAACAAACATGAGTAATTTTACCACTGCACCAGTGCAGAGATCAATAACTAAGACGATCCCAGGAGAGGCGAGAAACTTGAATTCTTTATTGGATTTACAAGTTCACATTTAAAGGGTTTAGGGTTTACCTATTCAAGAGGGGGCCGAAATTATTATGATTTATTACAAATGGGGTTTTCAGGGGATGACATAAGGGGAAAACCCAGATTAACAAAATTGGGTCTTAGCAATTACCTCATGGGGAAAAACCCACTTTAACTTCAGGTGTTTTTAACTTCTGGTGTTTCACAAGGGGGAGATGTATTGGATTCAGGGAACACAAAGGAAGGGATAAGGTAAAATGGGTCTTCAGGACAGGTTTGATGAAATCAAGCTGTGGACTGTCAGGGCTGGAACAGGGCAATCAACACCGATGATATCTTGTTTGTTTCTCAAACTGAGGGTTTTTTTCCCCCAACTCTCGTAGCCCAGGGCTTTCTGCAAAGTCTACTCAAGTCCCTCTCTGCAGATATCATATTTTTGGGATCCAACACACCAGTTCAGAATTTAATTACTTAATTTAATTTCAGGGATACAATAGAGGAAATGTTTATTTAATGTTGTTGACAATTTATGGAAAGTAAAATAAAATTTTATGTATTTCTACCTTGATGTTTTCTTTAAAATACTTTTACCTCTGTCACCTATTTTTGTTTCAGAGTACTTATGAGAAATTGAAGAGGTATATTTCTAGGCAAGAACCTCTATAACCTTAAAAATTTGCTAAACATCTTCAGTAGTACCTCGGACTTCAATACTTCCAACAAGATAAGTTACAGCAAGCTAACTTTCACATTGAATGTTCTTAGAGAGGAGTGTTGAGATAAAACAGAGTGGGGGAGAAAAGGAAGCCTTTTGAACAAGTAAGAATATCTTATTTTCAGCAGTGTACAAATCTCAGGCTTACTGTTCTTGTTTTTATTGCAATCCTTTCTCAGAAATCTTAGGTTTCTTTTTATTAGATTTTTATCAGCAGGACTTTTTTTACAATCCATAGTGGTGTCTTAGTACTCTTGACTATTTTCAATGGCTGAGCCTTTTCTAGGAATGATAAGTCTTGGAGGGATTCAAAGTTGTATTTTTCTTCAAAACATAGGAAAGATATTCTGTAGAAATAAAAGATCAACCAAGAAGATCAACCTGCTAACCATGAAATCTCTCCAAGAACACATAAATAAAGAATTTTTACTCAAATAAATCAATTAGAAACTCTTGATATTTAGGTATTCATAATATGTGTTTGAAGTTAATTAAGGAATGACAACATAACCAAAGATTTCTTTAAACATAAGCACAGTTAAAATGGGTTCCAATATATTTTTATTGCTCTGTGATATCCCATCAATTTTACATTTCTGAGCTTAACAGGATAAAAATCTGCTCAACTCCGCTGAATAGTGTACATTCTACCTTCATTGAAGATATTTCAAATACATATTGATGGTGACCAAAAAGCATCCACTGTGTTGAATAATCAGTATGAAATATAGCTGAGGTTCTTGAAATCTCCTAATGTATTCTCAAGGCCCTTATCCTTCATACATAGCTGCTGGCTGACGGCTTCTACTACTATCAATCAAAAATCTCAGAGAAATGCCTACACCAAATGTAGTCCACAGGCAAAATAACATAGATGAACTTTACATTCTTTTTGCTTTTTTGGTGTCTCTTTCCTAATGACTGTTGTTAAGAGGGACATATTCATGACAGAATAAGCTATTAGTCCAACCTGTAAATAACTCAGACATATGAAGCACTTTGTGTCCTATTTTTGGAGAAGGTGGCAGTATTTTTCTGTATTCTGTTGAACATGAGTCAGACCAGCTAATTAAGCAACTATTTTCTGTGAGTTTTTCTTCATTTGTTTTTTCTTTTGAGCAGATGATACAAAAATGTGTTTTGTTTACCTTTTTTTGTTTTTGCTCTTCCTTAGCTATCAACTGGGATATTCATTATAGTTTCCCAGTTACTGTGCCAATTAATAGGAAAAACTCTTACAAGGCTATGTCAAAGACTGACCTCAATCAAAAATGGACTGCAGTATATTTCTGTCATAAAAATTATGACATATACATTTTATTTCTTTGCAAGCAAAAATCTGTTTGATCACGACTTTCAGAGACATTTGACCATGGCTGTATAGAGGTTCATAAGCTGAGTTGCAATCTCAGACAGTGCTATAGAAACCAAACTTAGTAGAAATATCTGTAAAAGATTAACAAATTTTTTGCAAATATGCTTCCATTATTTAAGAAGCAAGAAGGCATGGCTGCATTTGTGCCCCTCCCTCCCAAATAGCTGGCACAGGCTAATTAGTGCCTAGCAAGAAAAGCTTAGTGAAATGTATACATGCTACTGTTTCTTCTCAAGAATGAATTACATTTTTCTTTTCATACCCACATTCAATTTACTCATGTTCACTACAAACACAGTTCTGTTCCCTTTTTTTATGTTATGACTCTCTTCTGCTCTAGAAAAAATATACCTAAAACCAAGAGGTTTAAAATTTTTAGAGTATTTTAGTTTGGGGTTTTTTTCTGCTCCTGAAAGCATACCTTTAAACTGCAGGTAGCAAGGCTATTTATTACAGCAGTGCTTCATATTGCTATAATAGAGACAGCAAGGATGCTTTGAGCGATTGCTTGAAAACACTTTCAAATCACATACCACTGTGTAGGGTATGAAACCAGTCAAGGAGCAACTTCTCAGCTTCACAATTCTCTTTTACAATTCTTTTGTTGGGTGACAGCATCAAACTAGAATATTAGCAGAAGTTCCAAGGAGATACAGCTTAAGTTCGGGTAATGGATAGGTGCAGCTTTGTGCTTATCTTTGACCCTTGGTTTTGTGCATCTGCTCTTTATTTTCTCTGTTCCCTGAGATGTGAGCTATGTATTTTGTAAAATCTAACCTCTGCTCATTGTTTTTATGGGTTACCATCCTCTAGTTTCTTAGTCTGGGCCTAACTTGCCTTGCCACTGTTTAATTTTTAGTATTGCCAGAAACTTTGGATTATGGTTGAAATTCTGTCAGTGAGAGAGATTTGGTGAGAAGACTTCAGACTGAACAGGCATCCAAATAACCAAATTTACACCTTCTGAATAAAAGACAGCTCTCCTTGGAGACTGAATGTACCACTGAAAATGCCTAGTGTGGTGACCATATGCTAGTTAATTTGAGAATTCTCAACTTTTGATGTACTCTGCTCTAAGGACCTCCTAGAAAAGCTTTTTAAACCACAACCTAAACATTGACAATCTGACTATCACTGCACAAAAGAACATCAGTCCTTATATTACCTTTATTCTGCATAATAGAAAAGTTTGGTGCAGGATTGTATGATTTTCTCTCATGGAAGATACTGTGCCTCGCCCTTATGGAGATCTTATTCTTTTAATCATGAAAACTTTAGAGCAGTCTTCATGGGCGTGCTTAGTGTGTCTCCTCCAGGTCTTGTCATGAGATCCAGGAGCTCTGTACTGACCAGAAGGGGAAATGCCACGAGGATAATTCACACCAACACAAGAACTCATGATCACACTGTGCACAGCATGTCCCACACTGCTCTGTGGCAAGTATGGCTTGGGGAGAGCCAGTGCCAGGAGAAAGCTGGATCTGCTCCACAAAGAGCCAAGAAGCAAGCTAATAACTGTACAACAGGCACCTTGCTCTTTAAGTTGCTCCTGACCTCAGTGCAGACATACAGTGATGCCTGGAACGAGATGTTCCCAGGCCATATTAAGATTTGGAAATCAGCTGGCAGCATCTGTTCAAACACAGCCCCTCAGTCTGCTTTGGTTTTACAAAGTGTCTTACTTAATTCTCTTTTCCTGAGCCTATTTCAGCTCCTGCACTTTATAACTGGAAGTAAGTTCTTTAATTTATTTCCCTGTCCTTAGCAGAGAAAACCATGGGAGCAATTGTGACTCAGATAATACTGCTGGAGGGGCACACATGTTAATTTATATCTTTTATTCAAGATTTGACATTAAAGGTATAACCTCTTAGTTAATCTGGTACTTTGGACCTCTGTAATATATTTGTTTGATTACTCATATACATCTCAGTATCAGTCCTAGAAAAGAACAGATTTTTTTACTTCTCAAAATCTTTATGAAACCAAAGCTTGTGAGAAAACAAGAGGGGAAAAACTTCATCAGCTCTTATCAGATGGTAGACTGTCCATTTGGCATTCTGCCTGGAAACTTGCAAACTCAATTAAATGCACATATGGTCCGTAGCAGGCAGAATCAGTTTTTGCCAACACACATCCCTCTTACAGAACTTCCAGACTGTACCCACGTTAGATAGCTTTTTCCACATAGATTATTTTTTCCACTTCTCCAGCAGCATCAACTCAGCATATTTTCTTCTCTGCCCTGAAAGAATATAGGAAGAATGCCAAGATGAACATCAGTTTGAACTCCACAGGGGTGATTTTGCTATGGAGGATCTTTTGTTGAGGAAGACAGGTACAGAGATACCTAGATTTAATGAGCAGTGCTGGTGGAATTAATAAATCTTCTCAATACTCCCTGAAGCAGCTGCTCTATTTTGAAATAATGAGCATATGGTTTCATTATATTTCATTGATTTGATTCCCTTCAGCTAAAGAAATATTTCAGGGGAATGCAAACAACTTACAGAATTTCTGCATATTTCTCACTCCTTTTATTTTTCCTGGCTAAACGGAAAGCTGACTAGCATGTAAAAAGAGGAGCCAGAGGCAGCATTCAGACTTCTTAATAGGGGTTGTGTGAGGGGCAGGGGGGCCTCTAACAATAATGAGGACTCGTGTGTGCCTTGAAGTTGCAGTGCTTGGGGGTTCCCTTAAAGGTTTTGGTTTTGTGAAAGAAACTGTCTGAAAGAAACAAGCTCAGGATGGACTAACATGACTTATAATCCATATTTTTTATTTAAAATTTCTTTCCAGATGTAGAGGATGGGCAAAGAAGAGGATGAGAAAACATCAAAGCAGCTTATTAATCTAAAACACTCAAATTTATAGAAAGAAAAGAAGTTATGAGTTAATTTTCAATTATCTACAAGAACAAACCTTTCAAAGACAAGCAAAACATGTTTTACTTTCTTGGTTGCTAGAGCCATGTCACTGCCCAACTGATTAGAGGGGAAACTCTATTCAGATCCGAGGGGAAAATATTCAATATTTTATCCACTGTGCATGCTACTGGTGACATTAAAAAACCAAATTCTGAAATGAAAGTCATTTGCAATTTCTTTTTTATAAGGTCCTTCTGGAAACTAATTTCTGGCAGCTGAAAGCTCACAAGCTATCTTTCTAAAGGAGTCAAAGCAAATAAGGAAAACTTACATATGTTTTAACAAGGTCACTGGATAGTCTTGGCAGCTCTGGCACCTGGAGGGCAGGAGGCATTCCTAGAAAGTCTGGTGACTGACAGGGAGGCACTATGTTCTGGTCAGTCAACTTAGGAATGATGTACATTCTGCTTCTGGTTATTTGACTCTCTTCCCTATTCATTGCCAATACAGTATTCTGCAATATACATATATTAGTATGATCTACTTGTGTGTGTATATTTATATATATATATATGTATATGTATTTGTGCTATACATATGTATAGATATACAGTATACATTACTTTTTTGTGAACAGCAAATCATGTAGTAACAGTTGATGAGATTCTGTTTCTTTACCTGAAAAAGTGTTACATTTTCACTGTAAGTACTTTAATTTTCCTTTTTTATTTAAATAAAATCTCATTTTAATAATCCCTTTGAGACTTACAGACTTTTCCTAACACTGGTATTTTAGAAGTGAGAAAGTCCATCTGTTTTTAATGCTATAGTAGCTTTCTCACCTGCTTCAAATGCCTAGTGATGTATCATGTAATTATTGACATTGTGGAACCAAAGCAAAGGGATTCATTTTCAGGGCTTTGCCACATTTGAACCAATGATGTGCAATTGTAGATCCAACCCTACAAACCACAAGACCTAAAGGAAACCCGTGGTGGTATTTTTCATGCACAAGAATTCAATGTTTCTTAGAATAAGAAGCTATATACTTCAATTTATTTCCAGCAGAAATAAAAGTGGTCTGTGTTTTGAGGGATTGCAAATAGATACAAGGATAAGTCAAAGCCATCTTTTTCTCTCTTAGCGCAAGCAAAATAAACTTGGACATAACAAAAAATGAAACATCATCACAAAATACCAGTCTTTAGAAACCAAATTCATTTCCTCTGTCCTTAAAATGTATCCGAAATATTGCATTTGCCATCAAACTCAATTGCAAAATTTATTTCAGCCTTTTTGTACTGCAGAGATTGTGGCATAGTGATGTTTGCTTTTTATTTCTGGCATGCAAGTGGCAGGGAGACAGATGAATGCAACACCTCTCTTTTTTGTGACATAACCCATACACTATTAATTTTTTTGTTGTTGTGAAACAGATGCCTTTCCGAACTGAAAATCACCTTTCTGATATGAGCAGACGCACTCCCTGAATTACCCAGTCAACTAATTAATGCTGCATAATTTAATAAAGAATGGTAATTACTCAGTTTTCCCCATCTTGTTCCCCTACCTGCTAATGATAACATTATCAAGCTTAGACAGGGGGAAGTAAGCATCTATGTGTGTGTAGGGAGATAATTTACAATGAAAGAGAATGAATGAATGAATGAATAAGCAGATGAAGCAGCAAAATCCAGGAACAAGCTTCTAAAATCTTCTAATTTCTTACATAGAGAGAACTAGGGAATGGCAAAGTGTTAAGCAGAATAATAGTGACAAGAGAGTTGTTAAAAGAGGTTGAAGTAGAGAAAAAAGGTATCTCCATACATTTGTTTATCAGATTTCATTTTTATTGAAATCTTTGTTAGAAGAAAAAAATGTATTTGTGAACAGAAAGGTAAAGTTTACTCCACAGGCTTTTTCCTTTCTCCCTTGCTACCTCTGAGAGGGGAATGGTTGATGACAATTACAGCAGGACCAGTCTTGGAAGCAGATATATTTTCTTTAGGCATTCTTCAGTAGTCCCACCATATGCTGCAAGTTTTTCCTCATCCAAAGGCAGGCACCAAAAGGTGCTGCAAGCACTGATACATTAATCCAAACTCCTGAAATCTCATTCTGGCACATAAATATTCTTTTGCATAAAGGATCTCAGAGGAGTCCTAGCATACATGTATATCCTCTGTCCCACTAAGAGATTATTTAAATCATTACAACCTGGTCAAATTTTCAGTCTTTTCATTTGGTCTGTGCTCAAAGACTTCTCAAAACAAAACAAAAAAATAGATTATTTTAAAGCAAAAAGGTGCTAAGCAACATGAAGTTATATAATAACTGCACTGCTCGCAAAATTTGAAAATAATACGAAGAAAATTAAAAGGTTTTTCAGAGTTATTAAATTTCACCTTTTTAAAATACATATTCATTGAATTATCATCCTAGAATCTACATTGTTCTCTTATTGTTATATATACATCTGAGGTTTTAGCTTGATTTGGAGCCTAAATGCCTTAAATTATCATAAGGTTTTAAAGAAGCATAATTAATTGAATTTATTTATTACTAATCTGTAGAACTTTTAAAACAATAAATTCTATTGATAAACATGATAGAGTTTTAAATTTAGTTTTTTATAGAGTTTTAACATGATAGAGTTTTAAATTAAATTTAATTTTAAACATTTTATTTATTTTTATTCCTTTTATTTCCTCAATTCTAAAAATTAAGACAGTGATGGTCATGTGGCAACCAATTCACATTAACTGCTACACACCTGACATAGAAGAGAGAGAAGAAATGTTCCCCATCATAGGAAGGACATGGACCTGTGGCAACAAGTCTAGAGGAGGGTCACAAAGATGATCGAAGGGCTGCAGCACCTTTCCTATGAGGATAGGCCAAGAGAATTGGGGTTGTCCAGACTGGAGAAGAGAAGGCTCCAGGAAGACCTTAGAGCAGCCTTTCAGTAACTAAAGGGTGTTGACAAGCGCTAGAGAGGGATTTTTTACAGGGACACGTAATTGCTTTAAACTGAAAGAGGCTAAATTCAGATTAGATACAATGAAGAAATTCTTTACTGTGAGGGTGGTTAGATAGGTGTGCAGTTTGCCCAGGGAAGCTGTAGATGCCCCATCCCTGGAGGATTGAAGGCCAGGTAGGATGGGGTTTTGAGCAACCTGGTTTAGTGGAAGGTGTCCCTGCCCACGGCAGGGGGGTTGGAACTAGAAGAGAGTCAGTCTCTATCTGACAATCATTATGAATGTGATGGTAAAATGAACAGTATTAGACTAAACAAAAATATATTAATGCATTTATAGGTATGAACTTGAGAAATAAAAGTGTGAATCACCTCAAGCTTCAGCAAGAACCTTGGAAGACAGCAGGTTAAAGATTCTGATAGCAGAATTAGAACAGTTTGAGCCAAAACACAAAGTTCTTAAAAGCACTCCAGTTTCACTGGAAGGTGTAACTTTCCTTGTCACTGGGTGGTCCTTAGAAACATGAAGCTGAAATGTGCACATAATAGAGGTCTCAAGCAAAAGGAAGTCTAAAAGGAGAGATACAAAGTGAAGTTTGAAACCAGCCAAATAATCCTGGCTGCAGAAAATTAATAGCTCTTTAAAAATGAGTAATGCCAATTTCCAATGAGTTGGCTAATGAGAACTGAGTATACTCACATAGGAAAATATGAGAATTCCTTTAAATCTTATTAGGAATTAAATTCATAAAGTGTTGAGTTGCCTTGCATGTCAGCAAAAGGGAAAGCCCATGACTGGGCTTAGACTGTAACTTTCTTTCATTGCAAAAGACACTCTGGCCTGTTTAACAGCATATGTAATATGCTGAACTGTGAAGACCTGCTTAGTAACACTTAAGTATACTCAAGCAGAGACTCTCAACAGAGAAACCTTTGTGAGATCCCTTACAAATAAAACTTAACTGGAAGTACAGTAGTCCCACATCACAATCTCATAATTTTAGAAAAAAAAATTAAATTTATATGTCCCTTCATTTGACTGTAACCTTGTCATAACTATACCAGAGCACAGTGTCATTGAACTAGCTCCAAGCAGAGCAGGTTTGAGGCTTTAATATGCTATCTTGTGACAGAACCATTTTGGTATATATTAAACACTATGTACATCTGTCTTGTTGTATAGACATAACACCAAGAACAAAAAATTACATTTCAAAAAGATTTTTTTTTTTTTAACGAAATCTAGAATATGAAAATGTCTTTGTAAAAACATTATTTTAAAGATGTTTTGGCTCCACGGAAACAGTAAAAAAGAAAACTAAGAGGGTTTATCATGAAAATGTGCAAATAGAATGTTTTGAAAGTATCAAAACTTTTCCTCTTCTCCTTGTTTCTTCTTAAGAAGGAATGAATCAGGGAAGTAGACACATTAATTGACAGACCACAATTTACAATCAAGGTGTTTCTGACAAGCTATGATGTGAAGATTTATTTGCTTTAGTTTTTGTGCCAATACCAAATAAAAAATAGAGAAATGCAACTACATACTAAACTATATTAATTAACTTAGGCTTCTCATCTTTAGTCTATAGATGCATCTCTGCGGCAGATCCCATGGATAGATACAGACTTAGACCTTCCAACTAATTTCCACACAAAACCCCCAGTTTTCCTCTCTCTAAATGTCCAGCAGTGTCATTTGTGAATTGAATGTTTACAATGTTCCTTCCCTTTGGGCTTACTGACCTTAACCTTCACTGAAAAAAAGGCTATTTTTCACTACTAATATATGTTAGCAATTAAAGAACATTTCCTAATTTCTTTCTTGGTATTTTTTGCACTGTGTCTCACTCTCTCATTAAGGAAATTGATACTTTAAAGTAATAAATGAAAATTTTAGACAAGATTGGATTGCAAGAACAAGACAAAATATAGCAATACAAGAGCAAAAATAGCAAAAAAATGAGGCAAAAACATTCACCAAATCAGAATCTTTTAGGGTTCAGAATTATTGCAATGGCTCAAACCTCAGAATTTATTATCCCTCTAAAATAGTGTCTGTTAGGTAAGACATTTATTAATAGAAATAAATAGTAATATCTTGACCCAAGAAGCTCTAAAGGCAGATGAAATGCTTGTCGATTGAAGTAGAGCTTTCATAAACTCCGATTTCTTGAGCCAGAAAGCCTCCTCCAGTTTTATTACAAGTGAATCTGGGATGTTATTCCTTCCTTATAAAGTTGCAGACATAAAATACAAGTTGTTTTGTGGGTACAAATTATTATGTAGTATGTTGATAGTCATTTGATAGCTCTGAATGAGCAACAAGAAATATTTCAATGAAATAAAGAATTACTATCTCAAAATATGAGTCTGAATAGCAAAAAGCCTAATATAACAAGGCAAAGAACCTATTAAAGTAATAAATAGAGTGTTATCTCTCCAATATTCATGAACTAAGTTCTGGGTAGTTTAACTCTATTCAGTCCACAGCAACCAACATTACATAGCTAAATCTTTGAAGGACTTGGAAGACAGCATACCATTTGCAGGAGATCTGTGTGCATTTTATTTGTTGTGGTTTGTAACTCATTTTTAATAGAAAAATATTACAGAAGGAAATCATTCACTCTAATACTAAGAGTTGTTTTGGTAGCAATAATGGTTATGAAAGTTAATGCTTATGGATAACACAGCAGGAAAATACATGGAATCTGGTCATAATAGCAGAAGATGACAGATTTCTTAGTTCTGCTGCTCGGTTTGCCACTTCATATCAATGTCCATTATAATTCTTGTCAATCCATCCTCCTATATTCTGATTTACACCCAACTGTTAAATATGTTCTGTACTGTACTCTTTTTTGACACAAACCTACTTATTATTGATATTATGGCAATGTTATGAGAGGTTTTGCTAAAAAACCAAACAAACTAAAATTACTGCACCAATGGGAGCCCAGGTGCTGTGTGATTCAGTGAGTAGATGCTTTCAGAAGAGGCACTATGCACTTTTTCTACTGTGTTTTTAGAGGAATTTTACTGTGATCTTAGCATTCCATACTGCTTAATTGTGCTTAATTATCTTCTATGTCTTTTGCCCTTAGAGATAGATGAGTGACAGTTCTTCAGTTCTTAAAATGGAGGATGACATGTGCTATTTCATGTCATTAGCATAAAAGGGGGAAAAAAAGTTGCTATGGACTTTAAACACTTGCCAGTGACAAATTAAGAATCCATTTGAAACTATTAACAGCCAGTGCTGCAACTTCGGTTCTTCCCAAGCAAGGGGAAACATTTTAAATGAACAAGTGCAGTGGGTGCACTAAACTCCTTGATGCGCCTCATGCATTTTTCATCATTATTTCATGCAATTATGTACCAAGAAAGAGTGTAACAGCAAAGACTCCCTTTCAATTCCTTCAATTCCACCTGACTACCCTTTAATTTCCTAATCAGTTCTTCTAAGTTATATATATGTTACTGTTTTTCTGTAGGTGTTGAGCATCTGATCTGGAGATTAGAATTGTAATAACAGTCACAGTTCAAAGTCACCCTGGGTTTTCTGGAGCGTGGAGGGGGAAACCTGTGCCCTCCTTCCTCATTTGACTCAAAACTAATGTCAGATAGAGTTTCAGATTGCTGCATGAAAGTTGCTTCACAGAAATCAAGGAGTCCTGGACAATCTTCCTCAATTTATCTAGCATTTTGGTCTTTTCAAAGTACAGTTTTCACTTGAGGCTACGGAGAAAACTGCAAAAGAAGCCAGAATGATTGCTGACAAAATCAAAGTGGCATTAGGACTGATTCTCTCTGCCAGTCAACAGATATTGCTCTAGGTTGTCCCTGTAGGTTTACTGCTGCTAGTTTGTTTATTAAAAATAGCAATAATTTTCAGTCTGGTCCATCTGGATTGTCAGCAGTAAGCACACTTAAAGTAAAGAATATTGACTGAAAAATTCATATTAACAGGCATAACTTCTGAAAGCAGAATAGTCATGTCCTTGCTTAAAACTTTGCCAGTTAGTTATATTAGGCAGCGGCCATTACTGTGGTATTTCAGAGCTCTTCCTGCGGCAAAAGCTGCTGCAAGTGCAGTGGTAATTTGATTTAGTTACAGTCAGAATTGGAAAATGTTCAGTTGCAGCCAACAAAAATTTTAGCTAAATGCTGAGAAAGCATCAAGCTGGTTTACTGGCATATTTAGAAAGGTCATGGGAAGTCACTTCCACAGGTGGTGTTTTTGTGAGAACTAACTGCTAGAAAAGAATGGAAGTGCTTATTAGTAGGTGTTGTGTTGGAAGTGAATGTCTCATTTTTGTAGAATTTGTGTGTGCATTTCAGGAACAGAACCATTGAGACTGATACCACATAAGCCATCTTGAAACACAGTTACACCTAGTAAAGCCTTAATGAAACATGATGTCTGTCAGTAAACTCCATGACCAAATCCATGACCATTCAAGTCAGCTGCCCTCCTTACTGCAAGATGAAGTGTATTTGCTACGCATGTGTAAGAAGAGAGTTGTTATGTTATCTTATATAACTTGTGGTATCCAAGATGCGTGCACAAAGGCAAGAAATACAATAAAGGATTATCCGCCTTAAGTCTTCTGGAACAGCAGCTGACAGACCTCTGAAATGCTTTAGGGAAAATGACAAGAGAGCAAACGACAAGAACAACCTGTGCTTAAATCAAAGATCCCACACAGTGTGTCTCGTTGTTTGACTGTGAAAAGTTTCTTGTCCTCTGAGCAAGGATCCTGCTGTGTCTGGGATTCTCTAGTGCTTGGTGGCTCAGTGTCTAGTTCTACCTATGCTCAGTTAGAATTCAGAAGAGATGCTTGTCACTAAAAGCTCATAACTGCTCATTCTAACATGATCATATTAATTTTTAGTTGTCTGCAAATTGAACTCACCTGTGAATGGAAAAACTAATTTAATTTTCTCACTTAGCCTGCAAAAACTTGCATCCACTCTTTTTCACCTGCTCGAAAGGACTGAGGACAATAAATCAATCAGCAAGTTTAGCTTTGCAGGTCCTACTTTAGAAACTCCATGCCTTTACTCTGCAACAAAGCTTGAGATCCTTCAGTCAATCAGCCCCAGTTACTTGCTTTCAACTGCTGAGTGTCTATACCCAGTATCTTTTCTGCACACTTAATAAATATGCTCAGCTTAGTATAATTTATATCTGTACCATTAACATGTTCTTTAAAGTGTATTAAGGAATCTGAGACACACTTAAGAAACATAATCTGCTTCAAACATCTTGGTGGACTTGCACCTTCTTAGAGGATGGGAAAAGGATGGAAACAAAGGAGGTATAGAAACAAAGGCATTAAAGAGCAAATGAAAAGCAGCACAGCAGGAATCCCAGAGCTGTGTCTCTGCAGAAGACACAAGCATCTTTTTTTAAGAAGTGCATGAAAGAAAATACTGAGGGTTTGGGCTGTGGTACGGCTTAAAGTTTTCTTAGACACTAACCTTTGCATTCAGTCTCAGTCAAAATCTTGTCCCACAGTAATAGCATAATTACCTAAGTTTTCCTGCAAAAGAAAGAAGTCTGGTGCGTACTTAGTTTCCATTCTTATTTCTGTCCTTTGCCTTCTTTTCAGTTAAATATTTCCTATTATAATCTGAACAAGGACATTATTGAATGATAAGTGACATAGAAAATATCAGCCAGCATCAGAAAACTTTTCATTTACCTTGATGAGTATTTACTGTTATAGACCATAGTCTGAGGAGGAGTTTCATGAATATAAAGGTGATCTACAATGTTTATTCATGAAGTAGAACCATCCATTTTCATTGCACATATAATTAATTTGAAACTGGAGTTTGCATTTGTCTATATCATTGAAATAAGGCAGAAATAACATGTTGTGGAAGGTCTCTGTTGTGTCAAAAGTTTCAAATCCAAACCACAAAAATTAGCAGGGAAGAGTGGGGGAATATTGCCTTGGAAATCTGATTGTGAGAATCAAGACCTACTTGGAAAACGAAAGGTTAGAATCAGGCAGTAAGCAATGTGTGGAAATTCTGTGATCCTGCAGTTATATACTAAGTTTCAAGAGCAGAGGTGAAAGAACAAAAAAAACCTGGAAGGTATGGTAGAAGTTATATTACAACAACAATATCCACTGAGATACACTTAAGGAGTATACCAGGCTGCTTCACACATTGGTGGAGGTGCACTTTTTGGGATAATGGTAGAGTAAATCTCAGAGCTGGGAACAAAGGAGGTAGAGACACTGAAGAGCAGAGGTATGAAGGACATGGTGCTCCCTTGATATCTGCTGAAGAGAGAGAGACATACTTCTAAACAGTGATTCAATCCACCTATCTTAAATTCTCATATAAGGGATTTAGTCAACTGTTGCAGATGCCCATCACTATTGTCCAGAGAAACTGGATGAACAGGTTGAAAAAATACATCAATTTTAGATGTAAAAATCTTAAATAGTAAAAGGGGGGGAAAAAAGCAGTCCTGCACTATACCCACAGCACTGGGGGGTGGGTTTGCACTGGAATGGGCTGCCCAGGGAGGTGGTGGATTCTCCGTTCCTGGAGGTATTCAGGAAAAGACTGGTCAGTGTCTTACTGAGCCACCTGGATCCACACATCCAGTGCCACATCCAGTGGAAAATAGGGCTGGCTACCCAAGACGAGTTTAGGAATATAACTACATCAGGCAGAAGGAAAATTAGAGAGACAAAAGCTCTATTTGAAGTCAATTTGGCTACTTCTGTTAGGGATAAAAAAAACCGTTTCTACAAATACATTAATAACAAAAGGAGTGGCAAAGAAAACCTCCATTCCTTGTTGGAGTGGGGAAACATAGTTAACAGGGATGAGGAGAAGGCTGAGGTACTTAACACTTACTTTGCCTCAGTTTTCACCAGTAGGTCAGGTGGCTCTCAGGACAACGGGCCTCTGGAGCTGGTAGATAGGGACAGGAAGCCGAATAACCCCCCTGTGTTCCAGGAG
>VYXB01001343.1:90002-129943 GCA_013397135.1 Pachyramphus minor
GAGAAGAGAAGGCTCAGGGGGGACCTCATCACTCTCTACAACTACCTGAGAGGAGGTTGTAGCCAGGTGGGAGTTGGTCTCTTCTCCCAGGCAATCAGCAGTAGGACAAGAGGGCATGGCCTCAAGCTGTGCCAGGGGAGGTTTAGGTTAGATATTAGAAAGAAATTCTTTACAGAGAGGGTAATCAGCCATTGGAATGGGCTGCCCAGGGAAGTAGAGGTTTTTAAGATGAGGCTGGATGTGGCGCTTGGTGCCATGGTCTAGCAACTGTGATGGTAGTGGATCAAAGGTTGGACTTGATGATCTCAGAGGTCCTTTCCAACCTGACTGATTGTATGATTCTATGATTCTATGATCACCAGGACAGATGACCCCAAATGACCAAAGGGATATTCCAGACCACATGGTGTCATGCTGAACAATAGAACAGAGTGGAGTTGGCTGGCAGGAGTGAAGTTGGCTGGCAGAAATGGAAGGGTGTGTCAGAGGGTGTGGGTTGGGCGTCCCACTGCTTTGAGACTGACTATTTCATCTCAACCCACAAGTTTTATCTTTATTCTGAATCTCTTCCCCATCATAGTGAGGGTGTTAGTGAGTGGCTGGGTGGTGTTTAGCTGCCTGCACAGTCAAACCATGACACAGGAAGACCAACCAAAAGTCATAGTTGTTTGGAGATGGATTTGCTTTCCACTTTGCCAAGATTTTACCCCATAGTTGTCCAGCTTATTTCTGAATTTTGTCTTCATCCTCTTTCCTGTAGTGTATGAAATCTAACATGTGAAATTGTAATAATATATTTTTAATTTGCAGAAAAAAATAAAAAGTAAAATAGACTTTATATGAAGTTAGTTTGGAAATAACTATGACAACTTTTCCTTACTAAATAGTGTTTTTATCAGACTTCATTGTAATTTAAAGAAAAATGAAACTGTATTTATTAACATTGCTGTATTTTTTTATATTATGTCAGTTAATAATAACTTTGTTTCCTTATGTCTGTCAAAAATTCCATGTAGCACCAAAAGCAAATGCTTCCTAATCTGTGACACAAGCTAATTTATTTTAATTACACAGAGTTCTCTATATCACTTGTCAGTGAGTCAATAACTTTATTAGGCTTGTTCTTCAGTAAGGCCCAGTAAGCACTCACAGCAGGATTACGCATGGATATGTTCTCAAGATTTGGCTTCAGTTCAGAAAGCATTAAGACAGCACTGTGAATTAGAGTTCCGAAAGTCTTCCTAACATGGATACAGCTGATAATTTCTCAGTGTAAGAAATTGTACTTCATCAGCTATTACCTTGTTTCATACACCGAAATGCCAAGGCTTTCAGTTCTGTCCCTCTCACTAAGAGTCAACAGCAAGGGGAGTGTCAAGCAGAGAAAATAAGGTGTCAGCAAGGGGACGCTGACAACACAAAGAGGTGCTATTAGCAAATGCGCAAATGGGCAGTTGTTAAGGTTAGGGATGCAATGAAGCCCGGAGACCGACGGAATGCTGTGTTCTGCAGCAGAGGAATGAAGAGGTAAGGCATCAGGCATTAGCAGCCCTGTCTTCACGTCTTCAAATAACATCTCAGTTTTCTAAAAGAGCAAGAATGTGTCAATGGGGGGAATTTTCATTTCATCTTTTAAATCCTCATTTAGTATGCACTATAACTTGAAGATAGACCCAGGAAGTTCTCTGATGAAATATAAGCACAGATAAAGAGATTTCAAGAAATTTTCTCAGATTCAATCCAGACTGGAAATCTGGTGTTCCCTCATTTTACTTTCTTATAAATAAAGATTATACCAAGTTCTTCATGAGATGGTGACCTACTGTATGCTTTGTGGGACCACTTTGTAACTTGATGGTACGGTTCAACCACTTGAACATCTCAGAAACTTTTCAAATATTGTTCTGTGTAATTCTGCCTGATTTATAGTACCTTCCAGGACTTATTGGACTGTGAGAAAGCACAGAAATAACTACTCTTGCAGAATAGTTCTCCTTCTCATGTACTAAAGAGACCAAGTACAGCAAACTGAACACATTAATCATCTGGAAAGGTAGGAAACAGAGCTTAACCCAGCACTGGAAATTATGAGATCTGGGTCATATAACCCTTGACAAATTGTGTTCCTGTTGACAAAATGGAGACTTAACTGCTGTTTTCAGGGTGGTAAAACAGAAACAAGGGCATACAGCTGATCATGTGCTTTACAATCCTTATTTTCACAAATGATAATCAGCTGAAAAGATTTGAGTGTATTTTCTAAAACAGAAACCCCCAGGCCCTTCCCTTTAGGATAATACATAAAATATTAAGGTGTTTGTTGGGGAAAGCATGCTGTAAGTGAACAGAGCAGGCTGTGGAAGGATTAGGAATAGGGGCTCATTTACATTTCTGAGCACTTTCCCTTCTCAGAAGTCACAGTTTACCCAGGAATCCCTGAAGACACCCTGCCTTGCCAGGATGGATCTGAGCAGGAAAGGATTGGGCTGAAGCATTGGGACCAGATGTGGGGCATGGCCATGGCACAGAGGTGTTGTCTGTGTATAAATGACACCAAAGAAATGCAATGGAGGTGTTATGAGAGATGTGTGTCTCTTAGCATCATCCTAAGAGTGGTCGAATGAAGCATTCTGCTTCAAACCAAGCAAGTTTAGGCATTTTATTTTGGTAATTTGGTTGATTTTTTTTTAATGCTCTATTTAAGTCATGATGACAACGCAAAATTGGAAGCCTTCATACAAATCCAAACTAACAACATGTTTATTCAAAAAATGAAAATTATTATGTTACCATACAACCTCAGCAATAGTTTGGTTTTGTTTAGAGGTACAGACTTACGGAGCAGCACTAACTTACCAAAATAATTCCCATATCCTTTTCAGAATATAAACAAAGCATGTTTCTATACTGATAATGTAGTAGGCAGATGATCAACAGGGTTGGCACCTTTTAAATAGAATCACTAATGCTTTTTGTGTTGCAGTGATGTTGCAACCTTATTGGAATTGCAAAGAAGATGAAGAAGGGCAGGAGAGGTGAACAAAGTGATAAAGGATTTAAAATGATCCCTTTGTGCAATATGCAAACTCCTCTTTACTTTAGTGCATTCGTTAGGTCTGGCTGAATTATTTGGGGTGAATAATTTATGTCACTACTGTTGGATTTTTTTCTATCAAAGGGATTATTTCAAGGCCTATGTGAAATTGAAACATACATGATAAATACTTTGGTGATCTTATTTTGTGTTTACAAATTATATTAAGTAACAACAAATTGCTTGCAACCAGATGTTTGTGTGTATTCCACCAATCATAACAGTAAAGAAGTGCCTGCAAAATACAACCTCAAAATGTATAAATGTATAAATAAAACAAAGAACATTTTAAAAGAACACTTTTAATTTTAGAAAACATCTATAAATGAATCAGCAAAAAGAATTTTACATTTTTTAAGTGCATTTCAGGAAATGTAGGAGATGAGGTAAACATGGTGAAGGTTTCTTTGGAACTCCCTCTCTTCATAGTTAATTTGGGATTCAAAAATAAAATTTTCTTTTCAATGTACAGATTGCATAGCAAAGAATGTACAGGCAGAATTTAGAGTTGAATTTCAAGTGGTCCACATGAGAGACAATTTCTAGGGCTTTGAAACTGGTATGATTACATAGAAGTCATAGCTAGAGGAGCAAGGATTATTCTTCCATGGGTGATTTGAATCCAGAAGGCCAGACAGAACCAAAGCACTTGTACATAGATGTCCCTTATCTCTTTTCTTCAAACATGTGAGCTGCATGCATTACAGTCCTGCCAAAATTTGTCTTCTGCAGGAACCATAGAGAATTAATATTCTACTTAATATCAGTTTTTCTGAGGTATGCTGAAAGAGGGGAATGGGAATCCACAAAGGTTCAAAATTTGGAGACCCTTCAATTTACAGCCTCGATTATTTGTAGGCAAAACCCCTTTGCAGCCTACACAAGCTGAAATAAATTCAACTGTCTTAGCTCTAATTGTTCAATCTGCAGCTTTGATTCTGCGGGTGGATATGAATTCAGAATCCTTGATGATGCTGTATGGATAACTAAACATCTATATTTGCTCTTATTTCATGGAAATATCAGTATCTTAAGAAGGAATTTAGTGGTAACAATGGAACTGAAAAATTTTGCACTTCAGCAATGACGTTGACTCTGCAGTGAGATGAATTGTAAAAGTGGGTACCCTAAAGGTACAAAAAGAGATCTCTGACTAAATCCAACACATTGATTTGTTAGCTGGAATGACAAAATTTTATAAAATTTATCTTCATTACTATGATTCCTCTTTGAAATAGTTGGAACTATTGTTTTGATTCTTTTACTGAAAACATGATCAGAATTTGACAGAACAATCCTAATAATTCAGAACTGTCAGAATTTTTGTTTATTACTTGTTGTGAGAGACTGAATTTGGTTAATGGCTTAAACACTGTTAAAATCACTGAAAGACGTTTGTCCACTGTAGCAAACTGTGCAAAGAAGTAACTGCTCACGGAAGCCCCACCCCTCCCTAATTTGGACTATGATGGGAACTGGAGGTGAGATAAAGGTATCCAATTAGCCCAGGAGAAGAATGTATCCACAAGTGCGAAAGAGTTGATGGCTCAGGCAATCAAGACGTGCTAAACAACCGCCCAGGTGCTGAGAGGGTGCACAGCCACCCCCTCAGGCTACAAACTGGGCGTGGAACAGGATAGGAAAGAGGTAAATCCTGCGCGGAGTGGTGGTACTTTTTCTACTTGTTTTGTCTTTCTGTCACTCTCGCTCCTCTACTTTCTTTTTTTTTTCACTATTTCTTTCTATCTCTCTCTCTCTCTATCTCACATTTACTGTTAAATAAAAATCCATAATATTGACTTCGGCATATGGTCTTGTTTGCACCTTAATTCGGGCAGAGGCATCTCTCTAATAATGTTAAAGAACGCAATAATAACACTCATATTCTTAAATTTTTGTTTAGTTATTTTTACCGATGTGAATTGTACCTAGCAGATGACAAATATATTTTAACACATGTTTTAAGAGAAAGATAATAAAAGCTGCTTAGAGATAGGGGAGTGCTAAAATGCCTTGTAATTCAGTGCCTCCTTTATTGAAGAGATTTGACCCCTATCTCCCTATTTCAAACAATGATCTACAGCAGATGTAGAGTTTAAAAAAATAGATATAAATCAAGAAATATCTATTAGCTGTATTGTTTTTGGGAAAAAGTAAGTTTGAATAGGATCATATTTCACAATTAACTCAACTTCAGGGGACAATGCATGTGGCTTTGCTCTTCATCTAGGTAATTCACTAGATAAGAATGTACTGCATGTGCAGGGTAACAGGAAATATATTCTTTAAACTATTTCAATAAATTATGTCTTGGCTTGCTAGGTATTTTTTTGCTGGAAAGAAACCCAGAGCGTAGGTCCAAAATAAATCAGTGCTTATCATAATGCTTTAAATGCTGATAGACTTCTGTTGCTGTAGTAGTAAAAATCAACTACCATATTTGGTAGTTTTATCATTAAAGGGAGCATCAGCAGAACTAAGAATACAATATTCATATTTCATTGTTGTCTTTAGGGCAAACAAGCGTTTCTGCAGCTAGGTGTGCTGTGTGATGGAGAAGACAACACATTAAAAAAGTGAAGTTAGTTTGGCTGCAAAGGGACTGTCTGTGTGTGACCAGTTCTAAGACTGGATCTTATTTTTAATGACTTATGACAAGAAGTTTTATATCTCTTCTGTGCACAGTATTTTCTAGCCTTTCTCTTTGGTTATAGTTGCTTACTTTTACATGCTCACTGGCATTTATGTTCAAGTTTACGTTTATCTTAATTTTTAATATTCGGCCTTGCAGTACTTTGCTGAAAAGCCTGAGTTTTGAGGATGCTTTGGAAAGGCCACCAGTTTTAACATCTCAGAGTTTTGCTGAATGATTTTTAAAAAGTCTTTCTCTCAAGAACGAGGGCAAGTTTATTTTGCTTTTTTGATTTGTATGTACTCAGAGGAATGAAGAAGTTGAGGTCCTGTAACTCTTGCGTTGCTTACTGGCTTTGAGTCATGGCATGTAATAACATACTATGTGTGGCTTTCTGACTGCAAGACTTCTTACTCTCCACCCTCCTATTCAGTCAGACTGCAGTTCTTGGATACCACAAAAGACCCAGCAGTGGGTGTTTGGGAATAGAGCAAGAGTAAGAAAAGTGCACTTCTCCCTGTACCTTCTGTGATAATTTGAGTGTTAGGTAATGAGAGGAGTTATAGTCAGCCTTAGGAGTACTGCACTTGCTGTCTAATAATTTTTAATTTATTTCACTTTTAAAGAACCTTTTACAATTTGGTCTTCATCATATCCTGAGGAAAGAACTTCACAGATTCATTTATATATATTTCCTTTTTATTTAAGTTCTCAGTTCTTCCCCTCTTAGAGAGACTAATGATTTTTAATATCTTTTTCATAACACCGCTGTCTTAACTGTTCTCCAGCTCATAAGTCCTAATCTATTTAGTTCTTTTACAGAAGCAGTTTCATAGATCCAATCATCCTTTTCTTGCTTCTCTCTGTCGTTTTTGTTCTGCTACATTTTCTTGGTACAGAAGTGATCAAAATAATCCACACATCATGCAACATGTAGATGCAATATGGGTTTTCTCAGAGATAGATTGTTATTCTTGTCTCATTTTCTCTCTCTCTCACCACCATTTCAACACTAGATGTGTTGTAACTCTGTTGAACAATGAGAAGATGAACTGTCCACAGTGGTTCCAAAATCTCTTTTCCAAGCAACAGGAACCAGCTTGGTGTCCATCAGGGTATAGGAGCAGGCAGGATGGTTTTCCTGCACAAGTTTTTTGTATTTCTTCACATTCCTAACAGATAAATCATCAGGTATCTATCTGCAGGGTGAGCCCTTCTGTTAATACCATTACTTTATTCATTGTATACCTCCCTTGCTTATTTCCCTGGTGTGCCTGACCAGCAGATACACTGACTTTAGTTACAACTCTGGCTTGAACTGTGGTAAAGGTACTTGTCTCAGAACACTCCTTCCTAAATCTACTTGCTTTGTTTTTTGTTTGTTCCCCATCACAGACAAAGCCCACCCCTCTTTTTTTAGCATTGTATATCCCCTGCAGCACTTTCCTCTTTCTGAGCTGAACGGTTTTATTGCTTGTAACTTTGCATCGTTTGCTGTTTTGCCTGGGGCTTCTCAAAATTGTTATAGCATGTTAATAAATGCCATCTGCTTTTGTGTATTATATGGTGAAAGATACAGGTCTTCACAGTGTGTCTGCCATCTGACTTTCAAAGATGATACTTTCTCTTGAGGATGTAAAATTATATTTTCACTAGTATTTTTTGCAGTAACTTGAATCTAGATTTGTCTCATTTAACTTCAGGGACCTACTTGAGGTATCTATAATACAAACGCAGTTGTCTTTGTGTCATTGTGGAATCAGTGTAGTGGAAGTATGTATATGATGATTCATCCCATGTAAGAGTTGGCTCATCTTCTCAGAAATACCTGTCTTCCCCTAGCTGACACTCCCTACGCAGAACCTCAAATTGTTCTGCTTATAATTGAGATAGTCTGATTGCATGCTGACATTAGATTAATTGATTCCAGGCTGGGATATTCTAAAATGAGAATTCAGAGACACAAATATTGAAAATCTTAGCATCCAATAAGGAAATTAAAACAAAATAAAGATGAAAAATAAAAAAAAAAAAAAGGAAAAAAAGGTTAATAACTTTCCTGTTTGGTCAAATCAGAAAAAGTATAAAATATTCTCAGAATGATCTTGACAAAGATCAGTTCTTTTTGTGAGCAACTTCTACCACAGTAGATATTCCTGGTGCCTCCAGACAAGACAAATACGTGAGAGTATAATTATGGTTGGCATGGATGAAAGAGTACAAACAGAGCTCAAGTGCCACTTAAAAGAAGACTTATAATAAAGAAGAGGAATAATTATTTTGCCATATTCTTGCCTTACTAAAAGTTATCACTCTCACCTGGATGTGACCCCTGAAAAGAAAGACAAAGGTAGAGAACAGGTTTTCTAGAACACTTCCTTCAACAAACTGAGAAAATTAGGTAATTCTGCTAGAATAATAGGCATTTTTCTATTTCAAATACAGATGAATGGCTAGTAAGGTGCTTGTTTATGTATAACTATACAAATGAAATTATTCAATAGACTACCATTAACTGTGGAAAGGGCTATATATGCTACCTGATGATACAGAACTGAGAACGTTCCCAGCAACATACTATCCAGGTCAGAAAGGTCTGTACCTGTGTTAGTATAACCTTTTTACTTTTACCTTAGTAGAGGGAAGCTTGGAGGAATATGGCCCTTAAAAGATGATTGTTGTAGCTGGAACAAAAATGTCTGGGAATATCATAAAGGATGTTTTCTGTAGAAATTATTTTATTTTCTCTGTTTTGAATTTTCTGTGCACACCTGAGACTGAAAGAGATAATAAATAGGTTGCTCCCTGCATTAAAGCAAAAGGGGATTTCATTAAATAACTAATTAAGATTTTCCCACCTTTGCTGACCTACTACAGAATTGAACAATTACTGACAAAAAGGAGCCTAGCCCTGCATTACAGAAGATAACCTGATATCTCTGCTATTGTTATAATCCTCTGATGAGGGCAAGGACTGCACAGAGCCCCCGAAACCATCTCTACCTCAATTTGGAAACATGAGACACCTAACCTAGAAGAGCAGGTCCTCTAGACCTTCAGTAGAGAGGGACAGATGTAATTTAAAAGAGTGATTCAAATCACCTAGAACCTTTCATGAGTTGTTTTCTGGAGGCACCAGCTTCATTTCTCCTTCTGGTTAGCAGCTTAAGGTGGTCATGCTCAGAAGAGTACTTATATTAAATGTATCCGAGCTAAAATGTTCTTTCTTTCTTTTTGAAGTGGAATGTTTCTGGGAATGCTTTGCTTCTGTCAAATGTGTGCAATCACAAGGTATGAGGAAGGTATGTGTCCTACCTAATCCGTATCTGCTTGCACAAAGGGACAGAGGGCCATCAATGCTAGTAAGTTTTCTATGTTTGTTCTATGTGGTGGTTAATGTAACAAGGATATAAATATGAAGAGAGAAAAGTGTATTAAACCACTGAAAATGTACAGGATCTTTTATTAGTTTTAATTAGAGAAGTCAGAAGCTCCAGAAACATGCAGAAACTCAAAAAATTGCTGTCCACCCATCCCAGTATTAAAAGTGTGGAGGAACAGGCATTTCAGCAGACCTCTGAAAAGACAAAAGAGAATATATAAGGGAGATGGAGAGCTTACTGTTGAATATGATTTGTTGTCTAAAGTTCTGAAAAGAGCTATTCTCTTTTAAATAGCCTCTTCTGTATGTACCAAAAAATAAGCTAGCCAGATGCTGCCTTCAGTGTACAACGGCCTTTTTATTCTGGCAACACTAGAAATAATTGGTATCTCTATAACATCAGGCAAATGGTTTCTATTGAATAGTCAGATTCAAAAATGTGTGGGAATCTGTTGTCAGGGAGAATCTTTAACCACTGTGTTTTCTAATAGCAATGAATCGGGTATTGCAAAATGATTCTTGCCAGATCTATTATGAGGGATTTGGCATGGATGAGGATAGGCAGAAGGGAAGGAAGTAAAATTCTTTCTCATTGTTCAGAGCATCTCTTAGATAAAGAAGGAGGCCGAATCCTCAAGCTCCAGAGACTTTATGACTATACTAGTGTATATACAACAGAGGATTCAGAGCCATTTCATCAGTGCATGAACACATAAACTCAAACTGTCAGAGTTGTGAGGGAACTGGGCTCAGGTGAGACAATACACTTAGAAACATATGCTTGGTTTTAAACACTGTTGGCACATTTTTTAGCAGGGAACAGCTGTTGTTATGACTGTTTTAAATATCTAAGCACAGAAAAGGACAAGGAACCTCTATAAAATATGTAACAACAACAAAAAGTAGAGGTTTAATGGAATTTTCTTAATGTCAATTTATTTAATTAAGGGTGTGCATTTAAGAACCAAAGCCATTTTAATATTTAGTGCCTAGAATATGTTTTACTTGTTTTCTTCTGGTCATTGCTCATGAAGAAAATGTAATATAGATGTTTAACTATACAAAGCCTTAGATTTCGATCCTAATGCTGTCAGCAAATTTAAAGGACTTAATACATCTTTCCATCTTTTTTTTTTAATATAGGAATTATATGTGACAATGGATGAGAACCATGAGCTGCAAAATGCTAAGTGGAGTATGAAAATATGTAATTTTGGTTCACCAAGTGTTCAATGAATTTTGTACTTAGTTTTCTCTGTTTCATGAACGTAGGTTTAGGGTACAAGAGGGTGAAAGAAATTCTTACTATGCATTACTGGAACTGGAAATCCAATTTGAATCCAAGATAGTTAAATATTTCAGCACTCACCAGTATCGCTGGTGTATTGCTACACATAGCAATAGCAACCTATGATCAAGTAGCAGCAATATAAACCAGGGACCATTTCAAGGCCCATCTCAAATGGTGTGACTCACATCATAGGCTTCAACTTCCTCACATTCCTTCTCCAAGACCAGAGCGATTGTGTTAAAATTGCTTAGTGGGACTCTTTTGTGCTTTTTCCAAAATGGCATATACTTTTCTCTAGCTGAGTGTGGGAATTGTCTAAGATACTAATAGCTCCAGGGCAAAAACTGTGGAGAGCACATTAATTAAACACTATGGGAACCAGTGACCTGGCCTTCATGTGTTCACTAACACATATTAAGCCAAAGATTCTCAGTACTGATAAGAAAAGGGAATTGACAGTTTATCTTTATATAAGGAGGCTTTACTTATTCAGTTTTCATTTCGATATTTATAGGAAATTATATAGAAAAAACTGTTATACGTTATGTAAAATCTAGGAAGTACAAGATAGGGTTTGAGTTGTGAAGGTAGCACAACTTATAGCAATTTAGGCATTTTTTCATCCTTTGTGTGATATGAAGCAGACAAAAAATCCTAATGGTGAATTTAAATGACTGCTGTAGTGCAAACATCCAGAGATATCAATTGCAATTGCACGGGTAGTCCTACTGGTAGTATCTTATTTTAGACATTATACTTTTACATATAAATGAAGTATTTCTACCTCAATCTGTGTCAAAAACACCAACCAGTCTCCATGCAAACACAACGCGAGATATACAGGATTTTGAAGCTGATTTCTATCATTCTATCATTCTATTCACTAATTTTTTTGGAAAAAGAATATTTTTTTTCCTCATACTTTCTCGTAATTCAATGAATCTTAGGCTGTTAAATGGTAAGTTTAATGAAAAAATACTGTGTTTTCTGATTCATGGATTTCCATCTGTGTTTAACTTTCATTGTAGAGCTTACTAGAAATACTGTTAATAAAGCCACTGGAATCTAGAAAGTTGTTCTGCTGACCAAACTGTGCAGAGGACTCAGTTTCAACAATGTTTAATAACTTTTCTGTCATCTTGGACTGTGCAAAACCTCTCATAGGAGTAGACTCCTGTCGGGGTAAGTGGCAGGTCCACCGTGCCCTTTTTGAGGGATATAGAGGAAGAGGATTTTGATCTAGACTCCCTAAGGCCTTTCCCCTGAAGAAAAGCAGGGGCCATAGAGATCTTGGAAAAAGGTGCCAGTTTTATTATTTTGGTTGTTCTCACCACCAACAACAGATTCCTTATTATGATAGGAGGTTTAAGGCACCCCCACTCATCTCTAGAGCTAGTTGGAGGCCAGGCTAAATACTCTTAGAAAAATGGCACTGGACAACACGAAATTAAACCTGAGCATTGCCTTATGGGTCACACAGTGCTGTCCAGGAGTCACAGGAGCTGTAGTCACATATTGAGTAGGTTTCTGTTGCCTAGGGAGAGCCATAAGAAGCTTAGCCACATATACATCAGATACCACAAATATTTAATATGGAGATAAATCCCAGCCCCTGGACCCGATTCAGCTGCCTATACAGACACTCAACTGAAATGTCCTGGGGTATCCTGTCTAGTATTTGTTGCTACTTTATATAGACTTGAGCCTCTGGTAGGTCCTGTGTCATAACTGCCAGCTGTATGTGAACATGTCTAATAGTTTATATCTTAATGACTTAAGATGTATATTTCAAAAATCACTGTATCTGAATCAAGCATATTACCTTTCCAGTGTTTCCAGACTCCTTTAGAACTGAGCAGTTAACAGTAACTAGAGATAGATATGTCCAGTTGCCTTTAATACATGAGAGATTTAGGGAAAAAATTGTTGGCTTTGCTGTTGAGCTGCTGTTCTAGTATGTTAAGAAAGGTGTAAATTTTTGAAATCATTGCTAAAAGCTCAGGACATTTCTCAATTTATCCAAACTCAGAAAATAAGGAAAGACTTACGCACCTCATAAATCACCAGTATTTTTTATACCCAAGCATTAATAGCAACTGATATTTCATTGTTGACTTCTCATGGGTAAGGCTGCAAAGGAATTATAACAAGAAATTTTGTTAAACATAGTCTTTTTTTCAAAAAAACCCCAAGTCAACACATACCAGAATATATCTATTTCTTAAACAACATAAAAGAATATCTTGTTTTGATCCTGTTCTTACACTTGTGCAGGTACTCACTGCTTCATTAGACAGCCTGACTATTAGAGTAGGGAGCCATCTGGACAATTGGTCTGGGTCTGCCACGATGATGACTTGCTCAGAGGCTGTTAGACAAAAAAGTTGATTAAAATTAATGAATTGAAAAATAACGCAGTGATATCCCATTGGAAAATGCAGTTTCATCACACTTGGAATAACCTGTGGGAATGTGGTAGTACGATAAGATTTCTCTAGGGCAAAAGAAATTACCTGATTACCGAGACCTTTCTACAATGGTAATGTTTAAACATTACATTTGGGCAATTCTGAATTGTATTTGATATTTAAATTATTTTCTTCTCATATTCTATAAAATAAATAATATTTCATTTACATGACATTTAACATTAGAAAAATTTGCTGTTGTCAACATTCGGGGTTCTAAGAAGTCCAAGTTTATTCTTTTGGGGGACTGAGGGAAGTGCTCTTTTCAATGATAATTATAGAAATCACACTTTTGGGCTAATTTGGAAAGAAAAACAACCTTAAATGCTGGGTTTCCCCTTCAGACTATGAGATATGATTAAAATGTGAAAATACTGTTTCCAGCAAGCTATATAAGCATTAGCACTGTGCCTGAAAGCAATGAGCAAGAGAGGGAACCTTGTCACTGTTATGTTCTCTACTGATTGCCAGTCCCCTCTTACAGATCTTGATCCAAACCAAATTCTCTGCCACTGTGTTGGAGAGAGAAGGGGAATGCTGAACTGCTTGAAGTTTTGTAAAAAAAATAAATTCAAAAGCAATATATTTCCATCCTCCTTCACATAACTGTATTGTTCATTCTACTCATACCTTCTTATTGAAAACATATAAACCAGAAATGGATCTCTTTTTTCATTATGTTTTTTTTTCTAAAAAGGATATTCAGAAGTGCAGACCATTTTAATTAGCAACTTCTAATAAGCCTAAGGCCTATGGCGTCAGATGTGGAAGAAATCGATCCTTTCACAGTGAAAGCATTACAAAGAATTCCAAAATCCTTTTTCTGTCCATGTGATCTGTGCTGAGATGTATTCAGCGGGCAATGCCTTTCATCACACCACACAGAATTTCATGCTAGTACATTAACATTAAGAATACATTTGTTTTCCCCCACAAAGCTTTTGGTAGGAATTTATATGCACTGTCACATACCAGGGTGTCTCTGTGTATGTTTCATGGCATGTAAAATAGTGATAGCATAAACCTGAGATACAGCATAAATGTCAGCACACTTCTTCAGCCGTCTCATAAAACCAGTTCAGCTTCTTAATGTGTCATTCTAAAAGAAGCTGTCCTACATCTGCTGCATTCACCTACAACAGAGAGGTATCCACATCTGTATTGCTGCTATTTTAGAAAATAGCTTACACTGACAACAATTCTGTTTTCCTTCAGAAAATCCTTGAAACAAAATGGTTGTATCTGTTGCTTTCTTGTCTGAAGTAAGCATCTGTCATTTATACTGTGCCAGACCCTTGAAAGGGCTTTTCAAAAGTTAATAACTATTTTTCACAGCACTCAGTGCATTAGGATTTGTTAATTTGTCAACTGGGTAACTGAAGATGTAAGGAGAAAAAGTGACTTAGTCAAGGCTGCACATGAAGCTGGCAATAGCAATAGGTGTAGAGTTCAAATCTTTTCTTTCCGCTGTTCTATTGAATGCTTTTCCACTTCGTGAATAAAGATGATTTCATTCTGTTTTTCTCAGGACCGAGGAACTAATTCATCAGTGAGGAGAAATAAGTTGTTCTCTTTTTTTTCTGTTTTCCTTTTTTTTTTTAATGTAAAGAAATTTTCTCAAATTTTGAAAATTCTTGTCCAGTCAAAGCTGATTTACTATTTGCTTTGGAGATGACTGTTCACCTACTTCAGATTAGCTTACAGATTCCAGTACTTTGTCCAAAGACAGAATTCCTGAAGTTTAGAATGGGAGACCAGACTTTCCAAGGATAATAACTCTCTTTGCCAATACACTATTGCTTACATCAATCAGGAAATATCACTTTTTTTTTTTATACAACCCATAAAAGTGGAGTGGGATTTTATTATATACATTTTATAATCTCTCTGTAATGTAGAACTAAGCACTTTATTTTTAACAAAGATACATAACTGCATGAACAATGATTCATCTGGCCAAATGTAGTCATCTGATTCATGGTTCACAATACTCATATACTACAACTAACCTGTTCAGATGTGGCAATCCAGGCGGAGATATCTAAGTTTACTGATAAGTGTTGTCAATGCTACATTCTGTTACATACAAAAATTCAGGAGTGCTTTTTTCTTCCCAGCCTAGCCAAAACATAGTAGATTTTAGTAGATTTTTTTCATGGCCATAGAGTAGAATATATTAAATTCCAACGGCAGACAGCTTAAGGGGAAAATAGAAAAGGTGTACACTTTTTTTCTTCAGTTCTGTGATCTAACACAGTCTAAAAGGCAGACTAAACCCTGGAGAGTGGTATTAAGTCCATGAGGTGTCCTAAGGCTGATGGGCAGTGAACTCTGCTTGCAGAAAGTGCCATGGAGAACTTAATAATAAATTCACAGCACAGAAGTTCATCTGTGATCATATCACTTGCATTTCATTTAACTGCCCTATTGGGAGGAGAGGTTATTATTAGGAACAGTCTTGGAAACAGCCCCTGGCATATTTCCCCACAACTACATTGAGCATTGCCTGGAAAATATGAAGAAGCAAAGCTAAAACCATGCCTATGATCTTGCTTACAATTAATACCACAGATGGTTGCCTGTCACAGAACCCAATTGTGTTTCAGTCTTGTTTTGTTTAATAGGGCAGACTTACCCTAAAACCCTAAGTTCAGCTTTGTCAAGTGTTTATATTATTTAGTTATTGCAATCTTTCTACTTTTCACTTCTATGTAATACACATAGCAGAAGAAATTTTCTATACAATGGTACTGACAAAAGTTGAATCTTGTCTTTAGATTATGATTGCATTAATTCTGAAAGATACCACCATTTGATCTTATTTTTCTGGCCTATATGAAATTTCTTCCTTTCTTCTCACCTCTATTAACATATCCTTTTATATCTAATTGATTTCTCATTCCATCCACATCTGCATAAATTTACTGTTCCATAAATCAGTATGCAAATGTAGGCTGAACAACCCTACTGTGTAGGTGTGAATGGGTCACTGTTGCCATGATTAGCAGCACATCTGCTGATGTTGATGGTTATTTATTGTGTCTTTGCTATATTGTGTCAGAAGAACCTAATGATCATTTGTTACCGAGAATTCCTGACTAAATTTGATAGACAGCAATGGAAAGGGCAAACTCATATGAATTTTATCTCACTCAGCAATTACCATTTTTTTAAAGGGCAGGTTCAATTCACAGAGAAAATTCTTAAGATAGATTTTACATTTGTGTTCATTTCTTAAAAGGGTTATTTGATGGAAGAATTAATTTACATTATTTCATCAAGTAAAAGGTTTCCCTTGCCAAGTCCTAGTCCTTGTACTCAATTACATTTAGATTAAAAAAAAAAACAAAACATTTTTTCCAGAACAATTCTGGTATGTGCATTTTCTAGTGTAAATTTTTCAAAGTATTAAGTCTTGGTGTTACTGACTGTAAACATTGCAAATTTTAGATACTGATATTCCTAAATGGAAATTACAATACGCCTTAAACTTAAAATCTTAAAATACTTTTAGTAATGCAGTCTGCTATGCAGATGAAAGCTATCTATATACTGAACTGCATTAGTCACAACCTGGCAGTATGTCAATGATTATTCCCCTCTGTTTAGCACCTGTGACATCATGTCTATTCTGCATTCAGTTTTAGAATCACCTGTGCAAGGAAGACTTTGAAAAGTAAGTCCAGCAAAAGGTCATTCTTGAGTACAATTTAGGGAACTGAAAAACTGGAAAACCAAAGGGACACTGAAAAAAATGGGTTTATTAACTCTGAAAACAAAGAGGTTGATAGAACTGAAAGACTGTTTGCACCTATATGATGCAGGATTGTGGAGGAGTCAGGCTCTTGGAGGTGCACAGCAAATGCACAAAAGCAGAGATGCAAGTTGCAGAAGGGGAAATTCAAGCTGTAAGGAAAAAAATTTGCAAGGATGGTGGTAGGAACACGGATTGTAGGGCCCAAAGGCCCTGAGGGGTCCCCATCCCAGAGATATTGAAAACTTGATTGCACAAGTTTGACTGATATGGAAGTCATATCCTCTGAGGAGTGTAAGAGTTCTGAGGAATGATCTGCTTTGTATTATATACAAACTGCTACCAATTATTTGAAGCAAATATGTAACTGATCAGCATTGCTAAAATCTCTTGCCTTTTGTATTGCAATGCCTTACTTGCTGCCAAAGACAAGTTTTATATTTTCCTGAGGTAAAACAGACATGTCTGTACTTTGCAACCTAAATTTCTAGTGGAGACTGCTTTTAGAACTGATACAGTCTCAGTGACAGGTTTGCTTTACCGTGCAAAGGAAGTGATATATGTATTGATACAAGGGATGTCCTTTGACATGTCAAAGGTTTTTTCATTTTTAAGCAAAAGAGAGGACAGCAAGCAGCAGTGTATGAGGATTAATGTATAATTCATGTATGTTTCCTCTTTCCTGTGTTTTGACCAAATATTGTCTTTAAACATCCTGAAATGGAATCCCTGGAAATAAAATGTAAGAAACAAGGGAGTATAGAAATGTATTCAGAAGCTTGAATAGTGCTGCAGGTATCTGAACCTTTGTTAGTGTTACTAATCCTTTCGTATCCTCCTTATGTCTGTATCTTATGGACTGTTATTCATATGAGTTCTAGAGTCCAATTTTCCCCTACGTAGCTCATGCAGTACTTGTATCAAATCCATATTGCTGGTCATTGATAAGTCTGAAGAACGGCCAGTGAAGACCGGAAGTCATATTTTATTTGGGAATGTTTTGGGTTTTTTGTAATTCCCAAGGCCACAATGGATGGTGGCGCATTCCCATTCTCTAATTGCTAGACTCAGGATGCTAAGACATCACACCAACCTGATTGAGTCAGGATGCCTCATCAACACTCTTATTTTATGAATAAGAGTCAGGATTAATAAAAGGAAACAGAAAATATAAAGATAATACAAAGAAAAAAAAGTGGAAGATGGATAGAAGGAGATTTTCTAGAAGAAAATCTAGATAATAAAAGGAGTAGAAAAACAGGCTGAGATGAAAACTAACGAAGAAATTATGTTCTGCACTTGGGAATCAATACATTGCAGCTTAAGAAGCCTGGAAGTAAAAGAGTCTTCTGAGCCTCACATGTTAAACTGAAGATATATTATTCTATTCTACCATGCAATGTCAAATGTCTCTTGAAAACCTAAATAGATTATGTCTACCACTTCAGTCCTATCTGCTCCCTGCATTCTCCTTATGATAAGACAGAGATTTATATTCTTATTCTTCTCTGATAGGTGCATCAATTTCTGCTGTCAGTTTGCCTGTCCAAATAACAAACCTGCATATCACAGAACTGCTTTAAATGTAATGTTGATAGATGTTGTTTTTGTGCACTTGGCATCAACTTACAGTCACTTTCCTACAAACTGCAACCTTCTCAAGAAACACTTATTTTCTATCTTTTCCATATTATCACCATCAATAATTAATTATGGTCATAGAGCCATTATTTGGGACATTTCTAGGAATTTTGTGCTTCCCTGTCACTAAACTGATTCACTAAGCTGTTTGGAGTGCCACACTCTTTCTGGCTTCAAAAAACCTGGTTTGCATTTTGGGGATAGAAGAGTTGCCAACACTGAACAAAGACATGCTTTCAGTGAGATCTCTGATCTGATAAAGCATTGCAAAACGTTCTCCTGCCTCTCTGCCTGCTGCTGTTGCCTGCCAGCACTCACCCATGCCCTCTCCAGGAACTTGCACTGCCTCAGCTCCAGGCAGCAGCCCCCCCACCCCTGCCTCCTGCCTACTGCACACCTACTTCTGCCTTTCCTCTACTCCCAGCTAAATTATTTGTCCAAATACAATTTCTTTCTCCAGATTCTTACTTTCTTCTACTTGTTACTTTTCCCTCACAGAAGCAGTAATGGCATCTAAACCTTGACTAAGTAGTTGATCTTAGCCAGTACAGTCAATGACAAAAACCTGGATTCTTCCAAGATGTTACTTCAGCTCCTTTTCTCATGAACCTACAGCATGGGAATGTAAACACCTCCCAGAATGAATAAAGCCAGGTTTTAGTCTCTCTTGAGTGTTGTTGCACTGGTTTCTTATGTAAATAGGATACAGAAATAAAGTCAGAAAAAAATTTTATGCAAAAAATGAACTATGTACTGGATAATACTATACCATTATTAAAACTCTTGTTGTTTGGGCTTTTTTATTTTTTTTAATTCCATTTTGAATATTATTCTCCTACATATTTTGCATTCCTAATGCACCTCCCTTATAACTCACGGGAAAGAGATTTCACACGCTGCTCAGCACACTGCATAGGAACTGTTAATTTCTTGAATAAGCTACAGATGCCTTCATTGGTTTCAGACTTCTTAAAATATTCAGTTTGCAAAACTGGTATTTTACTTGTCTATAAACTCGCAGGTCTGTTGTAATGCACTGTGTATGAGTTTGCTCTTTTCCTCCTTATCTTCATATATTCACACAACATTCACAGACATTCAGTGGGTATCATGTACAACAGTATATTCTAAATGTTATTCCTTGCATTTTAAAGTCATTTTGCCTCAAGTATTTCAGCATTATTAGATTAAAACTCGCAGTCATGTGTGACTACATATAACTTTTAAAAAAACTATTTGAACAGTGTTTATGAATATATCTTATTGATCGCTACTAAATATGTTACATTTTTTCTTGCTGTTCCTAGCACAAGGAAGTCAGTAGGAAACTTGTCACAGGTCACAGTGGAACTTTGGACCAAACTTATAAAACTATGGCATTATTATTGAAGTTAATGCTTAACAATGACCATGACAGAATGAAAATGTCCTCAATTCTTATGTAATTCTACCATAGTAAGTAGGATTAAGCAATAGAAGCACTATGCAGGTTACCTGTAAGACATCTTGTTTATTTTTTCATGAACGCTTGCATACCAATTTCTACCGGAATGCAGTTAAATTTCTGCTAAAGGACATGTGATGGAAGAGTTCTGCCTATTGCAGTGGTACAAGCACTGCAAGAGTTTCTTACCAGACTGGAAAATGTACTCACGTACATTACAATAGTGAACAGGACTGGAAAATTTCCAGTTCAAAATATTAATTATTGAGTTTATTCAAAACAACTGGTAAGATCACCAAGAGAATTGTTTCAAACTTAGATAGGTGATGACATTTTATTTTTTCAGTTTTGAGTGAAAAATCAAAATACTAAATCATTCATGCAAAATGGAATTTTGGAAAGCATCCATTTAAAATTAAAAATTTAGATTTGAAACTTAATTTCTCAATTTCATTCCATCTCATTCCATTTCATTAATTTAAATACCAAATTAACTAACTCATGTGTTATACACTATGAAAAAACCCACTTGGTCAAAACCAGCCCTTTACTGAATAGTTTCAATTCATCATGTTCTTTACAGCTATACATTTCCAATGAAGCAATCAGATACTTCTTACTGCATACTGAATATATAATTTTTCAAGGACATGAATCTTACAATAAATATCCTATGTCACTTTTTCTGATGATTGAAGAAATCAGCAGTCCTGTTAACTTTTTTACCTAGAGAGTCAAATATGACCAATTTTTTAAAGAAAAATCCTTAATTCCTGAAATAAAGGGTTTAACAGATTTTAAAACATATACAAAATGTAAATGCCCAATCACAATGAAATTCAGAATATTCTACAATTTTTTTTCTAAGTTAGATGAGAATTTAGTAACATAGTAGTATATTGGACAGCATAGAATTGTATTTTGCTACAGTGTTACAGATTGTTATATTGTATAATTGTATTTCTGAAAGAATGTCCAGTTTCTTTACAATTTTTGGCCAATAATGCGCATTCAGCTTTTTATTCCTCTTCCTTGATGCATTTACAATTACAATATTTAGTCAGAGAGACCAAGGGGTTGATTCTAAGGGTTAAATATGCTATAGTTTAAATAATGATTACATGGTCTAAAAAGCAGATTGTTGCAGCAAACAATTTTGCAATATGACAAACATTCCATGAAAAACAACACAAAACAAGAAATTACCCAAAACCAACAAAGCAAACAAACAGAAGCAGCACACAAATCTAAATGTTACTGTGAGTTTAACCAATGTCTGGAAAAGATAATAGAAGGAAACAGCTGTTTCATTAAAAACTGGAATCAAATAACTCAAGGAAAATTGTTACACCAGATCTTCATCTGGTGTAAATTGTTGTGGCTGTCTTACCTTCTTGAACATTTAGAAAGGACTGTTCATGTAGGTATCATAGCAAGTTTCACTGAGTGAGGAGCTGTCTACTGAGTAGGGCAAATACATGAATTTTGAACAAATTCGTTGAGTCAGTGACTTGATGAATCTTATTCCAGGACTTCCACTTTTGTATCTCTTTGATTCAACTGTAAAGTGAAGGCTTATGTGAAGTGAACTGCATCTTATCCATCAAGGAGTTCACATCTTCAATGACTGCAATTCTTTGAAGTGTTGGGAGAAACAGAAATATTTATCATATTCTCAAGGTGGTTTCTGAAGCTTTCAACCTTGTATCTAGATTACAACCAATGCCTCTTTCGTCAGCCCTTTCGTAGACTGTGAAATCAGCATTCTGATTGAAAAAAGACATTCTCAGCACTGGAAGCACAGGGGAACTAGGACACATAATCAATCTTCAGACTCCCAAGAAACCTGCTAACGGGGTTTTAGTTCTGTAGTCATCCAAAGGATTAGACTGCTTGGTAAAACACCTTCACTCTGCCTCTTACTCTTTGTGTGCCTTAGCCCTTTTTCCTCTCTCTGTGATAAAACAATATGTTGCCTATATTTTCTTTTTAATTATATTTGTAAAATATCCATTGCTAGTTTTTCACTCAGCCAAGCACATTTTGTGGTGAGATCACAGGTGATTATAACACTTGAAAGATACACCCAGCACGGTATTTTCAATAAAAAAGAAACCCAAATCCTCCTATATTTTTACTTTTGCTGGTTTGGAAGTTCTTCCAGAAAGAAAACAGCAACAGCACAGCTTTTGTATCTGTCATAAAGTGTATGAGAAATATTATCACAGAACTAATAAGTTAATATTATCTTCTCAACTAGTGGTGCCTAGATCATTGATAAGTAGAAGCTTATATTTACTGTGCAGTGTTTCAATTCCCCCTGGCACCTTACTCACTCTTGAATGCACAATTTTGTTTATAAGTATTGTTCCACTTTCTTACATGCCACACTGTGCTCTCTCATTGTTTTCTGTTCCTTTCAGCCATTTCCCTGAGATACTGTAGTGCTCTTGATATCTTCCAGTCACTTCATTAGTTTCCTCTGGTAGCCATCCTCATAGTGAGCTCTTGACAGCACTCATCAATTCTGGATGCTTCAATTAATTGAGCCAGCACCTATCTTCCCGCTGCTTCTGTTAGCTCCTTCCTCCAGTACTTTAAAACACCCAGCAAAGCAATACTGTGGGATGGTAACAGCTCAGTGACTTCAACACCGTGAGAATGGGCCGACAGTTTAATCAGAAATTTTAGTCAGAAATATCCTACCATCTCCCCCTGCTCCAAATTCAATTTTCAGCTCTGTTTCTAGGGACTCGTAACAGCATAGAAATCAAGAAAGATAAATGAACTATAGGGTTTTTTTTTATTTTTTCCCCCTGCTTCTAAGTAGTAGTATGTTTTTTCCTGGATTGATGAGCTCATGAGAGAGTGAATTCAGAGGTCTTAAAGCAAATGTGCAGTCCTTTCCATTGTCCTCTATTCATGCATTTGGGATCAACATGTAAGTGCATGTGTGTGTTTGTATGTGTATGTACGTCTGGTGTGACCTGAAACTTTTAAACACACTAAGTAAATTGTTCCACCCACCCAATTATTTAATTGTGAGTTTATTATCTATGTAACAATCAAAAACAATATTTGCCTGTTTTTATGGAAATTCAAGTGAACTAAGAAGGAAGAAACACTCTTTGCTGTAATCCTCCTTTGAAGTGTATACTTGCTAGTAAGTGCTTTTAAATTAGTACTTATGTATTTTACATTAATTTATTGGTTTTATAATTTTAACCATAACACATAATTTGAGATCTGACCAAATGCAAACAAAAATTAAAACTACTCTTCTCCTGCAGCTGTTCAGTAGGAAATCAGCAAGTTGTAATGTAAGGCAACCACCTCCAATTAACAAAACAAACCAACCAACCAAACAAAAAAACAACAAAAAACCCACCCAAAGCAAAAAAAAAACCCAACCAAACAAACAAAACAAAAAAAAAAACCCAACAACTTTAAAATAATTAAACATTGCATTCAGTTATTGGGAGGGTAAATGTGCAGTCCACAAAAATACTTCTACAGCAGAGAAAGATATTAAGATAGTGAAGTGAATATAGGTAAATACTTTCTTGGAAAAAGGAAGAATAGTTTTATATAAACTAATCTGTTACGGTCTCTGATGTTATCTCAGACTTGGCTTACCTTGAACCCGCACACACATGTATAGTTACATGAAGTATTATAACCAAGCCTTTCTTTATACATAGCTTGTAAAACCAGATTTGGTGGAAATATTCATCCTCAAATTCAAAGCTCAGATGTGGAAGATCTGATCTCATCTTTGTTGCATGTTATCAAGGCTTTTTTTATAGATGTCATTATTAGTATGCTGAGAATTGAGCCATTTGTATGTTTGGGCTAGGTTCTAACCATCTAGGACATTTCATAAGTGAGTGGAAGCTGTGTAAGTTAGTACAGAAGGAGAATTAGAATTTTAATCAATATAGTTCAGAAATGTTTCTATTTCTTTTAATTCCTTCTTTATTCTTCCTTTTTGCTAGCAAGCAGAACTATTATGAAGGTACTATGGTGCAATTAAGTGCATTTTGCATTTGAATAGGCAACAACATTTTTGCTGTAGTTGTGATAATTGTCTTACTGTAAAGTGTGCCGTTTCTCCAGAAGAACCTGGATCTCATAAACAATGGAGTTCAGTGCTTCTTATGCAGCTTGTTAGTTATTGACAGTGAAGGAGTGATCCAATTAGTCAGTGATTAATCACAGGTTTCTTTAGGTCTCAAACTGTGTATTGAAAATTTATGGAATAAAGGAGTATTTCATGCACATGTCTTCACCTAATGGGTAATCACCACCTGAGAATGAGAACTGCATTTAGAAAAAGAACAACAGGGACAGCATCATAAAGTACTAATCATTTGATTAATTCTTCTTGTCACTGAGAAACATACCTTTGCCAGGCAATCATAATTATAATGACATTAAAATTAACTAATATTTTATTGTCCACAAACAGTAATGAGAATATTCAACATTTCCAGTTTAACCAATTCTTTGGCAATTTAACGGCATACGAAATTAAAATTTGCTATACAGAATTTAATTGTGAGAGTATGAGACATGAGAAAATGTGCATAATTTCAAAGACTGAATAAGTTTAAATGCTATTTTTAGAGAAACCTACTTAACACGCAAAGTGAAATATTTTATCTTGTAAAACATCCCAGTGAAATAGTAAAGGAAACACACAATCCTTTAAATAAAATACAAAATATTCACATTTTTATTTTATGTATGTACAAATGCTTATAACATGTCCATTTCAGCATGATTTATCAACCTATCTTATATATCCCACTATTATGTGCTTTCCAGTTTTCAGTTGTTCAGTTACTAAAAGTATCTGTCAATTTTTCTTTATTCCAGGCTAAACAATCATGACCAAATTTCAGATAAATACTAACCTTATTATGCTTAAATCTGACAGCCATGTGGAATATAATAAAGGTAGTTTGATAAAGTAGATGATGAAATATAATAGGAAAACATAGACTTGTCAGGGCTGAACCATAGCCCCCAAACTGTTTCAATTTTGCGATAAAATAATTCAACCCACATTCAACATAGAAAAAATGAAAATTTCTTAAATAACATTTCATGTTTTCCTTGTTTAAACCAACGTATCCTTGGTCTTGGTGTACTGTCTGTATCTCAGCTGCAAGACTGACCTAGGCACCCTGGGTTCCCTTCGTAGGCAATAGAAAAAGCTGGGACTTCATCAACATAATTCTTTTCATCCCAAAAGTAGACAGTTAAAATATGTGGGCTAAAAGCACTCATTTCTCAGAATTGTCTGCAAGAGTACCTTAAAGTTACGAAGATTTCAACTTTATTCCTTTTGTCTTTTCCACTCAGTGTCACATTGTAAATTCATCAGAGAAATTAGCTTGATTGAGCATGATCTGCCTTCAGTAAACCAGTGAAAATAAAGGCAAGAAAGGATTTCTTTGGAAGACTACCTTTGTGGTCCTGTCTATAGTTATCTTTCATGGATACAATATGGCAGAATAGATGGTGAGCTAGTGGACTTGAAGATTTCTGAAATCATGCAATTGGTGAAGAGCTGGTTGCTGTTTTTATTTATGTTTTCTCTCTAGATGATTTTCAAAAAATAAAAATCACTTGACTGATTTATCTGTGCTTTGCACTCACAGTTAAAAAATACAGACTGAGTTACTTCATAGAAAAACTCTACAGATAACGTTACCGGACTTTATGACACCAGTATTTTGTTGTGCTTGACCTTTAGCTGGTAACTGCCAGTAGATTTCTAACAGGGTTTTTTCTAAAAGAATTAAATGATGAATAAAGACAGCTCCGGACTTCTTCACTGAATAACAGCAAAATTGCTGAATTTATTCAGACAGCCTGGATAATAATATCATAAACAGAGAAACTATCCATCTAGACTAGAAAAATCTGACTTTTCACATTGATGGTATATTGACCTTCTTCCATTTTTTCATCCCTCCCTTATTTTTAGAGGGACAAGTGTGTCAAGGCAATTCTTCTACAGTTCTTAGAATTTATTGCATCTAGTCAAATTATCTCTTATTATTGTGACTGATTTGTGCTATAGATATTTATGTCTGTTTTTAACCATCATCAGAATAGAACAATTAAGTCTTGATTCTGACTTTTCCTATTTTTAATAGTGATTCTGAAACACACGGAATAGTCAGTAGTGTGTCAGAAACACAAGCCATTCCTAAATGTAGGTCTGTGGGGTTCTCTTCTTTCCAGGGCTCTGACAATTTCTTATTGTGGTACAGGGAGGCTTTATTAGTTATACTGAGTTTTATTTCAGTTACTGTTAAAAAATTTTTTTTTACTTGTTTGTCAGTTCTGATTTTTTCCAATTTGATTCACTTCCACCTCTAACTTAAATGAAACTCAGAAGATGCATCAAGAGAAAGCAAAAGTGCTGTTGGACTTACACAGCATTTGAATGAGTTCTGTGAAAGTCATGTTAGAAAAGACAGAGGGTAACTCTTTAGCTGATGACAGAGCAGGATTTATTTCTTCTGTCGTTCCTGAGGAACCTGCATAAATTTTTCATGATTGTATTAATGCATATGTAGAGGAAGTAAAAATCATGCCCATTTTCCTGTTGAATGGGCTGATTTGAATTAACCAGAATATAGAGGATAAGCATATCTCTTTTTCATTTTGAACTGTAATGCTGAATCTTTTGAATATCACATTTAGTTTATTGAAATACAATTTTTATTGGCCAATGCATGAAAATCGTAAGAAAACACAGCTAGTGCATAATGTAGATGGTGCTTTTTTTACAGTATGCACTAGACCCATATTCCACAGACTAGACTGTCTTTCAGTTGGTCTCTAGGAACACATACATTTTTCCAGAGTGTTTTCTTTCACAGTGTGACAGAACTTGAACTTGTGGACATTTGGAGCTTGTTGTAAAACTCTATTTCTTGCTTAAGCCTTTAAAAAAAGTATCTATTTTTTTATTTATCTGTGACAGATTAAAAGCCTTCTGAAGATAAAGTTTTCATTGGGTCAGTGACATGGTCCTGGTCACACTGAGACACTCCTCTTAAAGAGGAGAATAATTGTCTTTTGGGAGAAGTCATTGAATACAAATATTGGCTAAGTTATTATTTTTTGTAAGGTGTTTAGAACTTGGGTAAGAATTTAATGTGTTGGAGTGCAGGAATTTTTTCTTAGTATAATGATTTTAATAGATCTAGCACCTTTCTTCTGCCTTCAAGCAGACTAGGTATCTTTCACAAAATTTTAACATAAAATTATCATACGATCTGATTCTGGTGTGAGAAGGCTGCAGTTCAGGTGACTCATACAACAGATAGACTTGGGGTTTGTATTTCTCAGACAGTTCCCTACTGTTTTGTGTCTGTGGTTGTCCAGGTAGAATAGATATATTCCTACTTGATTTACTTACACTGTCACATAGATCATGTTATGTAATTTGTCTTTCAAATTTTTCATGGATAAAGAAACTGAAATTATACAAGTAGGCCCTACGCCCAATTCAAGGTTCCTTTAAAATAATCAGAAAGAAAGAAGTTAATATGGCTGAATCAATTGAAACAGTTTTACAAAATTTTGTTGCCCTAACTTTTAGAAAGGAAGGAAGACGGGGAATGGAAGAACCTTGACTTGAATCTCAAAGGTCTGTCACTTAAAAGCTTCCATTTTCATGAGCTGCGTGAAATGAAAAAGCATTCCAAAATGTGGACAGTGTCCCAGAAAGTTTTTTGAAGATCTCTTGGCTTTTGGAGACAGAATAAGCAGAAAGACACGGAGTATTATTTTAGTCCCAAAGAAAATATTTAATTCTCCATTTGTTATTGAATATTAGAATTCCATGGGTTGATTCAGATAATTTTAATTAAATTTCCCCCAGGCAGAGATTTAGGTGCTTACTCCAAACTTACCTGATATTAAAAGAGAAATTTGCCAGTGAAATTAAGTCTAAGTGTGTAAGTTACAGCAGCCTTAAGACAGTAGCAAATTCCACACCGGTAATTAAAATTCATTTATAAATCTGTTTATTTTGGTTTAGTGGAAAAGTATTATTATTTCCCTTGACAAATATTTGAGGTACTCTTCATCTTTTAAAAGCATCTAGTCTAAAAGCAGAAAAAGCAAAATAATATCATTTGTACACAACTCACTTTGTTTTTCTTCTGCATTTTTGAGAAGGGTGATATTTTTACATAGCAGAAGGCTACATCAGCTAGGGTGCCAAACTCTGTGCATGCCTAAAGTAGACTGAATATCTGCAGAACAGACTGCAACATGCAGTCATCACTGGTAGGCAGTCATAGAGCCATAATGCTACAACATAGAGCCACAATGCTACTTCTCCTCTTCCTCTTCATATCTTTTAAAATATTCTTTAAAAAAATGAATTCACATTATATGTATCCTGGATTATTTTCTTTGTCTTTAAGTTACCAAGATAAGTTATGAAAAATGTGTCATTTATTTGGATTTTTTTCCCTCCAATTATTCCTCATATGTGATTAATGAAAGAAAATATCCCTGTGCAGAAATAGGCTGATGTATTTTCATCTCTAGACTAGAAGACAGTTTGTGCTGAAATGTAGGAGGAAATCTGAGATATTGCCCTTAAAGGATTACAGAACAGAATTTCATTCATGCTCACGTAACATAGTGCTGCAATTCATAAACATGCAAATTGAGTTCTTCCATACATTTAGTGTGCATATGCCTGTGATAACAACAGAAGATAATGTGCTCTTTAAAATATTTTCAAATATGGCAACCTACATAATAGATAGTGGGAAATTAGTTGCCTGCATTCTCCACTCAAACTTCATGGAAAAGGTACTCAGAACTACTACTGACAATAAAGAATAAAACACTAGCATACATTCTCCCAAAAATGTACAGATACTTTTATTAGAAGTTAAAAGGAAAGCAATCTCACTATAACAATAACAAAAATCACAATAATAGTAATAATAACAGTAAGAACAATAATCCTACCTAAACCTGGGCAAAAGATACAGCAGAAATTCAGCAATGCATATAGCAACCTTCTCTCTTTTCTCCTGCTGCCTGAACCGTGTGAATCATCGAATCTTGTTGGTAACCATTTTTCCTTTCCCCTCTCGCCTTCTCTCTTTCTTTTCTTTTTCTTCTCTCTTCCTTTACCCTTTTAATCTGTTTTCTTATTTGACACTTTGCCTTCTCTTGTGGATAACTTAAAATCAATTAATTGCATTTTATTAACATAGTATATTGATTGTTTGCAATAGGTGTTTTCTGTGAACTGATTTTTTGTGATGGCTGTCTTAGTAAAATGCTTTTCTTGGTTGTATTTTACTCCTGTAAAACCTTTTTTTCCAAAATATCTTATTTTTCTCACTAAATTAAAAGAATTTCTCTTAGAGAAGCGTGTGTGACTCTTTCTCCGGACATGAATTTGAGGTTATAACAAACAAAAAGGCTTTTGAAAAGTCTTAAATAAAAGGTAACTGCTCTGGGCAGTTTATTGCTTAAAATTTGGAGTGTAACAACTGGTTAATTCTTTCTTTGTAAAGGTGCAACATTGTCAGTTGTACTAAAGTACATACACTAGTGCATATATAAAAATCTGCTTCTCTTTTACCAGTCTGGAACAATTTTTTTTTCCTAAAATAGACATCAATCAGTCAACATCCTCTCCTAAAAGCAAAATCCTGGAAAAATAAAATATTTTTGCATGTAACCAAGATCAAATGTTATCAAACAAAGAGGAAAAATGAGCTCAGACTGAAAATTTTACCTTAGGTCAGTCTCCTTCATTTAATCCAGACCTTCTCTGGCAATTAGGGCTCTTCTGTGACCAGTCACAGGCAGAGAAATGAGTCCCAAGTAAGCAGTATTCAAACTCTTTTGGAAAAGGTCAAAGCCAAATCTATAAATCTGCCGTGGAAACTGACTGCTAAATGTTGTGGATTAAATAACAGGGTTACAAAGTATATATTCTAGAAGAAAGCACCACTAGGTAAAAATTTTTGAAAGGTTTTGAGGTACACAACCTGATGAGGGGTCAGAAGTGTGAATGATGGAGTCAAGAATGAGAGGTTGAAACCTCAGCAAGCTGAGAGGTAAATATTGTAAGAATTTGAACCAGATTCCTGGACAACAAACAACTGGACTATTCAGCATCAGCTAGTCTGGAAAAACCCGCAAATCACCTTAGAAAAAAGAAGCTATAACAGCTTCTGCTGTTTTTTCTTTTTACTTCCCTTATTTTTGCAAATCAACTTTCAAATGTACTGAATCTTTGTTGCCTACCTTTATCTTAATATATGAAACATGTCCAGGAGTATTCTGGGCACAGAGATGAGCTAGCATAAGACAACCTATGTTTATACACGTCTTAGAGCTTCCAAAGTAGAGGTGGGAAAGCTGCATTTTGAGAACGTTTCTTGGGACCTCACAAGTGCTGAATCATGCCCAGTGGTGTCTGGGAGAGTTGTCCTGAGCCCAAGGCATGTCAGGGACCAATCTCACAGTTCACAGACTCTGGTGTCTGGTAAAGTCCCTGAATGCTCTTCAGTTTGCTTGGCTGTCACACATACAGTGTACTGAGGGCAATTGTTCTCCCTAAACTAATACTGGAAAAAAACCCACAACAATTTGTGCACACTTATAGACAGGCACTTGATGCCTGCTATGCTGGATTAGGATTTTGGAGTTCCTACATGCCAACATTTTCTCTGTAAAAGGCTTCAATCTGATCCTGACTATGAGGAACAATTTTTTGTGTTCACATTGCAATATTACTCAGTTGAATAAAAATTTCAAGCGACAATGCTTCCAGTTGTCTGATTTGGGGGATGTAGTTATTTGACTAAACATTTACCCTTATTTATCATGTTATCATTGAATAAAGGTACTTATATGCAGTTATTTGCAGGTGTAGGTAGGTTTGTGTATGCAAAAGTAAAGGTGCCAAATTATGTGATTAATTTTCTCTTGGTCACAACACAAGCTCATGCTAACCTGAGATATTGCATCTGCTTATATATGACACATTCAAGCCTATCCCTTTTAATCTAAATTCATAGTCATCTGGTGTCCATACAAGCCGCTTAATTTTGTTTCACTGCTTCTGTCCTAACTGCATGAATTCAGTACAAAGCAGGGATTCACACTGCAAAATTGTTCTGCATAACATATATCATGGAAGTGATTCACAGGACCAAGTAGCAAAGAGACAAGAAGTGAACATCTATAACTGCAACTTTTAAAAACAACTGTAGCACATTTACTAGGAAGATCTCTTGGTCAGCATGCCAAACAACTTCAACTTGTAGACCTAATTGGAATAAGCAACAAAACATAGAATATTTAATGACTTATCCAATAAATATCTTATTTTACGGATTATGCTAATAGATATGAAGGAGGAAAAATCTGAATAAACTTATTTTCATTATGAACAGAACTGTTTTCAAAGAGAATGATTTCTGTGAATCATCAGTAGAATTTTAGCTTTTATGCCAGAATTATTCAGCCCCAGACTGTTTACTTAAGAAGCTATTTTTTTACATTAATGGGCTGATGCAAAATGGTTTTAAAACTATCAATTTGGAATAATTAAATGGAATATTGGACTTGCTTCATAATGTTGCTCTGCAAGCTTTCTTTGACAGAACTTCATCTTCTGTTCCAAAATGGGCAATTAGATAGGAGTGACAGCTGTTGAGGTGGCAGATGCTAATGTCAAACTGATGATAAAAATACTGATTTTTCTTCATGGAAAAAGAAACCTTTTCAAACAGTGTGGTGGAAAAGACACAACAAATCATCTTGAAGCTGTCATTTCTTGGTCTCTCAGTTCTAAACACTTGCTTTAGTTTTGTGATTGTATCTAGGGACCCAGAAAAGCTAGACCCAGAAAAATGGACATACCTGCCAGTGCTCAATCTAATTTGCAACATTTTCCTAGAATAGCACATATGTTTGCAAAAACACTTTTGGCATAACTGTGTTGGCATAACTGAGTTGGCATAAATTGGATGAGAAGGAACACGGTGGAGAGAAGGTCCACCTAGGAAGATGAAACTGGCATCCTCTACTGTCCTCAATATATTAAAGCAAAATAAATCTAAATCTATCTAGTGGCTATTTTTTCTGCCAAATCTCCTTGAAGAAAAAGTAATACATTTTGTTAGCTTAGATTTCACGTGAGCACATTGTAAAAGGGGAGAGGAAGGAAGGGGAGAGGAGAAGCATCTCCCTCTCAGCTTCCCCTCCTCAGGAAGATTTAGAGAGCAATGAGGTCTCAGCCTTCCTGTCTCCAAATCAGACAAGACCAAAGTCCTCAGCCACTCCTCATAGGACAACTTTTTCATCCTTTCATGAGCTTTTTTACTCTCCTCTGGATGTATTCAAGGACCTTCACATTCTTCCCAAATGGTGAAGCCCAGATCTGCACACAGAACTCAGAGTGAGGCCATGACAATGCTAAATTCAGGGGGATCACCACTTTTGACCATCTGGTGATGCTATGTTTGATGCATCTCAGAAAGTGGTTTGCCTTCTTGGCTGCCAGAGCACATTGCTGGCTCACGCTGAGCCTGCTGCCGACCAGCATCCCCAGATCCGTTTCTGCAGGGCTGAGAAAGAAGGACTGAAAACACAGTGGAAAAGAAGGGATGTTTTAATCTTGACACACACAAAAGATACCTAGATATATTTCAGCATTTAGCAAACTCATGCAGTGGATTCAAAGCAAGTTGTGTGTTTGACCAGGTTACTCAGTCTCCCTGTAGGGGGTAAGAGGGAGGGACTGTGCCTGTACTTCTCTCATGATGCAGTCCCGCTGCTCAGTCTACCGAGTCTCAGTTCACAACTTTCTGGTTCCTCTACCAAGTCCTTGGCAGGCAGAGCTGGGTTTTTACCCTACTAGAGACTTTCCTGACTGTGCCCAATTGGCTAAATCTTAAAATGCATCAGTAAATGAAATGACCAAAGAACAGTTTTATGATTGTGGAAGCAACTGCTACAATCCATCACACACTCACATGGTTGAATTCTCATCTTCCAAAATGGGTTACATCTCTTCTGTCTACTGGGAGTAGCCCCCTCTATTCCATGGCTGGGTCCATGGCTGGGGAACATGATGAATCAGGTTACCAACTGGCACAGGCCAGCAGAATACTCCCAGGGAGGGAGTCAATGGTATCTCCATGATCAGCTAAAATTCTGTCTTACCTTGATGCCTACTACAAGCTTAACTTCTGTAAATTTACTGAAAACTTTATGAAAGAGAATAGTTAGATCAGAATTAGGACTGAGGAAATTTTTACTTCCTGAGACTTAAAGGGGACTTGTAAGTGATCACTTAAGCAATTAATTTTTATTCAGAAATAATATGAGGAAAAAATATCCTGTCTGTGAAGCATATGATATGAAATTGGTGTCTGTGGTCCTGCAAAATGTTCTTTATTTTTCCACAGGAGAATAAAAGTTAGCAAATTAATAAAATAACCAATTCTCAATATTGGGATTAAGATGGACTCTTCTGTCTGAGGCATTCTTAGTATTTGGACCAGGTTCCCTCCAGCTTCTACTTTACCTTAAAAGACTTCATTCCAGAAGTCACAATCAGATTTTAATCTTTTTAAACACTTCCCACTGTCCAATTGCTTTGCTTACAGGCAAAAGAGGCAAATGAGTTCAATAGGTAGGAAGTAGATACTGCTTTTGTGCAATTTCCATCTGAGTGTCTCAACTGGTGTTACAGCAAAGTAGAGTCAAATAAATTTAATTACCAACTTCTTACCCTTTAAGCCCTACATCTAGCACACAGAATGAAAACGTTCATAGAGACAACGATATCTCTGATAGCTTCTTAGTATCCCAATAAAATGTGATTGAGAACATACAGGATTTTAGGATTAAGTAGTCACATTGCTAAACATTGCAAATAGCTTTGTAAATGAGGCTATTTATATGACCATGGGAATGTAAGAAGTGTAATAAGGGATCAGATCAAAGACTAATTTCAATAATTATCATTTCCAATAATAATCATGCATAAGAATGGCCATTACTAAAATGCCTAAAGAAACTGTAGAAGAAAGCATTGATATTTACCTGAAATACTCATATTGTTACAGATCTGTGGCTCAGAGAGTTTCTGAGATACAAATGGTTTATTATACACAAACAACTATGTTTAGGAGTATTATTATTTCTTCATTACCTAGAAGACAAAGTCTGGAAATCTACTAGCTAGATTATGTATGGTTTGTGTATATGCCATCTGGTCAGACCAGTTGAGATGATGTACTTACCAGCTTGTAGTTTTTTTCAATCATTGCCAGCTGATCCTGGTGCAAGGACAAAATCTTCAGCAGATGAATCTTTTTCATTTTGGCTTAGTTGTGGTTCTGAGACCCAGTTTCAGAAATGATGAGCTGTTTGTATAAGGAGAGCAGCAGTAGGATGTTTTTTTACATTGCACATCCTGTTGGGGGAAGGGGGAAAACGAAGGGGACAGGATATGTTTAGTGTCTTGTGGGTGTTTTCAGTATTACAAGAAATGAAAATATTTCAGAAATGCGCAGTTTGAAGTTTCTTTACATTTCAAGAAAAATTTTTGGCACAGTTTAACATTTTTGTTTCAGCCAAAAATTACCTATTAATTAATTGATTGCCTTGAAGTCGCATTTTTCAATTAATAAATAACTTCTTTGCAACTATAGCCATCATTTGACACTTCTTCCCTCCCCATGCTTAGAGGAATTAGTACTATTTTGAAGGCCTGCATAACAAAATTATGATGTGTGGTTGAAACAGAGAGACTGCTGTTACAAGTCAAAAATAAAAAGAATACATTACCTCCTAAGGCACTGGTTTATATTTTAGCAAATCTTTCACTTTAATTTAGTCTCCTTCTTCATTATCACAGGACTACAGTGGTCTTCCAGTAGATAAAAGAAATCATGCGGTGATATCTTCATCTGCCATTTTAACATACACACATGTATCGCTTAACATACACAGATCTATGTAAAGCAAACAATGGTACAAGAAACAGCAAACGAAGACATTCATCTCACAGGTGACTGTCCACACAGACAACATGCTGAATGGCTGATATTCAGTGAAATACATTTATTTGGAATTAACAGGTATGATTTGAAGAAACAAACACCCTCATGACCAAAGGAACAATTTATTTATAAATGTTGAATATGTCTTTCAATTTATTTATAAATGTTAAAATGGGCTACTGAAGAAGTTAATTAATAAAGTATAAAGCAGGCTCCGTCATGATAGTTTAAAGAACATATTATTCAGTTATGTTAGATTCTCATAATATGCTAATGCATGGCTTTTTCATTGTTTTAGGGATTAAGGGTAACAGATAATGCCATGGGCAAATTAACTCAATCACAGAGTCACAGAATATTCTGAGTTGGAAGGGACCCACAAGGATCAGAGAGTCCAACTCTTAAATGAATGCCCTGTACAGTCATCCCACCCATGACCTTGGTGTTATTAGCACTATCCTCTAACCAACTAAGCTAATCTGTGTTCTAAGGACTGATCCCTCTTTTTTTTTTTTTCATGCAAATATTTCTTTTGTAATTATGGTCTTTTAGCCTTTCTGGCCTTCATCATATTTTAACTTGTATGACTCCTTTGCTTTAGAAAACAACTCAATTTTACATTTGGGAATTGAACAAAGGGGAAATTATCTAGCTGCTCCTTTGACAATATTATACTTTAATTTTTTTTTTCAGCTTTAAAATTTTCATTGTATGTTTATATCTATGAGCAATGAGCCCTAATGTTATCTTGACAAGCTTACTTTTACATTTTTCAAAGTCCGAGAGAGTCTACTAGAGAAGATCACCACAGTAGGTCTACCATGTTTTAAACAAAGACACCATATAAAAAGGGAGAATTCACATCTGTCCAAAATTTCTGTTACTGTCACATTGTCCTATTTTTTGAAGAAGGAAACTTTCAAAGATCTTTTTATTGCTTCAAATTAATAGCTGCTTATACTTGAATGAAATTCTCACAGCATCAATGTCTGTTAGCCAAATGCATCTTCTTTAGGCAGGAGATATTTTTTCCCTGTTTCAGATCAACAGGGAAATTTCAGTTTCCAGTCAACCTATTAGACATCATGCAAAATTTATGCCTTCATATGCCTTTCTCTAAGAATTTTAATATATGCTGTTCAGAGTAAGAACTGTGGCAACAGATCAGTCATATAAAACAGTCACAAGACTAGGTAAAAATCTGCTGAATTTGCTGATAAGAGAAATGTCTTGTGCATGAATAAACTAGCATTGAAGTCAGGTGTTTGGAGAAACACTTCTCATGCCACTGATACCTAAGAAAGGTGAAAGAAAAACTGGGATTTCAAAAATCCATGACTGCTTATCCATTCTTTCAGTATTTTGAAAAAGCCTTAGATGACCCTAAATACATTTGTCAATGTTTTAGAAATCCTTGGGTTTGGAAACTGTTGTTGGGTTTCTAAAAGTACAGTCAAACTGTTTATATCCTTTGGCCCCAAGAGAGATGTTTACATCATTGCTGTGTGCTGCAACAATCAGAGAATGTGATGTTTTTTACCTTCATATTGTATACTACACATAATTGGGGCATGTTTAATCAGAAAGTTCCCAAGGGAACTGTAATGGTACTTAATTAGGACAGTTGTGTCATCAGGAAAAGGTTGTTTGTAATTAGAGCAGAGAACTATGCAAATCACTTATTCTCTCTCTCCCTCTCTTTTTAAGATAGGTTGGAAGGAATTCTTTACTCAGAGAGTGGTAAAGGACTGAATAGTTGCCCAGAGAAGTTGTAAATGCCCTAACCCTGGCAGTCTTGAAGGCCAGGTTGGATGGGGCCCTGAGCAACCTGATCTAGTGAATGGCATCTTTGCCCATGGCAGAGGTGTTGGAACTAGGTGATCTTTAAGGTTCCTTCCAATCCAAACCATTCCATGATTCTATGATTATAAGAACAAGCTACTAGAAAGGATCAGTCATCCACTCCTGTCTTTGGCTTTGTGAGTAACTTCTTATGTTAGTAAAAGATGCTTAAAGAAGGAAAGACAAACAGTTTTAACAATCTTCCTATACATGTAGTATATGCGGGGCTAATAGGGTCTGTGTTCATTTAACAGTCTAGTTATATCCTATTAATTTTTTGATTCATATTGATCTCTTGGCCTTCTGGGTTGTCAATGTCTTAATTATCATTGATGATAGGACATCCAAGTAGAGACATAAAGGATTTCAGAAATGTATCTCCTTAAGAAGTAAGATTGTCTTTGCTGTACCATATAACTCAAAACAAAAGCTTGAAGGTCAAAGTTCAAACTCTTGTTCCAGTTAACATCACTCAGAAATGTCCTTTTAATAAAGAATTTGGCGGGGGAGGAAGGGGAAGAGAGGAAAATTATAGTATACATTTTTCAAAGAACAGTGAATGCAAGACTGGGGGCGGGGTGGTGGTGTTTATGATTTACATATTTGTTTCAGAGTTCTTGTGTGAGAATAAACAGTGCAAAGAGAAGGAGGAGCCTCCTGATGTGTTGTGGACTTTGTAAGAGGTGTAAGTATCAACTGCACTGAGAGGCTTAGACTCAGTCATCCTCTGACAACTACAAGCGTTCAGTGGTATCTATCTTCTGGGAAATGCAAGATCCTATATTTTTTCTTCCAGAATAGTTAGTACTATACATTTCATTGCCTCAGATATGAAGATTTTGGAGTATTGTGTTTTTCATATGCCAAGTTCTTTTTGTGCTATTTTAAAATGTGTAAATAATTAATTTCTCAGATGACATAATGAGGGTATCCCTGATGACATGAAGATGCTGTATAAATATGCGCAAAGTTTTAACAGACTATGAAAGTGTTAGCTGCACTTGGTTGAAGTGCTACACAGAATGTAACAGGACTTTTTTTTAAAAAAAAATGCAGTTGTGGTTTTTTTTTTTTTACTATTTTATGTTTTTTTCTCCATAGGCTTTTCACGAGTAAGCAGAAAAACTGCATGAGAAACAGGTGCTGTTGGGTATGATGTGCTCCAGGGGAGCAAGTGTGAATGAGCAAATAACCAATTTAATTCTTATTTTAATTCATAACAGATAGCACCAACATCCCATAGATATTCTTTTTGTGCTAATAGGTATTCATCTGAATGACATTTCTGAACAGCAGAATAATCTGCACAAGAACAATGAAATCTAAAGGCATACAAGTATAAATTAAGGTATTGTCATGAATGAAAACTCTCTTAGAAAATAATTTCATGTTTTTGTTGCTAGAGAATTTCTCTTTACCACTTCACCCTGTTTCTGTTGGGGTAGTTAAGCCTATGGACACCTACTTGGAAGTTGGAAAGTCAAGTGCCTCTGGTTATCTGACTTGGGGTTATAGTTTTTGACATGCATATTTCTGTTATCACCAAACTAACAATTGCACAGTTTAACCCAAATATGACATTTTCTATTGCATGCCAAAGTGTGCCTCTGTGCTACTACACAAAAATCATGCTACATGACAGTAAAAATAAAAACAAATAAAGACTTTTAGTTGCTTTTAAAAACTGAAACATTTTATCGCATGAATCTGAAAATAGGGTTGTCCACAATGAAATCCACATAAATTATTCATATGAAACTCCAGGTTCAAGACAGCAGTTGAATTCAGTGGCAGCACGTCCTACAATGCAGTAATGGAGGCCTTCTTCAGTGCTCACCATGGGCTTACTGCAACCCAGCTCATGGAAGCAGCATCTGTCTTCTCCACTCCCATTGACTGACTGCATTGACAACTCCTTCAGTACCAAACCTTTCACACAGTGAGTAATAGATCCAAAGTTCTCATGCCTCCAGAATGGGAAGTTTTCTGATTCTTCAGTCTCTTGGGCTTGTTCTGTTTTGTTCTGTTTTGTTTTGTTTTTCTTTCATTGTGCATTTTTTTGCATTGTGCATCCTCTTTAGTATCTTTATTGATAATCTGCATGAGGGAATTGAGTGTACCCTCAGTAATTTCATGGACAACACCAAGCTGGGTGGGAGTGTTGATCTGCTGGAGAATAGGAAGGCTCTACAGAGGGATGTGGACTGGCTGGATCAATGGATCAAGGCCAACAGTATGAGGTTCTACAAGACCAAGTGCCAGATCCTGCACTTGGGTCACAGCCACCCCATGTCCTCTGGGGGCAGAGTGACTGGAAAGCGACCCAGCAGAAAAGGACCTGGGGGTGCTGGTCAACAGCTGGCTAAACATGAGCCAGCAGTGTGCTTAGGTGGCCAATGGCCTCATGGCCTGTATCAGAAATAATGTGGCCAGCAGGACCAGGGAAGTGATTGTCCCTCTGTACTTGGCACTGGTGAGGCCACATCTCAGGTCCTGTGTCCAGTTTTGGGCCCTCATTTCAAGAAAGACATTGAGGTGTTGGAGCATGTCCAGGGAAGGGCAACGAAGCTGGTGAAGGGTCTAGAGAGTAAATCATATGAGGAGCAGCTGAGGGAGCTGGGGTTGTTTAGTCTGGAGAAAGGGAGGATTATCACTCTCTACAACTGCCTGACAGGTGATTATAGCCAGGTGGAGGTCAACCTCTTCTCCGAGGCAGCTAGTGACAGGAAGAGTGAACAGAGCCTCAAGCTGCACCAGGGAAGGTTCAGGCTGGACATTGGGAGGAATTTTTTCATGGAAAGGGTTTTTAACATGGAGATGCACTGACTAGGGAAGTGGTGGAGTCACTAACCCTAAAGGTCTTAAAGAAAGAACTCTATGTGACAGTGCTATGGTCTAGTTGACTAGATAGTAATCAGTCAAAGGTTGGACTCAGGGATCTCAGAGGTCTTTTCCAACCTAAATAATTCAGTAATTCTGTGACTTTTTTTCTGGTATCCATGAAAAAAGACAGAGCTGAGACCGTGATATTTCAAGTGAAAGTCACCACACATCTGTCATCCTAAAACGATGATAATGGAGTTGAAATGTGTTTACATTAAGTAGTAAAAGAGCAACCAGATTCAAATGACACAAAACAAAATATATAGTGGGGATAATTAGATTATGTATCTAATACTGAAACAAGGAAAAGGTCTAAAAGAGTTAACCAAATTATCTCTGAGCCCCCCCCAAACCTGCTCTTGCTAAAAGAAAAACCTGTTCTGTTCTGTTCACTGTACCTAGACATAGAAGAACGATAGAAACA
>VYXB01001343.1:130598-235160 GCA_013397135.1 Pachyramphus minor
GCAGCCCATGGAGGTCCATGGGGGTGCAGAGATTTACCTGCAGCCTGTGGAGGAGCCCATGCAGGTGAATGCCCAAAGGAGGCTGTGACCCTGTGGGAGGCCCAGGATGGAGCAGGGCCCTGGCAGGGACCCACTGACGTGGGGGAAGAGGAGCCCATGCTGGAATAGGTTTTTCTGGCAGGACTTGTGGCCCTACTGGGGGCCCATGCTGGAGCAACCTGTTCCTGAAGGATTACACCCCTTGGAAAAGTGACTCATGTTGCAGCAGTTTGTGAAGAACTGTTGCCTGTGGGATGGATTCATACTGGAGAATTGTCTCCCATGGGAGGGACACCATGAGGAGCTGGGGAAGGACTCCTCTCCCTGAGCAGTGCCAGAAACAACAGCTGACCGCAACCCCCATTCCCTGTCTCCCTGTGTCGCTGCGAGGAGGAAGTAATACTAAGAAGGAGGGAGGGGTGGGGGGGAAGGTGTTTTTAAGATTTATTTTACTACTCATTCTCCTGCTCTGATTCTATTAGTAATAAATTTAATTCATATCCCCACTTTGAGTCTGTTTTGCCTGTGACAGTGTTCAGCAAGTGATCTCACTGGGTCCTTATCTCATCTCATGAACCTTTCCTTATATTTTCTCTCTTTAGTTCAGTTGCAGAGGGGAGTGAGACAGTAGCTTTAGTGGATACCTGGCATCCAGCCAAGATCAACCCACTAAAGGGTGAAAGCTAAGATAAAAATCCATCTGGATACATCATTTATAAATCCAGTAAGCAGGAACAGCTTTGATAAAAAGAGCCAGGTTCCTACTGTCAACATTTTGTATTCTTCTACCATGAGCAAAGCTGAAGCTTATGAAATCTATTGCTATTTGTAATGCAGTCTGCATTCTCTAAAGGGTAGAAAAACAAAAAAGAAAAAAGAGTTCACAAATTATTTTGTCTGATGTGTTCATCTAAAAATGCTTTTTCTGCCCCAAGATAGATTGGCAAGGGATAATATAAGACAGGGCAGGGATTGTTTGTATTTTTTTGCTCAGTCTCCAGAAACAGTAGAGCATGTGGCTGCAATTGAATATATACATGCATCACCAAAGACTAACCTCACTCCTTCTGAGGTCACACGACACATCTTCAAAGTCATCAACAGGAAATGAATCAGATGCCATGTGCACTACAATGAAAGATAAGTAAAAAGGACCATTAAAAAACTGTCTCTTGAATTTATATTAGCTGCTTGGTACGGTCTCACTTGGAGGAAAGAAATAAAGCCAGGAACAAAATAAAAAAGCGCCAAACATTGAATGCAAGATTAATCTGTGCACAGAATATAGAACAAAAGAAAATACTGAGTGTATTAATAATATTAATAATCTCTAAGTAGGCTAAAGGGAATTGTAGGGCATCCGGTTATAACAGATATAGACAGAAGAGTTGAGCTTCTCGTGTAGATGCTGACATGGTTTAGATGAGTGAATAGTGACGTGGAATAGAAATGCCTGAACAGCCAGTCCCAAATGGTACTGATCACTAACACAAAGTCCAGATCCAGATGAGGTACTACTGGTGTGCCTAGAGGTTGCTGCTGAGGCCAATACTATAACCTGTTCATTAATTATATGTATGATGGGACTGTGTGGACCCTCAGGCAGTTTGCAGATGATACAAAACTGGAAGGAGAGGTGGCTATACCAGATGGGCGTGCTGTCATTCAGAGGGACCTGGACAAGTTGGAGAATTGGGTAGGAATTTTATGAGGTTCAACAAAAGACAAACTAAGTCCTGAACCTGAGAGGAATAACCCTGGGCACAGTACAGGTCCAGGGACAATCATCTGGAAAGCAGCTTGGCAGAGAGCTAAAACTGAAATGTTGCTCTGGCCTTGCTCCCAACACTCATTGTTCTGTCTCCTTTTAGCCAGCTTATATCTCTGAACAGTGAGCTGAGGTACTGATTCACCTGAAAATAAAGTGATTTTTTTTATAGTTAATTTTCATCTAGATCCAGCTTAGACACACAAAAGCACAGTACAAGGGAAAACAGACCAACAGGCAAAAGGAATTAAGAGGGAACAGGTGGAATCAGAAACTTGTGTTGCATCTAAGTGACCATGTAATTATATACTGAATGTGCATGCCATCTGTCAGAGAAACATTTTGCATCATCTGCAAAAAAAGTATTATACTTTCACACAAATTATAATATCATGAAATTGTCTTTTGTATAGAATTCTTACAGAATTTCTTAGTCAGATAGTTCTTCTATAGGTTTTTCACTAAAAGGTGATTTAAAATGCTTATAGGTTTTTTAAGACAGAATGTCCTGTGTCCTGGGTTTATTTCCAGGCATGTAAGTTGATGTTTGCAACATCTGTAGAATAAAATGGGGCCACAAAATATACACATTTTCAGCTTGCCTTATTTCCGTAGACTTGAAGTCAAAGTCCTAATCAGAGTATGTAGCTATGCTGGGTTTTCACTGAAGGTAAATATTATCTGAATTTGTGCAAATAGACCCACAAATAAAAGATATTCCAAGAGATGTGAGCATTCCAGTACGAATGAAAAGTAGATACAGTGTGCATATAGTAAGAAGAAAGACATTGCTGTGGATGTTTAGAAGGTTTCAAATATATTATAAAAATTTGTTGGATCAAACATTGCAGCATACCGACCCTATTTAAGTACCCAAAAGTTAGATATTTAAGTTTAATTTAGTCATTGTGCTTTCTCTTCCCATTCCATGAAGAGAAGTAAGACTCTCTAGAGGGCAATTAATCTCATTCCATGGTGTTTGTCTAAAGGGTCAGAGGATTTATGCTCTGGAAGTACCTATTTCACTCCATGCCATGTAATAATTTTTCAACATCTCATTCACTGATTCCAAATCTCTTTTCACAAAAGGTACCCAATACAGTTCTACTGCATCTCTGCACATACAAGGGCAGCAGGAGGGAAATAGAAAATAAAAGGCAAATTCAGACAGTAATATCTCTTCCATTACAGTTCCTGGGATATGGAGTCATTTTGTACTGCAGTTTTGCAATTAATTTCAACAGTAAAAAAAACAAAAAACACAACAAACAAAACACCACAACAAAACAACAACAATAAAAACCCACAAAACCAAAACCCAAACAAACAAACAAAACACCAAACCAGCAGAATCCATTGTCACGAACAGCGGATCTGAAGGCAATGATCAGAGTTTCCACTTAAATACGTTTGCCTTCAATAAAGTCATTTGTTTGTTTATGCATTTCCAAAGAGGAAGCCATATCTATGTCAAAATGTTTTCCTGAAATATTGAAGAATTCTAGACAGCAACCTACATAAGCCAATAAAATGGAACTCCAGGTCTTCAAACATGCAGTGAAAATTTTATTACAATATTGAATTCAGCAAGTAAACCAAGCCTGATCCAGTGCAGTCCATAAAATTAATCAGGCACAACTACCCCATACAATTTAGTACATTCTTCATTGTGAAGGTTTTAAAAATAAACACTTCTTAGCTATATAAATATGTAACTATATGCTTGTATCTGTTTAACTGTTTAATCAGTACAGCTTATATGTTTTACAATATTTTTTCTCAAAATAGAAATATATTAACATTTATTTCATTATTTTGAATGAAATTAGTAATAATCAAGAACACATAACACATGCTTTATTTCTTTTGCTGTTCTTTGACTGGTGCTACAAATTTTTGTACTGTGTTGCACTATATAATATGGTTTGGAATGTCAGCATGGAAATCTGTCATTGCCCGTGCCATTTGCACAAACTTGTCTGGCCCAGCAGTTGTTAAAGATGTGAAATTAGCTCAGTAGGTCCAGATCACCAGTGTAGTACCTGAAACTTTAACTTATAAATACTTTGCTATAGTGTCCTATGTCCTTTAATCTGATTAAATCTTCCCTCCACCTCCCATTGTTTTTCATCTTCTGAAAAAGTAATATCTAGCATGGACCTTTTTTCTGTCAATCTATGCTGATTCAGTCTGGCATCACAGGATAGAACAATAGGGATGGAATAAGTTCAAGAGCATGGTATATACTCTTGTTATTGCACATCCTGCAATATTTTCTGAACCCCTAAAAGCCAGGCTTCAGAAGCAACACTCGGTCTTCCATAGTATCAGCGGATACGTGAAATAAGGACTAAATCTCAGAGAACAGACCTTCCCTGCTCCTCAACCTCCTTAGCACAAAGCTGAGCAGGCTTTCAGAGCCTGTTAGAGTAGTTTTATATTTTATGTTGTTTATACAAATGAATCTGAAGGAGCTGCCAGACATCACTTAAAGTACTATGGAATTTTTCAGAGCAGGATAAGTAGGTCTAGACTTTATTAAAGTGTTTACTCTAAATTACTGAAAAATCTTATTCTTTTTTTATTCTCAATACCTTAACCTTATATCCAGGATCTAATAAAATTCCAACAAAATTAAAATAATTACTCTTACCAAACATATACTTATTATAAATTATTCATCACATTGTAATGAAACTGCAGTGATTTTCTGTCTAAGTGGAAAGCATTTTCATTTGAGGTTTTCCAATGGGAAATTATGTTTAAAAAAATACTTGGCCTTTTTCACTTGCAGGGAAAAAAGGGCCACAAATTTTGTTGTTCTGTTGAGCAATCAAACAACACTTCACTTTAATGCGACTGACTACTGTTCAGTTTTAAAAAAGCTCTTAATCAATAGCTATAAAAATCTATTATTCTGATATTCTGTTACAATAAAATCAGTTGTTCAGAAATGTGTTGATATCTGAGGGGGAAAAAAGCCCCAAGCCACAAAAAGAAAGAACTGAAAGGCATCCTACAGGGGTTTGAATCTAAGTCACAGCATCCTATCCATCAACAGAACCAAAGAGAGTCAGTAGACACAGATATGTGCTCCTTTGTTCAATGATATGAAATCACCAGCCATAGCAGCCTGTATATCCTGTTTTTATCTCTATCCCGACTAACAAATTCCAATAAATGTATCAACACTGTGAGTTACCTGGCCAATTTGTGAAAGAGGAGAAATAAGAAATAGTTCAATAAAAGAATTAGATTGCTTATGGCAACTACCAAGTTTTCAACAAAATACCATGCAAGTCCAACACATTCAGAAACTATTTCAGAAGCAATGAAATATGGAAATATCCATCAGCCAAAGATTGCACCAGTATTTCTGCAGCAGTACCTTACTCTAATTTCTATAGAACTTTTCAATAAGTTAGGCTTTAGTTACTATGAGCAAAGTTTGAGGAACTATGCTGACCTTCCTAGAATGAGAATGATCAGAAGAAATGGAATGATTCATCCAAAGTTGGCACTGACAAATCTTTGCATAGAAAATGAACTTGTCATTCAATGATTTTTGACTTGTCTTGACTGTATAGTTTTAAACTCTTCATACAGCCTCATTTTCTCGAGTACCTGACAGAAAAAAACTCATCAAAAAAGTGAGGAAAGATGGCAATCCACCATGCAAACTCCATTTCACCTTTTACCTCTCCTTAGCCTGTGCACCAAAAGCAGCCTTTGAAGGATTGCTGTGAAGTGGCCATCTGATTATTTCTGCAAATGACTATGAGAGACTGGATTAATCTCATACATTTATTGTGTTGGAACTAACCTTGTGTGTGTATATGAGGAGAGGCTGGGCCTGAGTACTCATGGTCAGGCCTGCAGCCTCATAGCAGCCAATGGCAGCATGGAACTCACATGGCCAGGCTGGAGCCCATGGAGCAGCTGTCAATCAAAGTGGCCCTCCTGGTAGCCCTCCCACACCACACCCCAGAGCCTCTGCCTGGCTGCAACACCCGTCACTCTGGCATGGAGGGCACTGAGTGGTCAGTGAACCCCATGTCCCACCTGGAGGCTGTGGCCACAGTGGTCAGATCATATAAACACGTGTCACAGAGCCTCCTCTTTCTGCTCACTGGATGTCATCATGTGAAGAAGTCTTGGCAGTAACTATTCTCTTATTCCACCTTTACTCTTTCTCTCTTCTCTCTTTACTCCTCTTAATCTCTCCTTCTTTCTTTACTCTTTCCTTAACCTCTTGTGGGTAACTTAAAACTGACAGGTATTTTACTAAGTTATGCATTGATGTTTACTGGGTGCTTCGTGGAAACTTCTTCTTGGCTGTATGTAACTCCTGTGAACCTTTTGCCAAAGTGTCTATTTTCTCACTAAATTAAAAGGCATCTCTTGAGAAAACATCTGTGTTTTTTCTTTATGTGACCTCAAGTTATAAAAAAGTAAAAGACTCTGGAAAGTTTGGTGGGAAAACTTTGGAGTCTTAAATGAAAGTAATACTCCCAATAAAGCTTGAAGCTTTAGGACTGGGGTCTTGTTATGGCTCAGTATGCTTTATGACCAGTAAAAATATTGTCAGAAATCTTGATTTAAAGATCCGATCGTAAGAAGATGGAGACCACATGTTCAAAGAGCAAAGCTGGACAATGCCACCTTCATTAGCATGAACATTCCAAAAAGAGATGTTCCTCTTGTCCCTTACAGTTCACAGTGGCTGCTGCAGACTAGCTCTCTGCATCAGGAGGTGGCTACCACCATTTCCTACACTTCCTTCCAACACAGCAACAACTGTATTCTGAGTGCCATTTGAATTGTCATTCTCCTGTCTCTCGGTAATTATCATAATAGATGAAGTTTTGAATAGGGTGTATGTTTGTCCATCACTCATGCAGTATGGCAGACATTTTTAGGAACATAGTCCAATTTAGAAAATCACTGTTCATCATCTGAATTGGATATCATTCATAGCATACCATAAACTGTTTTGCAGTTTTTGCTCATAACATCCCATACTAGTAACCAAAGAAGCCTTTGCAAGTAAGTGAAATAGTATAAATTGCAACATACAGATATCTCCTACAGCTTTACACAATTTTCCAGTCCGTTTAAGTCTGGTCTAAGGTGAGTTCAGATGAGTTTAACCTATCACAGGGTAAACAGAAACAGCAGGAGGAGGAGGTAACTGTGTAAAAAACTGTTCCTTATATTAGATAATAAGCATAGCAACAGCTCAAATAGGAATCTGGACTGCAGCAACAGCCCTGTAAGCGCTATTTGAAACCTATGTGGCTGCCAGGTACAGAGATTAGAACTCTGTAGTCAGTCACAAAAGAGAGGAAGGAACACAATGTATTTTCCTTGGTGAAAGGAAAGCTTATTTGGTGACACAATTTTAAGGTTACCATGTGAACTTGCCTTTTCCAGTTACTGAAGGCTGCGAAGCAGCAATGGTACTTGATGATGCACCATGATCATTATTATCACAAATCTCTGTAACACATCCTTGTCATAAATTTTGCAAAAAGAATTTTTCTCTTGGTTTAAACAATTTATTGGTTATTTTTAGGGTCTTTGTCACCAATGAAAATTAAGCAGTGATTGTTTGAACCTCACGACTCAATCGTTTTAGAGCTCTTTCACTGTTTTGAGCTCTTTTCACTTTTTTTATTTAAAGGGAAAATAATTGAATCAAGGGATGAATAGATGTAAAATGAAAAAAAAAAATTATATTTACTTAAAATCATCTGGCCAAATAAATGTGATTAATAATCAACATCATTTGTTCAGGAATTTAGTTCTGACTGGAACTTCTACTGGGATATCTGGTGGTGGACAGCACTGATGCACCTGAAGCTGAAAGCAGACACCAAAATTTAAAACGTTGGCACTGGAGTTGTCAGGGAAAGGAATATTTTATTTTGTTAAGGCTGTATCTTCAACACTTCAAATGAAATAGAACCACTAGCTTGTGTGAGAAGCAGCTGAAGTTCATTCAACTGCAGAACTGGTTAGAAGATTTCCAGGAAGCAACTTCTCCTCTGAAAATATTGATATTACATTTTGCAAAGTTTAGACAGAAGCAGGTCCCAGGCTCACCAGGAAAGTCTGAATCTATTGCCTCACACATAGTGAAAAACACCCAAGTTCAGAACATTAGATGTCTTAACATAGGAAAGTGCTGAAATATGGAAGACTAGATTTGTGTCCTGACGGAAATGCCACCATTCCTTTTCCTCTGCTGATGTAATTTCTTTTTGTGTCACTAAGTATTCACAGGATCAGGGACAAATCAGTTTTAGAATCCACATTATCCGTGGAAGGAATGAAAAGCAGCTCTGACACAATATTGAGATTATACTGAGGTTGGGTTAAGAAGATATAAACGTTAATGATAGCCAATGTAGCGTGGAGAGACAATTGGGACCTTCTAGAAGGAGAATGTAACAATTTCTGGAAAAAACACTCAAAAATTATGTTTTTAGTCATCGTATAACATACTCTGTGGTAAATTAATTTCTTTAACATATTTGTATAGTAACTGGTTAGTCTATGAACCAACAGCTAACTTCAAATTCACTGACCCATTATTTCCATAATTTTAATTTTATTTTTTTCTAGGAGATGATAATTACAGTACTGTATAGGAGTAAATGTACAAGGAAAAAAAAAACTATTTTAGATGTTTATTTTTCTGTTTTTATTTTAAATGTTACATTTCATTACAAAAAAATTAAATTAACGCTTTAGCACCAGAATAAATGGTACATAAAGATTAAATTTCTAAACCCCACTGCAATTAGTTGAGCAGTAACTTAGGCCTTGCTGTCAGTTGTTTGAATTTTCCATATAAAACCAACTTAATGCCTGCTAAACGAAAACAGAGCATTATGCATCAGAAGGAAATGGCCTCTGGGAAAATTTTATTCATATTTCACTGTGTGTCCTATTATTACTCAGCTCATTAAAGGTGAAGAAAATAAATCTCATCTTTCCATTTTCCTATCATAGTATTCAGAAATGAGGTATGCAGTATTCTGTTCTGTCTCAAAAGGTCATTTTATTTTAAAATTTTTTTCCTAGGTATTTGAAAATATTTTTGACTAAAGAATCATTTCAGATGAAAAATTAGAATAAAAATAATATTCCTTCTATATTTCACAGAATTTTGTTGACATTTTAGCTAGCATTCCAATTGTCAGATTCCTGAACTACTGGAAAATTCAATAGCTTGGTTGAGGAACTATATAAGCTAAAATTATAATTAGAAATCATAATGGACAGAAATAAAATGGACCTGCAGAAGAGACACAAAAGCTCAGGTGATTTCATTTCAGTCTTCCTGTAGGACCTAATCTAACCTTTAAGGAACACGTAGAGGTTTACACCCTCACATTTGGTTTGTATGTGCAAGGAAATAGCCAAGACGTTTTCCTGACATGTGAATATATTTAAGTGGAGTAGATTTCTACGAAAGTTTCATTTTGTGAGAAAGAAAATTGTGCTTTTTCTGTTCCAGACTATCTACTTAAAAACTCAGATGCCAGCAACACATCAAAATGACAGGGTCCCACCAGACTGAGTGACCAGGAGGTAGAGATTTAGCTACCCCTCCCCTCCCCAGAGGCAAGGGTACAATGAGCCTGCTCCTCTATCCCTCTAGGCTTCTCCAGAGACTGGGCTGCTCAGCTGCTTCTCCATCGTTGCTCTTTTTATTTTCTACTTTTCTTTTGTCCATTCTGCAAAGTTAACAGTTAACACTGAAAAAAAAAAAAAATTATGCACATAGTCTGCAATTCTCAATCAGAAAATCATAGTATGTTTGTGAGAGGAAAAAAAAAGGCAGTCCTTTGAGAAGCATCTATTATATAATATCTTTTACAGATAAATAGAAGATGATTTCGGTAGACATTCTTCTGGATCAATAAAAGTAGAAATTATAAACAAAAGCTAATACTACACTTAAAGAAATTCAATGGAAAGCATAGACTATTAGGGGAAATATAGACTGGAGAAAAAATTAGCTAGAAGGCTAGCCAATAAGAGAGGTAATTTTTTGCATCCCTTTTATGTATGCATATATGTATTTCTGAACCTGGAAATGAAAGGAGGTATATTCTTATTGTGTGGGATAAAGAAGGACTTTCTTAATTTCAAGTCACCATCAGGAAAGTAAGGCAGCATCTGCTCTGGATGTCTCAGATCAATATAACTTGTACTTGTAACCCAAGGAATTGTCTGAAGAAATAGCTAACTCACTGATAATTTTTGATGACCTTCAAGCACTTGTCAGTTGCAAAGACCGGAAATCCACTAAAGTTACAGCGTGATAAAGGCCAATGAGGTGGTTCATAGTAACCACAGGTTAAATATAGTTTTTCATCAGTCCACTGAGAGATGATAGGAAAATTGGCAGGATTTTTTAATTTTGTATATGACTGCTCAAGTAGTATTTTAATAATGTGCCTAAGCATGACTTTAAAGAGCAGAGATACTATCAAAGAAAATTGCTTTCATTCTTTGATGAGATAAAAATTTTTCAAGAAAGGTGACTAATAAACATAGTTTAGAAGTGGAGAAGATTTTGTATGCCACTACTGTGGCCTTCTGGTTAAAAGACTACACCATACTCTCACAATGAGGCATAAAGGAACATTTTCATTCATTTATAAAATGAATAAGGCAGAGAAAAAAATGCCTTTGATAACTCAGCATTATAGGAGGGCTTCCTTGTAAGTCCTTCAGGAGCTGACTTTGTCCTGTGAATTGAATTCAATATATACATTAATGAAATTGAGACAGACATGAAATCACAGACACAGTACACAGGAAAGAAGGAATGCTTAGATGATAAATGAGGAAGAGAAAATGACCGCCATATTACATGTCCAGGGTTTCTTTTAATGATTGACAGGGTTGTTCTAAAAAAATATGTTTTAAAATCAATCAGTTAATATGAAAAAAATAATATAAGCCTCCCTGGCTTTTAGACCTTTTGGAACCATCACAGAGAAGAGCCACAAAGGTGGTCAGAGGGCTGGAGCAATTCTCTTGTGAAGACAGGCTGAGAGAATTGGGGTTGTTCAGCCTGGAGAAGAGAAGGCTTTGGGGAGACCTTAGAACAACCTTTCAGTACCTAAAGGGGACCAATAAGAATCACAGAAGCAACCAAGTTGGAAAAGACCTCTGAGATCATTGAGTCCAACCCATGACCCAACACTACTCTGCCAAATAGACCATGGCACTAAGTGCCACATCCAGTCTCTTCTTAAATACCTCCAGGAATGGTGACTCCACCACCTCCCTGGGCAGCCCCTTCCAGTGTCTGATCACTCTCCCTGTAAAGCATTTCTTTCTAATATCTAACTCAAACCTCCCCTGGCACAGCTTAAGACTGTGCCCTCTTGTCCTACTACTGGTTGTCTGGGAGAAGAGACTGACGCCCACCTAGCTCCGCTCTCCTTTCAGGTAGTTGTAGAGACTGGTGAGGTCTCCCCTGAGCCTCCTCTTCTCCAGTCTAAACAGCCCCAGCTCCCTCAGCCTCTCCTCATAGAGCTTGTGCTCCAGTTCTTTTCACCAGTCTTGTTTCCCTTCTTTGGACACTGTCCAGCACCCCAGTGTCCTTTCTAAACTGAGGGGCCCAGAACTGTACTCAGTACTCAAGGTGTGGCCTAACTAGTGCTAAGTACAGGGGCAGAATGACTGCCCTGGTCTAGAAACTGCTTTTGTGGGCAGGTAGTGATAGGACAAGGAGGAATAGCTTAAACTGAAAGAGAGTAGATTTAGATTGGATATTAGGAAGAATATCTCTTTGCTTTACTCTCTTTACTGTGAGGATGGTGAGGCCTTGGAGTAGACTGCCCAGAGAAGCTGTAGATGCCCCATCCCTGAAAGTGTTCAAGGCCAGGCTGGACAGGGCTCTGAGCAATGTGGTCTAGTGAATGCTATCCCCACCCACAGCAGGGGATTGGAAGTCAATGTTCTTTAAGGTCCCTTCCAGCCCAAACTATTCTATGATTCTATGATTCTTTAGGCTAGGATTCTGTTTTAATCAGCAAAATAAGCTAAAATGATTCTGTAGAATAAATATCTACGTAGGGAAGCACAATATCTCTGCAATACAACTGTGCTTAAACAAACATTAAGACATTCTATGCATTCCCTAATACATATTGTACTTATATTTATTAAAATAATATTTAGAAATACATTCATCTATGCATGTGTATGTTTATATTTGATTACTAAATACATTATTATTTAGCTGTCATGCATAATTAATTAATTAGAATAAACTATCTAATGGTAAAGGAATTTCCAATATGGGGAAAGATATTTAAGAAGAACGGCTGTGTTGAAATCGAAGACATGTTTAAATTAGAAGAAAAGCATGATATCTTAACAGGAAGAACAATTTTTCTGCTGAATCAAAATACCAAGACAAGTGCAATTTTTACATATCTGCAGATCAAGACTAAATGCCATTAGAAAAGATTTCCTTTAGTGAAATGAGAGTTAATGGACTTTGATACAGATGAACAGCAACTGCCTGATATATAGGAGGTCATACTACCTGATCTAATGGTCTTTCCAGTAATGCACATGGAAAAAATAAACCCCATATGACATAGATATGATTTTGATAAAATCATATATATATATACATAACATAAAATCTGAAAGGACAGTATAGAGTTAACTATGACATAACCATACACGAAGAGTGGAGTCAATGTTCTCATAGACTAAATAAGTAAAAAAAAAAAGGCACAGCCTTAAGCAATGACATGATATATTGCTTAATTACCAGCACACCTGCTGTCATGGTTTAGCTGTTTAGTGTTGTTATAGCCTATTTAAAACAGTGCCAGGCACTGTTCAAGAGGATTGTGTGACCAGCACTGTTCCCAAAAGGGAACATTATGACCACAGCAAGTCTTTCCATAAAAAATTGTTTTGGTGGGTGGAAGTGAGCCATGTACTGTCATTTGGCCTTGGGTTTTTTAGTACTATAACCTAGCCTGGCTTTTAATTTTATGTCAGACTCAGGGTTGAATGGGAAAAGGTTATTATTCACTAATGGTCCCATTAATTGCAGGCTTCAATGTTCATCACGGATGTAATATCTCTTCCGGATGATCACATCATGCATTTTACTTCTAGATAACTGACAAAGTTTAGTCAAATTGAGCAAATCAGAGCTGCTTCTCTGGCCTTTTGGATCTGCTCTCAGGAAAGACAGTAAATCACGAGCACTGCTAACCTGCCAAGAGCTAATTTTATAGATCAACATATCTTGATTTTACTTACCTGCTTTGTATGCATGTAGCTGAAATTTCTTACAGAATTCTCAATCAGGTATGAGGGAAAACCCAGACTATAGAAATACCCTACAGATGTTTGTCCTCAGGTGCTTTCGAGAAGCACCGCTGGAGGTCATTTCCATAGACACAGATATACTGTTAAAGTGTCAGGGAGGAGTTTACAGAACAAACATGAAATTCTTCATCTCCCTCATCACTTTTATCCAATAATCCTGTGTGTATATTAGAGAAGGTTTTAAAGCCCTTGTCTGCCTGGGTGTAATCTCCCTTGACACCATGACCACCTTTAGTAGGATGAATTCCTGGTCCCATCTGATGGACCTGCACACCTGCACGTGCAGTACATATCCTGCACATTAATTTGCCTGGGAATGTGCAAAGCTCAGTAGCATCTTGCAGGGGAAAGCTGGGCGTGTGAAAGACTTGGCAAAAATCTTCAGGGCATTTGTCCCAGTTTCAGCTGGGACAGAGTTAATTTTCTTCTTAGTAACCGGGACAGTTCTGTCTTTTGGATTTAGTATGAGAATAATGTTGATAGCACACTGATGTTTTAGTTGTTTCTAGGTGGTGCTTACTCTAAGTTAAGACCTTTTTCATTTTCAATGTTCTGCCAGTGAGAAGGTGCACAAGAAGCCATGAGGGAGCACGGACAAGACAGAACTGGCCAAAGGGATGTTTTATATGATAGAACATCAAGCTTAGTATATAAACTAGGGTGAGCTGTCTGGGATGGGCAATTGCTACTGGGAAGGGCTGGACATTGGCCAGTGGGTGATAAGCAATTGGATTGTGTGTCACTTGTTTCTTTTGTGGTTTATTCCTTTCTCCCTCCTTTTCATTACAATCATTTTTTTTTTTACTATAATAATTATTATAATTTTATTTTGTTTAAATTATTCTGATGTTCTCATTTCAATCCACAAGATTTACTTTATTTTTCCAATTCTCCTCCTCATGGAGGGGTTAGAAGTGGAATGAGTGAGTGGCTGTGTGGTACTTATTTGCTGGTTGGGGTTAAACCACAACAGCAATGTTTCCTGAGAGAAGTGTGTACGATGGGTCTCTGTCACTCCCACCTGAGTGCACTCACTATTGGGTTAGAAACTGAAAATTATTTCTGCCATGTTTCACATTTAGTTAGTTTTCTGGTTTCTTATAGAGCTCTTTTCAGTTTAGTTGGACTGGTTTGCATAACAAGAGAACATAAAATTAATTTCTACTTTATAATGGTTAGCTGCCAATCCAGAAGGATAATGAAAAAATCAAAAACATCTTACTTCAACATTTTCATGTGTGAGTTCATTTTCCCTGTATCTGTGAAGTAAATTGAGTGGAGTAGATAATAATTTAGCAATCTTAAAAACTCAAATAACATTTTGGAATAGGATGAAATAAGTTTTATAGTTGGAACTGTGGGGGAATGAAATACCTTATCAAGAACATGTTACAAATAAAGCACTTGAATATATGTTGAAAAAAATAATTCTTGGTTAAGAACCAGTAGTAGATGGAAACATTTATTTACTCAAGACATTACACACTCATTCGTGGAGACACAGATGCTACTCAGACTGATGGGCTGTTCATTGGCCTTAAATTAATAAAAACAGATTTAAACATTACTTTTTTCTCCTGTTTAAAGATGTGCTGTTGAGTTTAGAATCAGTGTCAGTTCAGTGACTTGCAACAAGTGATTGAAAAACATTGCAACTCTGCACTATGTTTCTTTTTGGATAGCAGAGACAAACCATGGAGGGGAAGTGATCAAACTGAGACAGAGACCACTTCTGCTGAAGTGGCAGATCTCTGACCATAGATCAATAAAGAAGATGGGGATTTTAACTTATTCTTGCTGTGCAGCAAAGAGGTGGTAGTCCTGAACTGCCTATAAGCAGTTGTGAAGATACTTAAGGCTGCCAGTTAATCATTGCTCCTTTTACATTATGGAGGAAGGAGAGGGAAGCAGAAGCTTCTCTTATTTGGCCAAGGACCTGTGGTCCCAGTTAATCAATGTCTAGGTTTACATTAAGAACATCCCAAGACAAAGCAAACCACATAGCAAAAATTAATTTAGCTATGACCCAGGTTTCATACTCTCACAATTATTTAACCTCAGAAGACATTAGTATATCTAATAATTTCCAGCCAATAATGGGCATCAATGAAGAGCAGTGATCATCCTTATGAGGATGCTTTGATTGCTTCTTTGTTTTTCTTAAGTAAAAAAAGAGCACTGAGTATCACTTATTCTGCTGGCTCGATTGCAGTTAACTGACACCCATTATAGAATTGTGAGTCATTATGTTCGATTTCAGGCTGAAAATAGATGGAATATTTTGAATTGTATGTACAGAACAATTTTCCTTATACATGTCAGGAATATAGGAAATCTATATAATTCATAATTTCAGACAATTTTTTATTATATAGATCTGTATTTTTTCTTTTTAAGATAAATTTTATACTGCCTTTGGAATATAAGAGAGTGAAAAGACAAAGAAAACCCTTAAAGATAAACGCTTCATTAAACCAAAACCAAACAGAAATCCCTTTGGTTGTGCAATGATGCCATTAGTTCGTTATGGTGGTTATTTCTTGGAAGACTGCAATATCCACAAGACTGTGAATATCTCACATTTAGTAATCTCTTTTTTAATCGATACACCTAAAAAAAATTAGGGCATTGAGAATACTATTTTAGGTATTACCATCAAAAAGGGTTAAAGTATTCAAAATGCAGAAAAATGAAGTGTGCTTTCACTGTATGTGAGACAGTTTTTTCCTGGAGGAAAAGGCAGATTTAATCACCCTATAACTGGACAGCATTTTGTCTCACTTGGCTTAATAGATGAAGGCAAGAAAAGTTATGCCTTTACAGTACTCAAGAAATCAAGAACAATTTAAAGACACTGAAGAGGCATCCACATCTGTAAACATAAGCTAGTTCTGATGCTCGAAGCACAAGAAAATTTGGAAAATAGTTACCCAAGCTAGTTCCACACAAGCTAGCTTGCATCCAGAAGCAACACAGCCATGTGCATGCAGCGTAGTTTAACTTCCGAGCACAGCTCTCAGCGGTTCATCGCTGCTCACAGCTGCTTGCTTAACACTGAACGTAGCCACGTGGGTCTGCATTTGTGGAGGAGTCTATTCAGTGTGCATCTGTGACTGGTATCAACACAGACTTTATTTCCTGGAAGAATTATTCAATGGACAACCTGGCTTGCGGAGGAGGAAGGCTTGATTTGGGGGACTGATGACTGAAAACTATGATAGATAACTTTCTCTATAAATAAGCAAGAGATAATTGTCATTATAATATAAAAGGCATTACTGATGAAAGAATGAATATGCTATATAATCAGGAGCAAAATTAGGTTAAAAAAATAAGACAATCTTTCTGACCATCAGAGCAGTGGGAATCAGAAACCATCTCTCTGCAATGATGGATAAAAGTAATTAGCAGCTTCCCTCTTCTGTCTTTTATTAGACTGCACAGAAGAGCCTGCTCTAATGTAGGCTACTTCCCAGAGACCCTGGCATTTGCTATTGTTAAGGGAGAATAAAGAAGCCAATGGGAAAATGAATCTGATTTGTTTTCTTCTTTTTGAAAGTAATTACAAATAGGATGCTGCCCTCGTTGCTCACACAGAAGTAGGTCTGCAGCATTTAACATCTTGCTTTGCAGAGGCTGCTGAGCTTTTTGGACTGGAAGTCAGCTTGAAGAAGACACAGGTTTTCTATCAACCTGCACCTCAGGAAGTCTTCCATCATCCCCATACCTCCATTGGCGACTCAGAACTCAAAACAGTCCAGCAATTTAATTACCTGGGAAGCATCATCTCCTCAGATGGTAAGATCAACAAAGAAATTGACAACAGGTTGGCAAAGGCATACAGTGCTTTTGGTAGACTCCATAAAAGAGTTTGGCAAAATAAACACCTGAAGAAAAGTACAAAGATCAGTGTTTACAGAGCCATCGTACTGTCTACTCTTTTGTACGGGTCTGANCCCTAAGATCGTGCTCTGTGGTGAACTTGCCACTGGCTGCCACGAGAGAAGAGCCCCGAAAAGGAGATACAAGGACTCCCTGAAGCAATATCTCAGCCTTGGCCATATTGATCATCATCATTGGTCTACTCTGGCCTCCAATCGGGAGGCCTGGAGACAAACCATATATAATGCTGCTGCCTCCTTTGAGAACTCACGCAAGATCACTCTCAAGGAGAAAAGACAATGCAGAAAGAATCACGTCCAGTCGATGTCGCCTGGATCTTTCTCTTGTCCCTTTTGCAACCGGACTTGTCTGTCGTGCATTGGGCTTTTCAGCCATCAGCGAGCCTGCAGCAAGCTTGGGTAGAGCCCTTCAAAATCTTCATTCGCGAAGCCAAGCCATGAAAAAAAAAGGAACAAATAGGATGCACTTATTTCTGTCATTTCTTTTTCATGTAGGTGTAGCTTTCCAGTATCTCTCTGCCAAAAATGAAGAGAAGGGAAACTCCCCAGCCAGGCTTCAGATTCAGCTGGGTGTCAGTGTGGGACAGTGGGTGCAACAACATCTGGAAAGCAAACTTGGTTCAAATTGCAAAGGATCAATATGGACATGGAATGTAATACAGATATTATTCCAGTATAAGAGAATCACTTCAGTCCTCCCCTACAGAAATTCCCCTAAAAAGTTTGCAGCCATTTGTGTTTCACACTGAAATCAGGCTGTAAAAAGCCCACTAACTTTATAGCCTTGTAGTGGGTTGACTGTGGTGCATACCAGGTACCCACTTAAGCCACTCTCTCACTCTCTCTCTGCAACTGGACACGGAAGAGAGAAAAAAAACCAGCTAAGGATTCCTGAGTAGAGAGGATTCCTGGGAGAGGTCAGTTACAGATTACCTTCACAGGCCAAACAGACTCAAAGTGGGGAGAGTACTTAAATTTATTACTAACAGGATAAGAGTCAAAGAGTGAGAAATAAAACAGTGTTGCAAAACACCTTCGCCCCACCCTTCCTCCCATGTTCTGCCTCCTCCCCCCACAAGTGGTGCAGGGGGACGGGGAATGGGGGTTGCATTCAGTTGTTACTTCTGCCACTGCTCAGGAGAGGAGTCCTTTCCCTGCTCTCCTGTGGGGTCCCTCCCATAGGAGACAGTCTTTGATGGACCTCTCCAGCCTGAATCCATCCCTCGGGCAACAGTTCTTCCCAAACTGCTGTCCCGTGGGTCACTCCTTCATGGGGTACAGTCCTTCACAAATGAGCTGTACCGATGTGGGTCCCCCACACGGGCCACAAGTCCTACCTGGTAAAAACCTGCTCCAGCGTGGGCTTCACTCTCCTCAGGCTGCAGGTCTCTGGCAGNCTCTCCTCCGGCTACAGGTCTCTGGCAGGACCCTACTCCACCTCGGGCCTCCCATGGGGTCACAGCCTCCTTTAGGAATCCACCTGCTCCAGCATGGGCTCCTCCATGGGCTGCAGGTGGGTCTCTGCACCCTGATGGTCCTCCATGGGCTGCAGGGGCACAGCTGCTCCACCATGGGCTGCACCACGGGCTGCAGGGGCCTCAGCTCCAGTGCCTGGAGAACCTCCTGCCCCTCCTTCTGCACTGACTTTAGTGTCTACATTGTTGTTCCCATGTTCTCACTCCGCTCTTCCCTGGCTGGAATTCTTTCTGCACAACAACCTTCTTTTCTTAAATATGTTATCATAGAGGCATTATTATCAGTCCTAATTGGTTCAGCCTTGGCCAGCAGCAGGAAGTCTGTCCTGGAGCTCCATGGGACAGGGGCAGCTTCTAATAGCTTCTAACAGAAGCCAGCCCTCGCTACCAAACCCTAGCCACAGAAACCCACTATAAGCCTTTAAAATAGAGGTGCAGAAAGCCTCTGGAATCTTAAGTGCATTATATCTTCTGTTGGGGACAACATGAAACATCCAAAGCAGCTTAAGAAATTTCTTGACATAGAAAACACAACATGGAAAGAACAACAGAATACTTTGTCTGCAATATTTTCTTGCTTTAGTTCTTTGTAGTATTGTTTCTGAAAGTATTTTAAAAAATACCCACACTTAGATTGAGGTGGCCATCAGACTAATACCCTAACAGGTCTTTATGAACCAAAACTTCCCTGAGTGCATGGGCACACGATATTGTTTTATTTTCTGACTACTTCAGTCCATCGTGCTGTGAAAATAACAAACAGAATAAAATAGATTTAGTACCAAAATGGAAAAGCCCAAGAAAATCACATGAGCAAGATTTGTAGTAAAAATTCTTTCTAGTAAATTCTGGACTGTCTGTTGATATCTGAAATTGTGAGACAATGTGGGCCACAAATTACAGTTTCAAGATATGTATCAAACTACTGCAAATTATGGTGCTTTACCAGCCTTTCAGGAGGAACAGAAAAGATAGAGTTTAGACAGATTTGAGAGATTATCTTCTCTGAGTTGATGCTCCCAAACTTGACTTTTTAAAAGCAGAAGCTATGTAATGAGTGTGATTTTGGACTGCAAGTATTATGTCCGTAGATGGAGAAGGAAACACGGACTCTTTCAGAAAAAAACTGGGCCAGTAGTATTTAGATATTTTAGTCCTAATGAGCATTCTGCTGAGTGTACTTGTGAATAAAGAGAAGTTTTAGGTTGTGCTTCAATGCATTCCTGAGTAAAGAATGTTTTGCTTCACACAGACTCACTGCCACCATAGTATAAATTTTAGATTCCTGCTATAAAAGGTTCTACTTATCATTGGAATGCCAGTGATTGTGTGCAGGATTGAGATTTTTCAAGTCTATATAAATATTTACAGAAGAATGTCTTTATCCTTTAAAAAAGTGTAGGAGATTGATTTTACATGTAGAATAGACTGATTTTAATCACATATGGATAAATTTGCAAAATTAGGAATTAAAAATGCATCTGCTGAGAATCACTTTCTGAATTTCTTGGCAGTCATTCACTGTTAAAATGTTTTCTTTAAAAAGAATTTGCCAGAGTTACTCTCTATAGCTTACCATTTCACCGACATTTTTTTCCAGACAGGTTTCCTGCTAGCAGAGGTAGAGGGCTAAGTAAATGCTAACTGTAGAATATACATTGACTATTTTATTGTGACTGTACTTACCAACAGGTTTCATGTAGAAAATTTTAATCACCTTCATTGTAGAGAAGTTAAAGCAATTCAAAAACCCCAAATTATTAATAACTGACAACTATGAGTTTTCCATTATCATTATATGATGATCACATTATCATATAAAATATTCCCTGCTAATTATTTTTTTTTGTTTAACTTTCAATTTTATTTACAGACAAAAAAAGCAATTCCCCGTTTGTTTCCACTTTGTGATTTGAGAAATTACTTCCACTGTGGTGCTCTATTTCTTTGCCTGTGATATGCTTTTCCAGATTCAAGTCCTTTTGAGGAGTCATTGATTTAATAATTAAAAATCACTATTTTTCTTACATTATGGAAATGATTTATCTAGGAAACATGATTTTTAAGGTGTCTTTGAATGGAGATAAATGTTTTTTGCTAGATTCAGACTGAATATTGAAGTATTGCCAATGTGTATACCATATAAATAATTCTTGGGGAATAGTCTTTTCCTATTAGCTATTTGAACTCTTAAATGATAACCAGGATAGGATCCTCCTTTCTTCAGTTTTTTTCTAAGCAGACACATTCTGAGCACACACACTTGTTATATACTTGCATTTCATAACTGAGGTGTTCACCCATGTGATTTTGAAATATTTTGATCTATAAAATTGATATATAGAGACATATTTACAAATGTAGATTTTTTTCACATAAAAGTCATGATGTAGAGAGTATGATCTATATCCAACTATGAGATTCTGAGTTTATTCCATGTCATTTATACTAAGACACATAATGTTGCAATTTAATGATTTCTGTAATCAATAAGAGATGACAATTCAGCTGTTTAGGTCTCTTCCTCACCATCTGGAAAACATTCTGCTTCATGGGATCATCACTGGCTATCATTACTGTTTTAAATCTTAGCGTTCTTTCCCATTCCCTTCCTATAGCAAATGAGGGACTTTGATCTTTAATTCCAACTTGAGTTCAAGCAATCAATAGGCTCAAGACTCTGTGCTCTGCAGGGCTCTGCAGAATGGATGCCTCAACAGACTGTCTGGCCTGCTCTGACTTTAACATCTTTTTCCTCTGTGCTTTCTGCAGATGATTCTGCAGCAAAAATAGGAAGATAATGAACTTACACTCTTAACTGAGCAACATTAATTAGAATTCTCAGTAAGGTGGGATATATTTGCATCTAAGCACTGCTAGAATTTGAATAGCAGCTCAGCAATTGCAACTACAGGTTTCAGCAATGGAAATGCATCCAGGAGCTGAAGGCACACCTAACACTGGGCAACATGTAAAGTTCTTCATTTTTATTCATTTGGTTTTGTCTGGAAGAGTTATTGTTTCTGTCTGCTCATGCCCCAGTTCTTCATGTCTGTCTCTAGATAGACAGGTTTTAAAAGCCAGTGTACCCCTGCACTTCTAACTCTTTTGTCAGAGTTGGCTAGAAGGATTGTATTAATATTGCCAAAAGTCATGAGTCAGACCATCAAATCTTTTAAAATGTAGAGTTAAAACCAATAGTTTTAATTTATTTTACTTGATTTTAGGGCCACAGAAATTCTGTAAAGTTACAAGACTCCAGAATCTGTGGCTTTAAGGAAACTATCCCCAGGCTTGGATATCACAGTGAGAGACAGTGACACTGATACCTCTACAGTTCCTGTACAGTTACTCTAATCATGTATTCTACTTCATCTGGTGAGAGAGCAAATTAACAACTTTGAATTTAAAAGCAAGGATAAGAAATTCTGCCTATACACAAATCAAGTCAGCTGTTGCTGGGCTATCATGCTGGCTATCCAATCTGAAAAAAATCTTAATAAAAAGGTCAGAGTATATAAAAAAATCATAGCAGGCAAGGAAAGACTTTAACAAGATCTTTTTTCAGACAAGGCAGGGAAAAAGAGATAGAGAAGTAAAAGTACATAGAAAAGTGCTGCATTTCAACCAAATTTTTAACATCAGAGTAATTATTTCATACTTTTCTGTCAAGAGCCAGAATATAGATGAATATGCATAATTAATGAAAAAAATAATTATTTGGAAGTGAGATATTTTTCATCTGTTGAAGACCTTAATATCCCTTTCATCAAAGCAACAGAAGGTTTCATGCTATGTGAAATGCCTTGACAATTCTGACATCTCCAAATCCGATTACAGTTTATACATCAGTATAATTAATTTTGACTTGCAGAACTGGTATCATACATGAAAAAAATCATAGGAGAACTGTCTTATAGATTGAAAGACTGAATTACATTGACAACATATTGATAACATTAACTACAACTCTACAATGATATATGAAAATCTACAATTATAAAAGAATTTCTGTTACTATATATGAATGAAAATATTTTCATGATTTCACTTTAAAATCTCCTAAAAGACCCATGAACCACAGTGTCAGAATAATTGTCTTTCTTTCTGAATAAATGAAAGGGAAAGTAACTAAAATTTAATTTTCTATAAATGCCTATGATTGTAATCATTAAGAATTCCAACACTAATATTTGTCTTTGTAGATTTGACTCATAAATTAGCAGCAATACAGAGTCTACAAAACCTGTGATCAGACTGGTTATGCAGGTAGGTGCAGACAAATCAAATCCCCTGACAACATGTTATAACATGCACAGATGTAGGACAGATGTCTAAGACAATTAATGAATACAACTTTGTAGTCAGTTTAGAAGAACTAGTTTTCTTTACTCTATGGCTCTGCAGTGGTTACCCACAGGACCACACAAATTATGTCATAGCTCATTTCCAAGCAAAATTCACCCTAAAAAAAGGCTCTGGATTAGATGTCTTAACAAATGTTTCTACACCTTGGGAGCAGCTATTCGTCATAAAATTAAGGTAATGCTAATTTTTTGTCATTTGGATATATTGGATATATTTATCAAACTTTCCATCAGTATGAATTTAGATTTGCCAATTTTGTATAAAACTGTTTCCCAAGTGGGAAAAAAAAAAAAGAAAAAACCAAGACCTAGTACAGACTAGGCAGTACTTTAGACTGTGGCTTTTGATTTATTAATATGAGTGACCCTGACCTGAAAAATACCTATACTAATGGCATTGTGGGTTCCACATCATTATCTCTCAAGAATTTCTGTATCAGATGTGTTTAGTCTAGAAATAAAATGTGGTATTTTTGTTTGGTGTCATTAGTTTTGGGTTTTTTGTTTAGCTTTTTTTCTGACTGCTTTCTCTGCATTCCTTAGAATCCAGCAAGATTTTCTAAGGAGGTTTTCATGTCACTTATCTGTGCTTGTTATAAATGTTCTGCAACGCAAATGAAGTCCTACCTCTATCTGTGCTACACTAAATTCCAAATCAAGCTCTGTATAGATAGCACTATCACCGTTTCCCTCAACAGAATTGCACAGGTGTATCCAGCTGAAAGCTATTAAAGCGGTCTGTTGATGATATACAGGATGGAACAAAATTTGCAGCTTTGTATTTTCTAGCTGTGCTGGCTCTGCAGGAGAGAAAGCTTATTTGTATTACTGGCACAGGCATCTATTACAGAATGCAAATAGAAAGGAGATTTGCTGAATAAAACCCTTTCGTTTGGGAGGAGGAGGGGTTCAAACTACTACAACTACGCTTTATGGTCTTTTGTACTAATATACTGTAATCACAATAATTTTTCTTCTGACATGGTAGAACAGAGTCAGATGTCAACAAGAAAAAATTGCTACAAATGAGAACTTCATAACCTTGGAGAGAGGTAATAAAATGTTATGACTTTCTTATCAGCTTCATGTACAGAAAAGAAGTATATAAGTCAGTTACAGATGACCTTGTTTTGTAGTGATCCCTAGAGTCATTATACACCAATTCTAATTTCAAAATATACCTCAAAATCTTTTCCATGAGATTATTAAGATTTTTCTGCTGTTATTTGATCCTTCAAATTTCTAAATTTTTTGCTGTTTCTTCGTGTGTTCCCTTGCAGACAGGGAATTACTCTTGTAGCTTGTAATATGCTCACCAACTTTTGCCACTTGGAATACTCTTCAGAACGTTTAGTACATGCCGAATAAAATAATAATAATAATAATAAAAAAAACCCCAAACACCAAAACCCTGCCCTCTTATTTATTTAGAAGAAGGAAAAAATTATACAATTTGAAAATACTTTATTTTAAAATTAGTGTGACCTTACAATAAAGGTTTGGGGTTGGTCTTTTTCTTCCTAAATCCTTTTCTTCCGTTCTAACTAAAAAACCCACCCTAGACTCTTCTTTTTAAAGTTTATTCAACCTTCTGTTTGGAAATGTACATTACACAGCTGTAATTATGCCTAGAAAAAAAAGACAGCAAAATAACAGTGTTATTTGAAATATCTAAATGAAAATAAACTCGTTCAGAAGCCTCACTTCAACATATGTTCCTATACTGCTTAGATGCTTATATGTGTAAAATTTAACTAAAGTTCACTATTTGCATTTACATTTTCAGTTGATATAAAATAATTTTTAACAAAACCACTATACTCAAAACCTACGTTCATATAAAGTTTTCCAACATCCTTCTACAAATAAAAATTATTGCTCTGAGATCCCTTCCATGGAACAAAATATCTGATAAAAAGCAAGTATTTATTAAACTAACTATCCTAAACTTAGCACAAAACAATACAAGGAATCACCGAATCATCCCTGTTGATCTGAAGTACATAAAGGCGAGTGAGCTAACCTGGCTTTATTTCACTCCGTGCTTGCTCGCTAATTGGTCTGTAACAGAAACAGGAATCTGGAGCCCTTTGCTTCATTGTCTTGAGACAATTCCATTACTCCACTAATTTCTGAAAGATTTTGTTTACTAAGATCAAATCAGAGAGCAGTCAACAATTGCCTGGAAAGAGTCCCATCCCTCACTACGGAATATAGCTACTGCTGCTTTGTTCAAGGGCAGCACGTTCAAGATCTCCCTGTGTGAAAATGATCAAAAGACAGTATCTTTGGTTCCTGAAGGCTTTCAGGACTACTTTTGTTCTAGGATATATGAAAATAAAAGACACAATTTGCATACTCGCTCATAACTTCTTCTGTTGTCTTGCCAGAACAGCAGCTTTATTTTCCTTCAGCTTCTTGAGGATTGCTACAAACTAGAATTATAATCTAGGCATATATTTTACTGTATTGACCCACATTCTAATTGTTTTCCTGCAAAGCTGTCATACAACCACCTTTTTCTACCCCCAAAAACTACATGCGTTCTGAAAGGACTTCATAGGTGAACGCATGAGGTCTGATCCTGAGCTAGGTGAAACTCAGGGACCTCTCACCCAGAAAATCCCACAGCTGGCCAGTCCAGACCAAAGTCTGTGTCAGTTAATGAATGCTCCTGTGCAGTTTTAGGAACACTGTATGGCAGGAAAAGGGAGTGGAGTTTTTCTATGCATATTTATGCTGCACTCGATTCCAGCCTAGAACACAAAACCCTGAATATGTCTTAATTAATTACCTAAATCAAAGGCCTAATTGATCTATCTTCTGTGCAAGCCTGATGGATCAGGTATCAAGCATACATGTGCCCCATCCAGTACCATGGTTCCTGCCCTTCCTTAGCATAGCATAATCACTTAGTGTTTTAGCTTTAGCCAGTGACAAGAGTAGAAACCACACAAGTTATGTCTGTGCCTAAGACGCTTTCTGGATGATATCATTATAAATGGCCGCTTGTATGAGTCCTTATTCCTCCCTTCTCCTCTCCTCTGCTGCTTTTGCTGTTATTCACCATCCACCTTATCCACTTACATATGCACACAGGTCACTATTTTTACTATGGACTTGTAATGTACAGATTATTATTTCATGAGTTTCCTGACCATTATCTTGGACGTTTATGTGGTTAAATGTGAGACTAACATTGCATTTAATGCATTAGAGTTAATAATCCATTCACTTACCAGATATGACACATCTGAAGTTGAGCTAATTCTCTGTCTCATTAAGCAGTGTAGGGAATACCATAACCATCCCACACTTACCTTTCCTTTTAAAATTATACAGTTGGAGAACCCACATTTCTTCAGTGAATTAATATTCTAAAAATTTATCTAGGCTCAGTTATCTTTTACAGGTGTCTACATTAAAAGCTAGGAAGCAGTTCCTCAGTGGATTATCATGTTAGTGATGTTGGTCTCAATACACCTCGCAGGAGAAAAATTTTTTAAAATTTTTTGAGGATTATAGAAAATATCTCTTTACTGTTTTATTCCTGATTCTTTAAATAACAAGTAAAATGAATACTACAGTCCTGCTAGCAGTCCATAGTATATATGTGTTTGTGTGAGAGTGAGTGCAAAAAGATACCTGAAAGATTAAATTCAATTAATTTATATTTGTAGCTATATTTTATTGCTACTTGAACATTTCACAGTGGAAGTATTTCAATGGAAAATTGGGATTTTGACCAAACCAATTTTCTTTTCTTAGCAAAAACTGTGTGCATTCCATAGAAAACTGTTTTTGTTTAATTTCATTTTTCTTAAAGACCAGAGGCCTGAAAAAACAAATATTTTGATTTGGCTCTGTTCCTATAAAGGCACATACAAGCCCAACCTCCTAGGGCCTGGACTCCCAGTCAAAACATTAGTATAATAGGTCACAGCCAAAAACCATCAGAGAGGAGACTGTGGTACTTCATGAGAAGATATTGACCAAATTCAGATCTATATTTATCAAAGTGTATTTCTTACTCACAGTTAAAAGTTCCATGGACAATGACCAATACTTATTGTATTAAACCGATTATGTTTGGAACATGGAACAAAAGGAAAATGAGGACAAGTTAATATAAGCAAACAAACAATTTATAAACTATTCTGAAAATATATATGTTTAGAGAATAAACAATTAAACCTATACTTGAACCTATATGTTTGTTTTAGAAACATTAACAATTAACCAGACCTTGAGGCCTTGAGGCCTTCGAAGTTAAGTTCCACTGTTCAAGCAGCTCTGAGAGATGCTTATTCAACTTCATTGATAAAATGCACCATGCAAATAAGACTAACAGATACAGGCAAAATATTAGATGGAATAAAAAAATATATTAGTTTCATTGTTCGATTTTTGTTGACCTCCTTATCAAAATACATATCATAGAGGACCATGCATAAGTTAGAATGCGATTGAAAATAGCAGTCTTTATGATAAAGTGCATCTGCAGTGCATGAATCTTCTCTTAAGAATGGCCAGTGTTTTATGGTCAAAATATGAGCACAAACGCAATTTGTGCAACAGTGTGAAAGTCATTGTGCCAAGCCAAACCATTCACAAGTACATAACATTCAATAGCTCCCCACAAACAATAAGACTGAATGAAGTCAATACAGGTTTTAACTGAGGAATTTTTAAAAAAAGACTTAGCTAGTAGGAGTCTTTTTTTTGGCTGGAAGTTATGTGGGTAAAGGTAATTAAATTAAAGCACCATTTCCAGGTGTTCCTAGAAGACTGCACTATGCTCCTCTCCTGGTTAAAATCAATATTCACACATGCTCTCTTCTTGTCCGTACAACAGAGTTGTAACCATCAACTTCTGATTATAGCAGCTGAGAGGTGCAGGGTTAGAGCTATGCAATGATGGCTGGTTAAAATTTTTCTTGTAAAGTGCTTTCCATCAGCAAGAGTTGATTCATTAAAATGTTGAGAGCTTTCCCCCATAAAGCATATAAAATTCTGTAAAATGCTTATTCAAGAATTTTTGGATTCAGGATGAGAAACTACAAAGAATGACCCTGAACACTTAATATATGGCCAGACTTCGCGAACGAAGATCTGGGGAAGGTCTTTGTACGCCTTCCAGCCTGCGCATTGGATTTATTTTAGGTGGGACACAGTGCGCGCAGAACTGAGCCCACCCTTTAATCCTAAGGTTCATCTGCCGGGGCCAAGCGAGCTTGGACAGTGGCAGCGAGGTCCTCAGGACGTAGGTGGATTGCCTTACAGGGCTAACGGGCTCCACCTGCCCAGGGAGTTTCCCCGACCGGGAATCAAACCCGGGCCTCGGCAGTTACAGTGCCGTATCCTTAACCACTAGACCACCAGGGGCTCCCGAACACTTAACAGTCCAATGGTTAAAACATTTTCATTAGATGTTGTTAATTTTGATCAAAGTCCCTGAACTTACTGTTAGTTTGTGTGACAAAAAGTTTCTACCACTCCACCCTCCCCATCACCAAGGGAGTGCAGAGGAGCACCGTGGCTGGGGAAAGCCCAATACTCCCCTGTTCTCCTGCGGCTTCACAGGAGACAGCACCCTGCCAAGGTCTCATGCCCACAATCCCAAAGACACAACGGCAAAGGGAGTCCCAGTCAGACAAGAGACCTTACTCAAGCCCCTCAGTTGTATTGGAGCAGCCCCGGTCCCATATGCCTGGGGGACACCAGTGCCAGGAGTCAATGAGGAGACGCTCTGGGTGATCCGACAGACCTGGGGCACCATCTGGGGTCCAGGGTTTCTGGTGGGGTAGAGAGTAGACTGCACAGGACCGGGGTAGGCAATGAAGGTGGGGAAAGGGATAGACTGAGGTGGTTTGGGGTGTAACAAGAGTGGGAAAGAAGTGGCAGAAGGGAAGAAAAGGATCTGGTTTTGTGTGACAGGTGTAGGTCAGGAAGCTTGTCTGGCCATGCCTGTACCTGACCAGTGCAGTCTGTCCCATCTTCTCATTGAACTCTCTTTCTGTGATGTTCCTGGGTGTGGGTCTCTCTGGACTATCTGTCTGTGTATATGGGGGTGGACTGGAGTGAGAGTCCTCTGTGTCCATGGTGCCAGCCTGGCCAGTAACAAGCTGGACTAGCTGTCAGATGGGGCATGTGGCCTGGGGGCCAGAGGGAGCTGCTGGCAGTGGAACACCTTGAGTAGTGGTCTACTGTGAGCAGGGGGTAGCAGGGGTCTGGCCAACTGCTGGAGAGACCCAGGGGTCTATGTGTGTGTGTATGTGCACATGCGTGAGCCTATCTACAGTGCATGGTCAGCCTCAAGGTGGACCTGCAGGCATCAGGCAGGTGCAGCAGCCTTGCCCCTACTGGGCTTCCAGATCTGGCAGCTCCAAACAATTTCTATTCCTGTCAAGCAACTCTATCCCAGTGAGTGCTCCAGTCGCAGGGCTGCTGACTCTTCCTTGGAACAAAAATCTGTACATTTCCCACATTTGCAAACTAATAAGCCTGTTTGCCCTAATGAGTATTTAGACCCTAAGGCTCAAACATTTACCACTTAATTGTGATATTTTCTTTGCCTTGTTGTCTCTACATAGAGCCTATTCTTGGCACACTGCTTGTTCTTGAAAGCTGGCAATTAGGTTGTAATTCCTGAAATATTAGACAGCCTTGACTTATTTTTCTGGTTCCTACTTTAAGACAGATACATTTATTTTAAGTAATGCAAGTTATTCTTCCCTTATTCTGTGGAGGAGAACAAATTTTCATTTTACATATTCTCCTTCAAGTCAAACCTTCAATGCCCTGAAATCTACTTTCCTTAAATCAGGGTACAAGCTGATTCATTCCACATGCAGCTAATTGCTTAAGCATTGTTGAAGCCTTGTTGCCATAGCAACTACTGCTTTTATGGAAATGATTTTCAACTTGTGATCCAAGGAACCCCTGTATCTATAATCAGCTCTTGAAAGGTCTGACAAATAAGAAAAACAAGTTTATTGTCTGCAGATTTAAATAAAATGAAACTCAGTTCACATCCGTATTGGAAGAGCCATGATGATAAGTCCAACAACTGCTGGGTGAGGATCAATAAAAAGTTTCACAGTCAGTAGGGGAGGTAGATAAAAAAGGCAACTCAGCCCACCATCTGAATTACTGTGTAGAGGCATCTGTTACTTTCCATCAATGATTAAGGGAACTTTATGTGAGCAGGTTTCTGATGCAGATATCTTAACATAACATCCAAAGTTAGGTGGGCTGAAAAATGTTCTGCACGTCTATGGGGACTTTGTGGCACTCTCTAATTAACTCAGAAAAACCCACAGTTTCTTAAAATACTTTCCACAACTAAAAAGGGGCTCTTCCCTTAAATTTTTTTTGTACTCAGCAAGTGTAAACAAGAGAAATGTATGATATATCTGAAGCATCCAACTGTCTTGATTCTTTTACTTGTGTCAAAGGGAAGAGGGATAAAAAGCTCATTTCAACTTTATTTTCAAGAATCAATGAGGTATTGAGGGAAAAAGATACGTCCATAAGGCATTAATGTACAGGTCTCATTCATTCTTTCCTGCAGTTGTCAGTAGCCTGGATTGTGATGCAGCCCAAGAGTATGCCAATATATGGCATGGTATTTCTAGCACTGAGGACAATTTCTATGATCTCTATGTTCATTTTATGACATCTGAAATAGTTAATAACATGACCCTGATAATATTCTCTTTTAAATAGTTTTAATTTGTTTGATGTAAATCATACTTTAAGGCTCATTATAATGCAACAAATTAAGAATACCACACAATATTAATGACTCTTAAGAAAAGGATGCCTGTAGCAGGTTTAAAACTGTATTTCTTTTAAACAATTACCCAGATAAATGTACTGAGCAGTAAACAAACTGAAAATCCTAAAATAAAAGGCAATTATGGAAAATAGCAAATCAAAGTAAGCTTCTTGAAACTTAAACTCTTGCTTAAGAAGGCATTTTTTCCAGAAAGTGCTATTTAGGAAGTATTATTTCCATCAATAGAGAGTCTCATAGGGATATGTGTTTCACAAAGTAACTTTTATACTACAGGAGTTGGTAAAGATGTTATGAGTTGTCTTCCATAAACTCAGTGCACGGGTCAAGTGTCTCATGCCTTTTTCATGCATTCATTTCCAGCATCCCCACCTGGCAATTTTATGTGAGTGAACATAAAATTCGTTTGAGGTGTTTGGACTTGGGATCTCAAAATCATTAGTCCTTCTTGAAAACCCTGGTCCTGGATTTTTTATTAATGAATCAGCCTTTTGATACAAATGCAATAAATACCACTAAAAAAAAAAAAAAGAAAGAAAGAAAGAAAAAGAGAGATTTGTATGTTACAGGTCTATGACTAGAGGCAAGTTTGGAAAAAAATTGCCTTCTTCATTGCAATGTGTATGACATCTGTCTCTACATTAATCTTCTTTCATGTGCTTCTTTTTACATTCTCTGCTAAACAGAATATTTTTGTAGCTTTTTTTTTTTCTTCTTGGGAAAGTTTACTGTCCCTTCCAATATAACAGCTGAAGTCTCTTTTTATTTCTTAGTTGCAACAGGAAACCTCTTGACACCTTGTTTTGTATAGGCTGCTACCTTATCCACTTTTGTAATACCTTATTTCATACCTGGTGTTACCATTTGATTTTCTAATTTTTATATTTCTGCACATCCCCATGAATGTGTGTACATACAAACTTCCTTCAGATAACTGTTCACTATGACAAGATGAAAGAAGAATGTTCACACTAGGTAAATTCATCCAGCTGATATTTCTGTTTTTCCTAAACCTGTCTAAATGTGGATTTGACTTTACCACATCACATTACACAAGCCAGTAGGGATGGAGTATGAGCATGATTCAGTCCTTGTCAAGACTGTGGTGATTCTTCAGAGTGCCATTTTTGAAGCTGTCAAAAAGACGTGATTTTCTCTATCTAAATAGTCTTTTTCAAAACATTGATAAAAACAAGGATTCCTTGTAGCCTTGGTTTTTCAGACAGTTGACAAACTATTTTGGAAATAAAGGGCAACAGTGCATTGTGTTTCAGCATAACGAAGTGTATGTTGCTGCTGTGAGGAAACTTGAGACTAGTATAATTACAACACATTTCTTTCCCAATTTTACTTTCTTTTGATTACTAAAAGGCTGCCTAAGAATTGTTGAAATTTAAAAAACAAACAACCGAACAACCAAACAGATAATCTCTGAGTAGCCATAAAACTGGAAAAATCTTCACTTTTTTTGTCCATGTGAAATATTACTCACACATCTGGTTAAACTAGAGGCAGGAGTTTTACCTAAAGTTTAAAACATTTATAAGAATCTCATCTGGTGCAGGCAAAAGCCCTACAAAGATCTCCTGAAATTCAGACACCAAAAGATATGTGAATCAATATGAGAGTATAAATATTTTATCATTTTCTTCTACTAGTCTTTTTTTGTGCTTGACAAGCCAGTGTGCCATGTAGTAACTAAATTTAGCGGACTTTTACCACGAGAGGGCAGGAATGCTCATCAAACAGGTTTGCCACTGGTTGTTTCACCACTTCTTTGCGAGGAGGGTGACCCAATGCGCTTTCCCTCTGTTGGTATTTAGTGTCTAAGCATGTTCCTTGAGCACTTAACAACATAACAAAATGCTTTGACCCAACAAACTGACCTGTCATTAGTATGGCTGATTAATCCCCCTGGATGATTGTGGGGCTCAGGGGCACAGCTGAACTGCAGCTGTGTAAGGCTCAGAGCAAAATCAGAACTCTTCACCCTGGGCTGGCAAAGGGAAACAGCTGTGCCAAGGCATCAATCAGGCTTACCAAGGCAGGCTGGCAGGTAGAATGAGTTGAATCAGTGCCCGCTTTTCTTCCTTACAGTGTGTGACAGGAGCAAGAAGGAAGATCTCTAGAGAGGTTTTTTATTATTCTTATTCAACATTAGCAGCAGTGGCTTATTTATGAACATTATTTAAGCTTTTCTCTAAGTGAAACTAATTTGGATTGGATACTAACAGTAGCCAGATCTGAATAGTAACCTTACTCTAGTCACAGAATACTGCGTAGAAAAGTTCCAGACTATTATTAAAGTGAAAGAGATTTGTGTGGAAAATCCTGGTTAACTCATAAGCAATTTATAAACTGAACCATTTAGCAGAGCTTGATTAAAGGTTTAAATTCTTGTAACTGTTTGCCAACAAAATACAGTGTTTCACTGTTTGCAAAACCATGTTTTGGAAAAAAAGAAATCTACTGTGGGGCCACTCAGAGTTGTAAGATTTTAGTCAGCTAAAATTAAGCTCTGTAACCTACATGGAAATATCCTTACTTTTGCTTGTTGTACTGTCATGTTAGGTAGTTTCCTTTTTTAAATGGCAAAGTTTTTCACCATGAGGCAAATAGATGTGGAGTTGTGAGTGTGACTGGATAAACTATAATCAATGGGAACAAAAAGAAATAAATGAAAATGTAACCTTACTCTAGTCATAACAATTGAAAACTAAGAACTCTAGTAATAAGGAAAATATTTATAGAAGTTATTTTCCATTAGCTATGACAATTAAATTATGCTTTTATCATGTTACCATGCCCTCCTCCAGAAAAGAAATGCTCAACAAAGTTATCAATTGTTCGGATCTAAAGATTCTTTGCTACTTCTATCATTGGGATAAAGAGGGTTTTCCCTTTAGCCTTAAAGTAGAAAAGGGCCCTGCCTTCCTATTGTGGCTTGGCTGCCTCCTATAAGAAGCTTTTGACTTAGAGTTACATGCATGCTAGGAGATCTATACTCTCAGTGTCATTTTACAAATCTCTGTTTTCCAGAGATTTTCAAGAACCATGCTTCAACAGCATGCTACCAGGGTAAGCAGGCAGGAAAGTAGGAAACCCTACAAGGTTTTCTCATTTGGTGATTCAGGATTTATTTCTTTGGGCTTTTAAATATTCCTAATGGTGTGTGTCTCTTTTCAAAGCCCTGGCAACATGTAAGAGTGTTTCAGCCCAGAGTATGCAACAGACAGCCACCTGGATTTTTGCTGAAAAGGAAAGGGTGCAACTGGATAGCAATAACATGGAAATAGGCAAATGGCATAAGACTATAATGTCCTTAGCTTGTGTATTATCAAGAGAAATCAAGACAAGTCGGGACTTCTACAGAAACTATGGAATCCCTGTGCAGATGGATAATCCTGTAATTTTTTTCAATGAGACTTTGAAGCTATGGAGGATATTCTTTAAGATGTCCAGTATTCATCTGCAGGAGACTATTAGCCATGAACTTTCAAAGGAATAATGCACAGGGTGTCTTCCTCAGGGCTTCACAGATTTACACATGTGGAAAACCTGTGTCAGGCTTTGGTCAAAGAACAGAAAGAATGACTTTCCTTCCCTTTCTATTGTATTTTCTGTAGCACAAGAATGTAACAGGTGCATTGCCCAGGTTTGGGTGAATCTTCTGGTTTTGTTCTTGTTGTTTCAGTTTAGATTATTGTTCTTTGCTTTCCTTTTATTTCATTTCCAATGGTACACTGCACAAGAAACTGAAAATAGAGATGGTTTTTATTCTGGCATTTTCTTTTCTGTTACTGTTTGAAAAATGACATTTCAGACACATTTATGGGCTTGTCTTTGAACCCTTATTTACATAATGAATCTACTCACCTCTACATCCCTTCTGGTTTTAGAAATCACTCCTTGATTTGTTGTTCAGTGTCTTTCCCATTAAGTGCAATTCTAGGGAGATCAAATAGGATTTCAGAGAATAAAACCTCTCCAACAGACAATCACCAAGCAATACCTTATACAGGGAACAGAGCCTACAAAAAGCTGTCTTGTCAGGTAGAGTCACATATGATTAATGTTTTTAAAATTCTTACTTGCTATTAGACCAGCAGAGACACCAGGTGCTTTAGAGAACATTTTCTGTAACTGCAGTCTCTACTCAGAATTACTGCCCACAAGAACCTCACCCTTACCCTTTTGCTAATCTTGTAGTCTGCAAAAATATGCTGTGAGAAGAAAAAATGTAGTATTTTCTATGCAGCATGCTTCTCCTTGAAAAGAAATTGGAGTTCTTAAAATTACAGCAATTTAACAGTAAAAGTAAAGAAAGTAAAGAACAAATGTCTAAGTTGGCTCTTTTAGGTACTGGAAGTAGTTTAGATGCAGGCTTTTCATCTCACCTGGATAGGGCTCGCCTAGTATAGCCTATGGGGATATTTATAAAGTGGTAGATTTAGGAAGGCTTTTAAATTCACAGATGCAGCGATGTATATTAACCATCTCTCAGACTGCTATCAAAGCAAGGCCTGAAGAGACACCTGTGTTAGGAAGTTCCAGCTCATGATCATGATCAATTTAAAATAATCTGAGTTGAAACTTCATTGAAGAAGATGCTATTTAGTCTTGCTGTACAGGTGTTCAGGGCAGCCCAGAGCAGGGGAGAGAGTGCCTAGTCCAGAAGAGCCAGCATGATGGCACTCCTCTTTCAGCACTCTGCCAGGCTTAGGTCCATTTACAATATTTATTACCTACAGCCTGAGAAATCTGTCAAATTTTTTTGGTTTGCCTTTTTATTTTTTTCCACTTGAATATGTGTAACTGTGGTTTTGAAAGAATTACATTGTTCTAAAACTTGGATTTATCATTGAATTTATTATTGAATTTATATTTAGTAAAAACGTGACTTTCGAAAAATATTAGCTACCGTCAGTTTGAAACTTTCAGATCGAAATGTGTATAGAAATACACTAATGTCTTATATTATATCACTGTTTTTCCAACAACTCCCTTGCTTTTCTGAACCAATGTTGAGCTGATGTGTTCAGAGATTTATGATCCACCATGACTTTTAGATCTTGTTCTTAAATAATTCAACTTTGTTCTTCTTTATTATGCAGCTAGAAATATTTTTTCTTTTTTTTAATAATATACTTACCTACTATTTTTAGTATTTTAGTGAGATCTTTTAATGGCTTTTAATAGGTTTTTAGAAGAAATTGATAATGCATCTAGAGATAAGCATCTGTGAAAATGCAGATACAAAGTAGATCTTTTTTGTTTATTTGCCTAGTATATTTTAAGTGAGAGATATGTAAGATCTGGTTTTCTTCTACAAAAATTGTGTAAATTTTCCCTTTACGTGTTGTACATTTTGTTGTAACTTCAATTTTGTTTTATTTTATTATTTGTTGGTCAGCTTGAATGGAATTTACTGTTCTCATTACCCCTTTTAAGAAACAAACTCTCATCTTCTCTTCCTCTTTGGGCACTGACACCAAGGCATGTTATACGCTTATGAAAATCACTACTGAGAAGAGGAGCTGGTGGACAGTGGGAGTGCCCAGCCAGAAGTGAGGTAAAGAAACAGAAGTGTGATAGGGAAGCCAACCATGTCCGGGGGGATATCAGGCAAAGCATCACCAGCCAGTTGAGGGAGGGGATTGTCCTGCTCTGCTCTGCACTGGTGCGGCCTCACCTTGAATATTGTGTGCATTTTAAATTTAAATTGCCATATAGTAAGTGGTTTATACTACTTCCTTGAAAGGCTATATTTTTATTTCTGAAACTTTTTTTTCCTCTTCTGTTTAACCATACTGGCTATTTTTCAGCAATCCTTTTAGAATATTTTTGTGTATAACAGCTAAACTAATATTTCTAATGAAGTGGAGACTTGAACCAGGCTCCTCTTTGCTTGCATTTTAACCAATGGATTATTTCCATAGAAAGAAGTATTATCACATCACTAGGTAATAAAAACTAAGTTATAAAATCAGCAGACTGTTTAATACAAAAAGTGGTTAATTAATGAAAGTTCGCTATAAATTTTTATTTGTTTATTTGCTCCTTCCTAGCAAGTCATAGCACCCTTAACACATTTCTACCTACAAGACTCAATCTTTCTATGTCTCTACTTCTCTGTTTCAGGAAAGACCTACAGAAAGTCTGTCTAAAAGCCACAAAGTCACTTGAAGGATTCATAAAAGTTGCAGATAGCATTTTAGGAACACAAGTAGTTTGCTGTAAAATCCCCTTCTATTACATTAAAGAGTATGTGTGTAACTCCTTTAAGAAAATTTTTTAGAAAACTTTAGGAGGTACTGTTCCAAAAATATCTACTGAGATCTGAGTAGCAACCTCTCCAGGTATCAAGACCAACCAGTTTTGGAGGATGGAACCTGCATAAGTTGCTCTTTCTCCCCAGCTGTCTGGGTTTTTTTTTGATGGAGTTCTAATTGGGACCACACACAGGATTGTGAATCTCCTTCCAGCATGAAGGAAATTGTGGTATTTCCAGGATGGAAGTGCCAGACATTTCATAAAAACATGTAAAAAAATTGGAACTCAGTTTTGCAAATTAGCAATAAAAATATATCTATTGTTTTCATAAAAACTCAAGCTCCTGAGTGCTTTCTTGGAACCTATCCTTTTGTAATACCTGAACTTTTCACAACTTTTAACATCTTCTCAGATTTAAAAGTAAGTCATATATTTCAGTATATGTAATGTAAAATGTGTGCCAAATATTTGCAGAATGAGTCATGTCAATATCAAAGAGACTACATCCAGAAATATGATCTTGAAACAATTCTCTTCAAATGATGTCTGTTCCTGGAAGAATAACCTCCGTATATACCTTGTTTTTCCTACTGAGAAGCTCACTTCCAAAGAACTATAGACTCTATAGTTTAGCCTTATTTTCTCTGCTTGTATGACAAGCCTACAGATTAGACTGTTTAACCAAGGAATGAAATAAAGGTAGTTATGAGAAAAGTGTAAAGCAGTTTTTTCATTTGAACTTGCAGTTTGAAAAAGATGAATATCCAAGCTTTTCTCAGCTTCTGTGATAAAATTCAGCTTTGGACCACATTAAATATTCAAAGTATTCACTTAACAAATACTTGTGAGAGTAGGTATTTGCAAATCGCTTTCCAAACAGACAGTCACAGAAACACAGGTATCACAAGGCCTGGATCAAGGAAGGCGATGATGTTTTTGAGTGAGACTTTGAATTTAAGAACCTAAAACTGAGCTCTTGAAAACTCCTGTTAAATCTCTGGAGGTGCCCAGACTCTATCAGCACCTCATTTCTTATTGTTGCATTTCCTCAGATGCTTGAATTTTAGGTCTGCAAAGCCTTAGAAGTAAATCACCGTTGACATGACTGACAATGGCTTGGCTTCTGTCTCAATTTAAGCCTCATCAGTAGCACAAGCTTGGTCCCCCTGTTCATTTTCATTGCGTACCTTAACTTGAAAGGCGTTCTCTCAACAAACTTGCAAGCATGAAAAGGGAAATATAGGAGAGAGGCTAGGCTTGTAGCTGAGTAGAACAAGAAGCTTTTAATGAGAGCCTGAACCCTCTTTGGATGTGGGCCTACACAGTTCACCCTCAGCACTACAGGATCTGTGATAATGCTTGAAGTTTAGTCTTACTTTCTTCCCCCTGGGCAAATTCTGTAATCACAGAACTATGATTGCAGTTGCCTATAGTCTTGTCTTTCTGTAGAGTGTAAAGAGCTGGGAAGAAATATTACATCCATTACTCAGTACAGAATTGGAAGAACCAAATGAAAGAATCTGCAAAGAATAACAGAATTCACAGAGAGATAAAAAATGCAGCAGAGAGACTTATGTGGCAAGGAAAATTCAGATCAAATATTAAGAAAAACCTCATGGTAGAAACTATGAGGAAAAACTGAAAGAGGGGCCAGGGAAGACTCTGTGAGAGACTCTGTAGGATACTTTTGTGTTTTTGAGAATAGCAGAAATATTGCAGTTTCTGAGCTGAATACCTAAGTTTATCTCCTGTGCTTCTTTATCTCCTGAGAAATAAAAACCAAAAAAAAGTGCTTTCTTCTTGTTTTCTGATACTCTAAACATTTTTGAAATTTATGGATAAATATGAAGTTTAGGACTTCTGTATTAAATTTTTTCTTAATTTTCTCTCATAGACCTAAAATCAAAAATCAGGACCACATATTAATTAAATTTATATATTGATTAAACCTACAAAAGAAGATTGATTTCTCTGAAGACATTTAAAGAAAAGACAAACATCCAAAAGAGCTTTACTGAAGCCAGAAAGGCTGCTTCAAAGCGAATGTGGCACCACATGGCTGCAGGAGACTGCGACATCTTAAGAGACACTTGAGCAATGCTCATGTTACCTTACTAAACTGACCAAAAAAAGACTATAAAATCCTAACCATCAGACCTGCTGCTCCATATGCAGTCCTGTACCATAACAGGAGCTATTTGGAGGCAACTGTGTGATAATGTACCATTTACTCACAAGCTATGCAAGCCTTTGGTATGGGGAGGAGGTTTTCCTTAGTGTTGAGGAGGCTCAGAAACTCAACAATGCAGCACCTACACATAGAGAAGGCCTCCTGAGGAAACACCTCTGGAGCACTAGTAGAGGCCACAGCAGACTCCAAGACTTCTTTAATGTCTCTCCATCACAGAACCACAAGATGCCCTGAGGTAAATCTAGCAGCAGAATAAGAATAAAAATTAAAAAAAAAAAAAAAATTATGTTTACGCCAGGGAATCTGCTTTTACTCACCTGTGGCAGGCATGCTTGCCTCAGCCCCCACATTTTTTGAGTGGTATACTCTGGTTTTGCTCTGCACCATATACATCTGACAAAGAGCAGCCTCATTTTAGCCTGTCACAGCTGAGATGACCAGCAAGGCCAGATGAACCCATGCTATGGCTGTGGCTACCCAGGTCCAGTAAGAGGACAGAAACCTCTTCCTCCTCTGGTGTTTGAAAGGTGTTGCAGGGAAGGAGGTTCCCCTTGGACTTAGTAAGCAAGAGGCCTGGTGCCTGGTCTAGGGGCCAAGCCCTGGGCTTTCCACAGCCATTCCCCTTCATACTGCTCACCCTTCAAGCACCAAGCTGGCAAAAGAGGGGGAGAGAACTGTCAAGTATTCATCACTAGCACAGCAAAAAACCACAGCACAAGCCCCCTGGTTTTCTTCGAATGCCTACGTCTCTTCATACAGGCACATATACACATGTACATAGATTCACAGAATCAATCAGAAAAAAGTACTTCAGAAGATCATAATCACCTTTTTAATGATCTCTTCCTGCTCATCCAGAAACTGTAGAAAAATCACAACCTGTGTACCCACAGCATTTAAATGGCTTAGACCTAGTCTGTGTGTAAAATGTGTGCTGCTGTTGCAGTACAGGTAAATGATCCGATGTTTTGTTTTCCACTGTTGATAAGCTCTAATGCAGGAGCTGTTATACTGATAAAAACATTCTTCACTTCCTACAGCAACTTTTCTCAAGTTCCTCTGCTCCCTTCTCCCCTGGTGAAGCCCAGCTTTGCTCCCTCTCCAGTGAATTTACTTGAAAGCAGTTAACATTTCCAGTGGTGTAAATAACATATTTTTCTCACAACCCCAAACTAAGCACTGTCCCAAAGCAGATGGGGAAATGCATATTTAGGACATCAGTACAAGTGAAATCAATTACATTACGTATAACTGTTCCTAAACTCTAGACTCCTGTTGCTTTGGATAAAATGCAAAGCAAGCAGAGATGTGCCCACCCCTGACCAAAAGCTTTGCTCTGAGAAGAGTCTACACAGACATCACTGCCTCAGCAAAACAGTGTTTTTATAGGCATAGCTGCTTCACCGAGGGAATGGTGTGAATCTCTGAATTTGAGCTTTGCTTGCAACATTGCATACAAACCAGAGGTGCTTTGTCAGTAAACAAACAATGAATCCTCTGCAGCTGAAATATTTCTAGAGAAAGTATGTGTTAGGAGGCTTGCTATGCTCAGTCATACTGACCTACTTAGAGGAGTACAGCTCTGTATTTCCTGTGGGCATGTGCTGAAAGCTGCCACATGTATGCCTGTGTACACAAAGGTTACGGAGGCATGGATCTTAAAAAGTACTTCAGAGATCATCTCCTTCTTTGGGTGCTTCTGATAAAGTACCAGCAACATCTTCAAAATGATCAGCCAGCTGTCACTAAAGCTGCTGGGTGCCAGTTGTCTGCTGGGGGGTCAGATTATGCAGTTCCAGCTAAAGCAAGGCAACACTGTTCCTTATTGTAAATTGCTGAGCCTGACATCGGATCTAATCTGCATCTCTTTTGGCAGCAGTTGTGGGGACGGCACACTACTCTCTTCTCACACTCCAGTCATTTACTTCCACCTTTTTATTGCTCCTTCAAGTATGTTGATATAGCTGTGTGGGTATTGAACTGAACCTGGAAAGCAGGAGAGATGAAAATTAATCTTTCAGCAATTTTCCCTTTTTCTTTCCTTTCCTTTCCCTTTCCTTTACCTTCTCATCCCCTGTCACCTCCCAGCAACCCTCCCTCCCTTCTCTTCCTAAATTTAATTAATTTCTCCATTTACATCCTTCCTTTCCTTTCCTTTGCTGGATAAGTACATTGATCTAGTTTTCTCTATAGACAAAATATTTTTAATTTACCAGAGAAGTGGTGTTTGTTAGGATGTGATAAGAATGGAAATCAGGAATGCTTAAGCCAGTTAAAGAAATACTTGTGCAAAACCATTCCTATACTCAACAAAGTGAAACCAGCCATATCCTGTACATATTACAATACTCACCTCCTGTAAATTCAAACCTCAGCTCCAGATTTTAGCAGCACTAACACATTTGTCTGTAGTGATTTTGGCTACGATCATTGAAGGGCTGATGCTTTTAAAAGCTTCACCCCAGAATACTTTTGAGCAGTATAGAAATTGCTGAGCAAACTGTTCAAAAACTTGGTCTTAATTTTTGTCCAAAAGTTTCCACATTACTGTGTTCCTCTTCAGAAAATTCTTCGTATTATGTTATAGCTGGTTACGATTTGTATTTCTGTAATGTACATGTACACCATATGTTTTCATCATTTTTAATACATTTTGAGGAAATGAAATATTTATAATTGAAAAGAGAGTAGTAGAATCTGTCTTCCTTACATTTTATTCTACATATGTATCAGTTTCTAGTACATATACACATATATATACTAGACCAAGACAAAGGTAATTTTCACTTCCAAAGCTTTTGACCGTATATTTAGAAAGTCTGTATCTCATTGTTTTATATCTGAACATGTGAGCTTGTTTCTGAATTTGTAGATACTTTTTGCACTTATTCTCTGTCATGTTGACTTCTACAGATCCTGGAAATTCACATTCCAGAAACTTACCAACAAAACTTATGTTTTGCTTAGACAAGAAAATTCATCTAATATCAAGTAGAATCACTACTGTCTGTTATTTTGCTCCCGAATATATGTGGGTTTTCAAGTGTAGACAAAGACTTGTATTGACTTCTGTTTCTGCTAAGCTAGTCCAAACATTGCTAAGGTTTTAGTCACTGATCAATTTAATAATATTCAGCATGCAATGTCCCCTTCTTCAGCAACTAGAGTTACTTCAGAGAGTTGCTTGAAATTTATGATGTAGATGTTTTCAAGGAATTAAATACTTTTTGTTACCCTTTCATTTTGAACATCATGTCGCTGGTTTACTTTAGCTGCACAAATAGCTACATTGTAAAATAATTTTTAATTCGAACATTTTCCTTTCATAATGAAGGGAAATGCCAATGAATAGCTTTGTCAGGAGGAGCTGAATTGCAATATCTTGTCTTTCTGGAAGAAATGTATCCTGTTCCTCTGTTTTTAGATTATATTGTCAATGAAATACCTTTTCTCACCTGTTCCTTTCTTAATTCACTTTAACCACAGAATATAGAAAAGACCTCACCAACTTCAGTTTTGAGGCTTCCCACTTCTTGATATTAAGTCATACACTTAATTTACATGACTACATATATCAGCACAAACCTCCAATCACCAGTGTTTTCTCCATCTTTGAGCAGCTGGTTAAGTCTAAGCTAATAACAGACCAGAACAACTGACAGCAAGTGGTTACTGATTTTAGATAAATGACAGGTCCATGGCACAAAAGTTGAACTTTAATATGTGGTGTATGACAAGTTCATTTCAAATGAAACAAGGAACACCAGCTGAGTGATTCTGGTCACAACAGAAAGTATTTTGGAGGAAAAAATAAGAAGGACTTGTGCTATATTCACAATTTTTATTATTCCTGTAGTTAAAGAAATTTACATCTATTTACCTGAGAAATACATCGTTTGTGAAATCTGCATTCTGCAATTACTTTCTGCAGCTCAGAGGAATAAGAAGTGCATGTTAACATAGAAATGTTTCTGAGCAGGCATATATATGTTTTACAATAAAAGGAAATTTCTATTCTAACAACTGTTCTTTGCAGGTTCCTGAGATGTTATTAGAATGTGTTACAGCTTAATCTCATAAAGTCCACATTAACAAATATTTTAATACATTTTTACATTCACTATATTTGAAACACGTTTTAACCAAGGCCTATAGTGGCGGGTATTTGGATGCTCCATAAGGATTTACTAGCTGCTATAACAGTCATTCTTTCTGTCATCCTGTAGTATGCCTTCTACCTGCTTCTCTGTACCATTTACAGTGTTATGTCTTGATTGTGCAAGAGCAGGAGGTAGAGAGTAAAGCACACACAGAAGGAAACAGGTTTATTTTTGACTTGTTATACATGGTCCAGTGAGCGAATGGAGTCATAAAAGTAACACGCAGGCTTGTAACTGATCAAGAACGGCCTTCAAGAACTGGAGCAACAGACAGCTAATAAACTCTATTTGACAAATTCATTTCCATTTTGTACAAATTTCCCATATGTACAAAAAAACCAGCAAGGACTTAATTTCAAATAATAAAACAAACCCCCAGAATAATCAATTAGTCATTTTAACACACCATTGTTTGTCGTGGGGTCGAATTTTTCCCCGTTTTCCACTTTGTCATGCTCACTCTTTCTTATGTAATCCAACTTTGTTCTGTCTAACATTCAGATGGAACAACTGACTAAAATATGCAGCTACTGACAGGTTTCATACTTATTTGTCAGCTAAAACCAAAAAGTGGCTAGCCAAAAGCCTTTTCAAATTTGAATTCTAGATTTCTGACAAAATTTACACTGCTGCTCTGACAAACCATTCACACTCCTTTAAAAATACTGAAGTTCTGTGAATGGAGAAGAAATGCTCATCTTTTATTGTAGCTCAGGATGACTTTCTTTTAAAACCATCGTTCCCAACGCTATTTTATCTCTTTTGTGGACAGAATTTGCTCTGACAGAAGTGTCCCAGTGACACCATAGTCCTCTACTGCTATTTTATTTCCAGATTACCCTGTGTGTTCCAGATGAAAAGGAAGAAGCACCCTACAGATTCCATTATTAAATTTACCCATTGTAAGACTATACACAGAAAAGGGAGTAGAATATATTTTGCATTTGGGCCTTAATCTACAGGCCTAAATACGATAAACAGTTTGTCTAATACTTGTCAGGTGTTTCTTCTTCCATCGTTTTTATTAACAACTTCATACCAAGCAGAGAAAAGTATACTACAGGATGGTGGCCATTTCATGTTTTATAGATGTATAGAATAAAATATCAACATTCAATATAACACAATGCATTAACATTTGCCACCAAGACATTAACACCAAGTTCATCGTGAAGTTCATAGTAATTTTTTTCTATTTTGGATCAAAACCAAGAAATACTGCTTACACCACCAAGGTCAACTCAAAAAGAGTGTGCTGTGTATAAGCCAGATATAACTGATACCGTAACATTCATGAAGGAGATGATGGACAAGGGTAGTTAACAATGCATGTGTAGCCCTGACCAAAGCTACCACTGATATGGCTTTTTTCATGTGTGCATGGGGAAGGAATTAAAGCCTCTTTCCCTTTCAGAGTAGCGGTGTGTAAAAGTTGTCTCTGTCTGCATGAACCAGTAGGGTCATTCAAACTGTGAAAGTAGATACTGGCTTCCTCTGTTGCTGCCCAAATCACAGGTGCCTCCTTACGTGAGTGAATGCTGAAGTAACAGCAGCTCCCCATGGAGCACAGCATGCATTCTGCAAAGCAGTGCTGCCACAGCGTTTTCCCTGCTGACCCTTTGATTTACAATGGCAGGGGAAGAAGGATAGTGCTCATACATAAATACGAAATGTAAGGAATTACACATCCAACTGTTGCCTCCTTTGTTTCTTTTGTGATTTCAACACAATTTAGTGCATGCTTGGGTGTGTACAATGGGTTTGGTAAAGCTGAACCCTGTCAAATCTTAAGCAACACCTTTTTTCTGAACTGCGATACCCAAGTGACTCACATGGTAATTTGGATTCCATGAGAACCACAAAAAAAAGACCTTTTAAATATTTGACAAAATTGTACAAAATAGGCTCTAATTGTTTTTTTATTTTTTTTCCCTAAATTGCCCTGCATTATACTTTCGACTTGAGTCCATAACTTGAGTTTATGCGGACTCATAAAGTATTGATAAACAAAGCTTTATTCTTTACTTGGTGCATTCTCAAAACAAATGTATTTCAGTTACACATACTTTTTCACATGTATGTGACATAAACAGGGCCCAATAGGGACTGGAAAGTGCAAGCTAGGAAAGGAAGCAGGGAAGCTGAAGTTTTAATTCTGTGAAAACAATACATCACCTCATACTTGCACTTTTCCTGCATTGCTGTAGTATGACATCTTACGGAAAGGAGACGGAATATTCAGAAGGTTTGAATGTTACTATTGCCTCTGTATACAGTTTATAGATAGTTGTGTTACAGGACTACGTGTAGATATACAAGGGTTGTAATTAGTATGGCATGGATCCTATGTCTTTACTCAAGCCATGATTGTCAGACTGATATCTCTATTCCCTTACACAGCACACATGCTTGTTGGGTCTCTGAGACACTAACCCTTATTACCTCAAGGATATATGTAACCCTTCCTCAGTATTTAAGCAGAAAGGGCCTTAATTTTCAGTAGCAGGAAATGGCATTTTTTCCAGGCAAGTCCCTGAGTGACTTCATTCATATATCTGATTCATCTGACTCAGCCTAGACAGCTATGACTGTGTTCATTGCTTTATTCCCTTCTACAGTCAAGGGAGGTAAACTGGTATGGTTAAAAATCAGTTCAGACTTCTGGTGTGGGCTGTTCAACCCCAGACCCATATGTCAATTTTGCTTTAAGGATACCTAACTACGTCAAAAATAACAGTACGAACCACCCAGACAAACTTAAGACTGAACAGCTGAAAGCTGTTGCAGTAATCAAACTCCATCCCATTAAAACCAAGTTCCTTGGAGTGGTATATTTTTACAACATTGGTACATGACCATATGAATTGGTACATTTTTGGTGTGTAGATTCCCCTTGAAGTTCACCGTCTGTTAGGTCGTAAAGCCATTTGCTTTTCAAACAAATTGGACACTTGAGAGGTTTTACACAGTAAAAAGAACTATTATTTTTCTGTAAAAGTCATGTCTTCCTAATAATGATAAAAGCCAAGTAAGGGTATATTTATCAACAAGAGCTAACTGTTGGAAAAAAGCCATTCTTCCTAGTAGTATGCTTTTGGTATATTCTAAATATTTTACTCTTACTCTTTATTTATATTATAATGCCTCTCAAGACAAAGCGGCCAAAACATCTCTGTACAGGCATTTCTCTATCATATACAACCACTGGATCTTTTCTTTCGTCTTTGCTGCCCCTCTTGTGGCTTTACTCATATATCTGATGTTTCTTTTCTGGGTACTTACAATCTACTATTACAATTCTGAATTCTGAATTACCTCACCTCTTGATAGATATCTGTGTTTTGTATAAACACACATATCTTGTATAAACTCTTATCAATGTCTCTTGTATAAACTGAGACCTGATAGTTATGCTCACTGATTTCAATAGATGTTCAAATCATAAAAAAGCAAATATATGTGTCTAAAAATGGGGAGAAAATTTTAGTAGGAAGCATGTGAATACTGCTGCCTCTACTTCTTTAACATGTTTATTATTACAGAAATTAAGGTATTTAGGTAACAGTTCCTGCAAGTCTCTTGTGATAACTGTAAAGATGAGTTCTGGCTACATAGAGAATCCAGCTAATGGAAAATGAGTCTGGCCTGTTGGTGATGAAGATTTTCTGCATACTGGGCAAATTCATAGCCAGCAGACTGTGGGAAGTGGTTACTTCTCTCTATGCAGCATTCATGATGCCACAACTGAAATATTCATAGAATCATAGAATCATAGAATCAACCGGGTTGGAAAGGACATCTGAGATCATCAAGTCCTTGATCCAACACCGCTGTGGTTACTAGATCATGGCACTAAGTGCCACATTCAGTCTCATCTTAAAAACCTCCAGGGACAGAGAATCCACCACCTCCCCGGGCAGCCCATTCCAGTGCCTGTTCCCTCTCTGTACAATGGAAAACGGTGAATGGTGGGGAAACCGTAACAGAGACATAGAAATGATGGAAGTTGGAAATAAATGTTGTGTAATGAGAGGATGAGAAAGCTGGTTTTGTTCAGCTTGAAGAAGAAGATAAGGAAAGATCCAATGTCAGTCTTCAACTACCAAAAAGGGGCCATTAAGAAGATGAAAGGGAACTTCTAGAAGGATAGAGGATGAGAGGATGGAAAGGAGGAAGGAAGGATAGAAAGAGAGGATGCAGTGGTCACAAGTTGCAGCAGGGGTANTAATGAGAGGATGAGAAAGCTGGTTTTGTTCAGCTTGAAGAAGAAGATAAGGAAAGATCCAATGTCAGTCTTCAACTACCAAAAAGGGGCCATTAAGAAGATGAAAGTGAACTTCTAGAAGGATACAATGAAAAGAGAGGATGCAGAGGTCACAAGTTGCAGCAGGGGTATCTCAGAATAGCTGCAAACAAAGAATATTGCCTATGAGGGTAGCTAAGCACCACTGCTCAGAGAAGCAGTGGAATACCCACCCTTGGAAATAACAGAACTCGACCAGGTAAGGCCCCAAGCAATCTTACTTTACCTTGAAGTTAGCCCTTCTTTGACTAGAGGTCTAAACTAGATGACCTCCTTTGGTTGCTTCTGGTCTGTATTACTCTACAGTTCAAAGCAACCCAATGCTTGTCCAAAATAAGGAAATGTCTAGGGAGAAAAGCAAATATTCTTTTAAGCAAGAAGAAGCACAGCAAATAAAGAAATAAATATAGTTCTTGGAATTTGACAATATTTTATTTAACTTTGTTCCTGTCTATTAAACACATCCAACAGATTACAATCTATTTGCTTATCTATAACTTAACACCTACTGAGAGAAATAAGACTCATAAGTTTTGTCACTGCATAAATTAACTTTTCACCAAAGAATAAGAACATTCCCTCTCACCAAACCATGGTGAGAGTCCATTATGCATCCTCAAAATTTGAGATCAACAGGTTATGAAAATTTCCAAGAAGATGATTTATGCAAAGGAAGTTCCATTTTCACTTACTGAGAATGAGGACAAGTCTTTTTTCTCCTCAGTCTTCTGTCAAGCAGTTCACACTTAGTCTTTCATTGAACATTTCCTTTTCTTCTTTTGATATCTGATTTGCTTTTATTTTCCATGAGGCACTTTGTTTCACTTTTAATTGATATATCAAAAAAACCTGTAAGGTTAGTGACATATTCAATTATTATGGATGAAGTTATTATTATTTAAGACAATATAAAGATCAGAGGCTCAGGAATCTTTTATTTCCTTTTAATTATCTCTGATCCTTCTGTTCCTTTATCAGCTTGAATCAGTTTTATCAATTTCACACTAGCAAGGAACAAAGCAGCAGTATGTCTTAGAGATTAATGTCGTTATTAAAAAAAACTGATGTTAACATTTTTACCTAGTAAATCACAGTGTACCCTATGATAACTAATCTTTAATATAACATTTTGATAATTTTTAAAACCTCTATATATTTAGAAATAGTTATGAATCCAAAAAGCCTAGATTTCCAAAGATGTAATGACTATTTTACCTCTGAAAGGAGTAAAAATTTAATGTACACATTTTTTTAATTATCATCTTTCTGTGATTCTTATTTATCGTTTCCCCAGACTATGTCAGATGCACACATATTTGCTGCCTTTTACAGCATGAGTTTCTATAAATCATCCTTTCTCTTAGACATACATATAACTTTCACTCTCCAGAAATCCCAGAGTAGGTGCTGGCTGTGTAGTGGTGCCTACAGCAGCCTTTCTGAGAGTGATAAGACTGTGGTGGTTGTGAACTTCTCAGCAGCCAATATCAACCAACCATAACAGAGCTTGCACTGAGCACCTCAGTGAGCAGATGAACAGACCTTGCATGTTTTATCACCAAAGAATTTTGAGGTTTTTTAGGGAGTGGTGGAAGTTACACATCTTTTGTAAAGTCCATGAGACTTTAAAAGACACTGTGAAAATTAGAGATTTTTAAAAGCACAACAACAGTTAACATTCTGGAACTCAGTAAGCTGTCCTGGGTACAATAGAAATCCAACCTGAGAAATTGCTATTTTGTTTATAGTTGTAGAGTGCTTGCTAATAGATAATTGATTGATTTAAAAATGAAATAAAACACATCATAAAACTTCATTTGACTCATTCCTCTCTTTGGGGAGTTAAATTTCACAATAGTTTCACTGCTCTCTCTATAGAAGGTGTAATGATGGAATGACTTGCTGATTCAATTGGAGTTACTCAGAGAGAAAGATCTGGGAAAAGAAAGAAATTGAAGTCAATTGAAACCTTCCACAGGATCCTTCTCACACTGTCCTGTCCTACTTTCAGACGGGGCACGTCAAAAAATGAATTTTGTATGGATAGTGTTTAAATACTAAAGTGGGCAGAGAGAAATATTTGGATTTCTGAAACTACAACTGTCTTGTGCTTTGTAATTTTTAACACCATAATCAATGCAAATTACACCTCTTTTTTTCCTAGGTCATCCACTTTTCATTATGTCTCCTACATGCTGTTGTTTGGCAGCTAGATTCTTAATAATATTCTTAATAATATGAGAAAGCTGGGTTATTTTCCTCCAGGCACTCATGAATGAACATTTCCTAGGACATGCATGCTTTCTTTTGAAACTTATAAACCCTTCTCTGGGGAGACAGGATATTGTTCATGTTACAGAATTTGGTTTTATAAATAAATAATTCCTGTTATAGGTTGAATATGTTTTTATACATAGATACTATCATTATCTGGAGAATCAAGGTAAGGAGGGGGAAATATTAAACATAGCAAACACACAGCTAAAGTTATCAAGCACCCAGATACCCAAAGGAATACAAGTTTTTCCCTTTTCTGACTAGGAAGTGATGTTAAAATATTGTTCACAGCAAATGTTTTCTATATTCTCATTAAAGTCACTCCTTCAGTCTGAGGCACGTTGCTCTACCTCAAAATTAGAATTATATTGTGGTTGCCCAAGTCAAACTTGTATATCATTGTCACTGTCATCTTGCAGTACATTTAGAATAGGTTTGCAAATTCTCTGAGACGTAAATCAGCTTTTCTTATCTTTCTGTCTTTCAGGTAAATTAATTAACTGTGCCGATCACAGATTTGTTGTGTGGGTTTTTTTTAAACAACTGTTCTTACACTTAAAATTGAAATGCAAAACCTGAAATATTTACCAGTACAGACCTAGAACTGGTAATTATGTAAATTTTATACTTTTTAATTTACAATCCACCTGCAAGATGCCCAGTCATCAGTGGAGGTAGGTTGCTTCAAAACAAAAAAATAAATCTGTATACATTTTCCATGTGTTTTAGAGATTTGTCTTCTGGCTTCAAAGGCTGCAAAACACAGCATGGGAGAAAATGATGCATCAGCAGTTAGAAATAAAACAGCTCTGCAACTTGCTATCTCTGTAAAGACACATTTACAGAAATAATATCTTGCACTGATTTTCTCCAGTTGCATCATGACTTCCTCAAGAACATTATTATGATTAGTACTATTGTTGTTGTTGTTATCTTTGTACTTTCTTTTCACATCCATTAGTAGAGGAGCTTTCAACACTATGGTATCAAGCATATGGCAGAACAGATTCCTTACAGCAAAACTATAGGCATCAGAGATTAAAAGTCCAGCATAATCAGTGATCTTTGCTAATGCAGAAATCAGACTCAAGGATTTCTTCTATGCTATTCTGCTGCATTTTATACAATTTATTTTAAATTGTTATCCAAAATAGACTCCAAATATTAGCCTTTTCTAACTTCAGCATGTTCCCTGAGAGGTTCTGTTTAAGATATTTTCCTTACTTTTTTTCTTCTGAACTTATCATAGAACTCACTTAAATATGTAATTTTTTATTTCAAATATTTCAATTAAGAAACACTTTTTTTTCAATGAAAATAAGAACTTTTAGCTGTAACAGTGCATCAGTATCGTTAAACAAAAGAGCTCTGAAATTTCCTTTCCCAGAAATGTGTGTGTGCATTTAAACTAATTTAAATACATTAAATAGCATTTCATTGATAGACAAGCAAAACCTCAGGCACTCTAAACACATTTCTGTATGACATTAGAATGTATTTAAATGCATTTAATTGGTAAACTGAGAAAAAATTAAGTCAGTCCACTACGTCTACAATAATAAAGACTAATCTGTAAAAGGAATTGAGATTTCATTGTACAGTAGCCACACAGAAATGCAAGTAAAATAGTATCAAAATAACACACTAGCATATTTTAAAAGCACATAATAAAAAACTTTTAAAAGATCTAATGAAATTGCTTGTAAAATTAAAACTTGTGTTTTTTACCTTGGAGTTTGTGAAAAGAGTACATATTAAGGATAGTGGCAGGTCTCTAAGACTGGCATCTTGAGCAGGAATTTCAAAAATCATGAGAACCCTCTGGTCACCCTGCCCAGCCAATGATATAAAAGGCTCATTGACTTCTTTGGGAAATATTTATCCCGATAAGTACAAAATTCCACACTTTCTTCTTGGGACAGTTCTCCTCTGGACCTGCTCTGCTACATACCTACCTGCAAAAGGAAGAAAGGGAAGGCAAGGCAAGGCAAGGTGAGACATGACAGAGCTCTGCCCTTTCAGGACCAGAGCAGCTCTGTCAGCCTGGAGCATAAGAGGAAACTATACGACTGTAAACACAACTCCGGGTGACAGACTCAGGAGACACTGGTTCTCATGAGAATTGAATAACTGCTAAAAGATATCAAGACATTAGAGAAAACATTGGAAGTCAAAGCAATGTGCAAAATGCTGGACATGTTTTTTTCTCTTTCTCTCAGACCATTTTCTGCCCTATTACTGTAAGCCATATGGCCAAAACCAGGGTTCCTTATATGTTGAGGTAAGAATAAAAATAAATACAAAATATTAAATTCTTCCTAAAAATATGATGGGAGGTTTAGAGGTCTTTTGAGCAAAAATTCATGACAAATTAGTGGAGTCTCATCGTCCTCCACTCTAGCTCTAGTCCTCTGTATCCATCTGAAGAAGTTTCAAGGAACAAATAATTGCTGTCCATATCTTAGATCAGAAAGTATTTCAGTTGGTCTTCTATACATTCCTTCATTGATAATGAATCATAATTAGAAAAATTAACACTAACACAGAAGTTATACTGAGCAGAATCTAAGCCACAGCTTCCCATTTTTCTCTTGAAGAGGAAAATACTTTCTCAGTCCTGACAGATTTCTTGTCTTTCTAAATTGAAATAAACCAGTTCTCTGTTCCTCTAATACTTTCGTCTTCTTTCAGCACATTGTCTCATCACTTAGTGGCAAAACTTCTTGAGTAATGTTAGTGGATAGATTTTCCAGCGAATCTGCTTTTGTTTTAGTGTAATAATTGGTTTGATTAGGATTTTTGTGAATGTTATCTATATGTTATGGTTACAAGTCGGGGAAGAGAGTTATAGCAATGAATATTTATACCATTATGTCATCTGAAGGGGGGCCACCCTGCCCTCCTGGTGTGGGGAGTTGGGGGGGAGGGGGAGAAAGGGAGGGCTTTGCCACAGCCGGAAGCTGTTCCTGGCTGTCCAGGACAGCAGAAAAACCGCTCTAGGAACTTGAAGTGCAACGTCTTGTCTGGGCAACTGAAGTGGTGTGAACTGCCCCCCCAGAAAAAACCCCCACAGCCAAACTTGGTCCCTTCTGCTACCACTGCCACCACCTACACCATGGCCACTGCCCAGGAAGCCCCTCATGCCATCACCCAAGTCCCAAAGCTGCCTGGGCCTCCACCACCGCTCAAGTGCCAAAGCTGTCTGCACCACCGCTGCCACCCCAGGACTGCTGCCACTGGACCACAGTGCTGGACCGTCGTCACTCGCTGCCCAAAATCCCGGCCAGGAGCCAAGCAGAGCAGCGCTGGTGCCGAGGGAGGTGGTTGGCGGAGAAAACCCTCCACCATCTTTTAATTTCCCCTTTGTTCCCAGGGGGTCACATGGGTGGTGGATTCCCCTCTTCATGGGTAAAACATTTGCTCTGTATCTTTCTAGTTATTGTTATTTCCTTTTAGTAGGAAAATTGCTATTTTTTGAAAAAATTATTGTTATTTTTCTAAACTGTTATTTTTTGAAAAACTGTTATTTTTTCACTTCTCCTTGATTTTTTGGTCCCTCTATAAAAAGGGAGGGGAGTTCATCTTATTGGAGTTCTCGCCTCTGAATATTTGTCCTTAAACCAGGACAGTGGTTATTGGAAGTTATCTCACAAACCATCTGTTTAAACAAACCTCAACTCATGATTTATGAGCAATCTATTAATAGAAAGTTTTCCATTGATTTTTCTGGTCTCCTATGTCATATGACATTGCTCAATGTTGATTTTTTAAATTTGCATAATTGCATAAAGAAAATCTATTTCTTTTTGAAAAGAATTGTTAGACTGATTTCAAGTTTCATCAAATGTATTTTCTTCATTGAATAAATCGCTACTGTAGTCATGAGATTAACTTCTTGTGGGTAGATTGTAGATAGTATCAGATTTAGCTAAAGAAGTTACAAACAATGTGAGATGACAGTGTTATTAAAAAATTAAAAAAAAAAGAAAACCCCACTTATTGGTCACTTATTTCTTACTGCAATTACACATTTTGAAATAAGGGTTTTTTGACATATCTTCCTAATAATATCCCTACCTTTGAAATAATCAGAATTTCTCAGTTTAGCAACTTATCACTTCTGAGATTTACACAAGCAAATCTCTCGTAAAGTTGTTTCATTATGGATCCTCCTTTCTCCACTTTAATTCCCAGAGGGGAGTGCTTTTGCTTGCAGTTCACTGCAGACCAGTTTTTACTGTTATTGTGCAGTTGCAATATTGCTGATGATGATCCTTACACTTCCCACATGCAGTCAAAGAACTGAAGATGAGCAAACCAAAGTTTCATAAAATAATAAAGCCAGGCTGGATCAAATAAAGAGCCTGTTTCCACAGCTACTTAGCGGTTTTTTTAGTGGTTTTTAGAGATGAAAGGGAGTTTTAGTTACAGAGTGCACTTGTAATACAAGGATGTACAAAGAAAATAACAGCCACTCAAAGACTAACCTTCTCCAAAGATGTTTCAAAGATAAAGAACCAGTGAGTGCAATGTTATTCTGTTACATATTAGTAGAGGGTAAGGAATCAGACAAAGAGAAGACACGCATATATCATACCTATTTTACATTCTTGCGGTGGTATTTTTTTTCCAGCCCAATAGCCAATAAAATATGTTGGAAAAGATTCTGTGTATTTTGTTCTCTTTTCATTTAATAAGCCCCTTTTCAGTTACACAGGAAAAAGCAGGTAGAAAAATTCAAACTCCTCTTTTAACTTGAGACCAAAAATTTGGTAAAATAAAAAGTTCTAGTTTATCCAAGTCTAAATCATATTATAGCTTTTAAATTATTATTTTTAACAGTCTAAAACCTTTATAAACCCCTGCATGTGTCCAGTTGTCTTGCTAATTCTCAATCTCAGTTACTACGTTATTGAGAAAGAACTTCAGCAACAAGATACAGTATTCTATACTAAATGCAGGTCCTCAGCCGAGGTTACCCTACGAGTGCAGTAAATAACGTGCCTATTCTGCTTGGCATAATAGAATTCCTGCCAATTTCACTCCTTGCAAGATTATCTGCTAAAAGAGAGAAAGCAATAGTGATTATGTAGATGCATCTGGTGGGTTATATATATGGTCATGTGCTACTCTAGTCCTCCAAGTGCAGCTGGAGGGCAGGAGCAGGGTTAAAAGAAATCAGTTCATACTATTACGGCTTTGGATGGTTAATAGAGTTGAGAATACTGTAAATCTACCTGAATTTCCTGTCTATTTCAAGAACAGCCTACAAATCTTTGGTTGCTATAAATACCAGCAAAAGAAAACACTACTTATAATATAAACAGGAGAAAAAAAATGCAGAAATCTCAAATATAGGCCACATATTTGAAACTTTGATCTTCGGGATCCTTTAGAATGGCTTTTTTTCCTAAAGAAAGCGGTAACAGATCTTGTTGTAGAACTATTAAAATGTAAAAGGACAACATATGGGAAAAAATAGATTCATGCACTGTGAACAAGAAAAATAAAAGAGTCTGAGTGAGATTTTTTTCCACTGATATATTTTTTCCATCTGCACATTCCACAACCTTGTCTAAAGAATAGCAACACAATTGTCACCAACAGAGAAAATTATAGAAGTGGAAGCTACAGTGTAAAGGGCCTGTGCCAGGCATAGTGCATGATTTGTGGCACTAAGTCATTCAACTAATCAGTAAAGGAAATCAGTGTCTCCTTGTAAAAATGTGAGACTTTGGATAAATTCAATGCAAAATGCAAATATTACAATTCAAACAAAATTGCAAGAGTAACCAGTGATTGGTAGAAATGGTACCTGGAAACCATATCCATCACTCTCTCATTATTCTCAAACAATTTTCATTTAATCTTCTTCTTCTACCTCAGTGTGCAGATTTCTGTCAAGCAGATTAGAGTGAGACTTCTGGAATTTTTAAAGGATGTTTTAAGAAGGTGCTCAAAAAGGATATTTGTTGTTGTGCTCATTCCCATAGCTTAGAGAAGACAGATTTGTATTGCTTCCTTATGTATTCTATACAAATAAAACATAATAAATCTGGATATAAACCCAAGGAAACTGATTTGTGGTGTCAGAAGCTGAAGAATGTCCTTTAGCTTGAGTTATATTATTTTGCAAGAGATGTTTAAAAAGTTTAAAAAAATATTGGTTCTTACATTTGAAAATATTCTTTTCCTGAAGAAGGTAGATACTTACATATTAATGCAAATCACTTACCTACAGCTCTGTGTTCTTGCCCAGCCTTGTCATTGGTCAGAAAGTCAAAATTTGTGGTAAAAAACTCAGCCACACATTGTCTATCTTTGACATTTCTATCCCTGGATGTGTTCAAGGCCAGGTTGGATGGGCCTTTAATCAACCTGGTCTCATGGAAAGTGTCCCGGTTCACTACAGGAATGTTGGAACTAGATGACCTTTAAAGTCCTTTCCAATATAAACCAGTCTATGATTCTATTATTCTAATAACTTAATATGTCTTATACAAGTTACAGTTAAATTATATGTTTTCATATATAATTATACAAAATAAAATATTGTATATGTATGCAATATTATTATATACAAATAAAAAAATTATTTGTTCTAACTCATTTTTTCTCGATAATACTCAAATAAGCTAATTGCAATATGTCTCCCTGGGGTTGATAAATTGAATGATCCCAAGTGTCTTTGCCAATATAAAAGATTCTATGATTCTAAGACAAGTAATGTAATATAAACTGTTGCCTACCAGAGCATTTGGAAAAGTAGTTTCCCTGCCCATTGACATGGCAGAGAAGGAGTTGTGATAGTAACTTTGAGGAATCTTTGGGGTTGAGGCATGTTACGTGGCACATCATTGCAAACCAGAGAGCATTCTTGGCTAGTGGTGCTGCTTGGTTTCACAAATGAGATAGAATTGGTGGAATGGGGAGAAAGGCCATGTAAAACACCCTGAAGTTTAAAGACTTGATCTTTCCAACAGCTGGAAGACCTCAACATTATGCAGCCACACTGAAATCATTCTGAACTCAACTACTATAAAGATAAAAGTATATATTTTCAAAGCTGAAATAGGTTAAAGAGCAAATAAAGCATTGAAAGACATAGGTGTAGCAAAAGGAACAAACAACTCTGTTTCAATTAGTGTTTAAATTAGGTTTAAAACTTTCTTTTACCCTCTGTGGCTCACATTTTAGGCCTGAGTATAGCTCCTGAGAATCTTAGTCGTCCCAAGATTTTTACATGCTCATGTAAAACACCACTGATTCATTCTTTTCTCTACCTTAGGCCTCTCTTTCAGATTTGTCCAAAATAAGGATTTTTTCCTCTTTCCTACTGAGGTGTTTCTTAGGGTATGATTTCAGGTCATGCTGAATCAGATCTAACGGTGTCTGTGGTAAAACACATGGAGCTTTCATCTTTTCTGACTGTCATGGATAGGAGTGGAAGGCTTAGACACAATTAGTTAAAAAGCCCTGCCATTGAGTCACAAGGTGCAGAAAGGATCCCCTTGATTTCTAAACTCCTTCTCTGAGAGGGGCCGGCCTAGCTAGGTGCAGCTGGACCCAATACTAGCCCCAGATTTTGTCAACAGTTTAAAATTAAGGAATTATAGAGGTGTGATTGTCACTCTTTTGTCCTTCAGGTTTTAATGATGGCAAAGTGAGAATATTTATATAAAATGAATCATTTATTATTACAAATTATGAGATAAAAGACCTTGATCAGAATTATCTACTATACAATATAAACACTAACACTACTATTAGTACAGTATAAGATAGGATAGTGTACTGTATTGAAACAATTATTGAAGCAATTATATTAAACCTAGCAAAAGAAAGAATTATTAATTAGAGATTGATGTAACTCACTTATCCGAACACTCGTGGGGAGATCTCAACCTCTAGGAGGGGCATCCCTGCATAAGGGAGGAATCTCCACACATAGAGAATCTTCCACCCCAAGAAGATTTATGTTAGAAGAACCATACCATATGAAAGTGGACTGGACTTTTACAGTATAAAGTGATTGACTGACAGTCACCTGACTCCGCTGGTGGCCTCACCATCAGGATGTTAATTCAGGGTTGAAGCTAGACAGATTTCAACATTGTGTGGCTCCTCACAGCCCACCACTGATACATTTGCAAATAGGACATTATCTTGGTTACATTCCAGGAGGTAAAGTCTGCCACACTGATGCAGGGCAGTGTATTTCTGCCCCTCCCTTACACTGGACTCAGTATTTATACACCCATTAAAGCTGTAACTAGCTGCTCTCAACATACGTAACTGCATCTTTATTCCTTGAGTCAATATGAAAGGAGTTGTGACCTGCTTGCTACTTAGCCTGCGACTTGGAATATGCCTATATTGCTGGTCATAACTCTATTAAGACTCTAGATACCTAAACGAATTAAAGTGCAAATTTACTGATCCCTAAAAAAGGCAATGTTTCTCTTATTCTCCAGTCATCCAGCTGTCCTGGTTTCCCAATGTATGCTCCCCAAGGCATGCCAGAGCCAGTGAGTGCAATGTATTCACTAGACCATTCTGCAAGACAATTGAACTCACAGGCTGGCCAAGCTTAATCCCGGAAAAATTATTTTTCTTTTGCATTACTGTTGAGTTGCATCAGAGAAGAACCCTAAGAATATCAAAGGTTTCACTGGAATGAAGCAAAGAAAGAACTCACAGAGACAGATGCTACTTTTATCTGATAGTTGCTGGGCATTGACTTCTTAACACTGGTTACTTCCTTCTAATGTTTGTATCAGAAGAGATGCTTAAAAATGGCATAACAAAAACAACTAAACAAAATGCTTCATGGTTTCTGGAACATTTGTCATGTTAACAAAAACGGATCTTGACATTCAACCTCAGTTTACACATGGCTTCGTCTGCCCCTCCAGCTGTATTGGGGAGGGGAGGAGGATTTCCTATTATGAAAATTAAAATTGGCTCTTCTCTTCTCCCAGAGCTCCACACTATGTATTTTACACAACTTGTGCAAAGCATTTCTCTAAAAGTGCATCTTCATATCTGTGTCAAGTTAAATGCAGGACCTCCAGTGCGGCAGTGGACACACTCTGCTCCTGGAAGGCTTATTGCTTTGATAGCTCAAGAGGATAGAATTAATATTACCCTTGACTGGGGCAATATTATCATGGACTATCCTGATTTTATTTTGCATACCTTGTAATGTCAGCTAGTTTAATTTAACTGAAAAGATTGACTGCATGAACGTCAGATGTGCTAACAAAAAGAAAGACCATATGAGTTCAACTGATTTCACTTGCTAGCTTGCTAGGAATCCAGCAGGTGGCTAGTGTACAATATAAAGCACAGAGCATGGCACAAGGGGATAAACAAGTCAACTGAAGAGCACAGAAAGTGCAAAACCACTCCTTTATTCCTCTTTTTAAAAATTCTTTCTAATTTGGCTCATGTAAATTAAAAACATCACTGAATATCCAACAGTGTCTGTGAAGCTCTGCAGGTGGTTAAAATGTTTTTGCTCACTAAAGCAAGTCTCATTCTAAATGTAAAGACAAACACCTTCCTTAGTAGAAAGCTTTAACTCATTGGCAGCTCTTTAGCCTTTCAGAGTTTTTGCAAAAACATTAACACAGGAGTGTTGACTCCTGTGAAACAGGGAAATATTTTCATCCTTTTACACATGGGCAACTTGTGAGACAGAGGCTGTGGCTTGCCTAGGCCCAAGACCACACAGAAAGCTTGTGGAAGTGCCAGCACTAAGATTCAAGCATTCCTGGATCCCAGCCTAGTGCACAATCCACCAGACAGCTTGTCTGCAGCCCTTTGCTGTTGCTGCATGAATCTACCCAGTTTTTGCCTTATGAACATCTGACTGTGAAGAATTATGCTTTTTTGCAAGTGTGTACAAGATTGCTCCAGAACAAAGGGTTTTTTCCCCATTGTTTCTGGAAAATACAGATTACTTCAGCAAAAATGTGGGGGAAGGGACTGAAACATTCTGGAATAAAATTATAAACCAACTGTTTTACAACCTGACATTAATAAAATAGTATAAAAAAGTTCCAGTCAAAACTGTTCTTTAGATTTTCTAAATCCAAAACAAACAATGAGGAGGTTATTTTATTGTTCTCACCTGTAAGGACAGATTTTCATGTTTCACTACAAAATAATCAAACCGCATAGTCTCAACTCACACAAAAGTTTGTTTAAGGAAGCAAAGATACTGAGCAATTGCTTATACTTGATGAAAACCTCTGTAGCTGCCTCTGCAAAATGGAGCTGCAGTCTGAAGAGCAGGGACAAATCAGACCTTCAAGTGGGAGGGGTGGAACTGCACAGTTGCTTTACAGCAACAATGCCATGTGACTAGGAGGCACCTGTACCCATCCTGTAGGTACAGCAATAAAAAACATTTGTACCTCCTTATAAATGCTAAAGGCACAGAAACATTACAGAGGGAAGAAATGTACTGATAGGGAAAGTTTGGCTACTGTAATTTTTGGAAGTGGAATTTGGATACCAGACATGAAGGAGCACTTCAGTTAAGAAGCTGCTGGAGCTTCAGTTATAGAAGTGCATTCCTGCTATCCAGGACCCTCTAAAAGCTATGTTAGAGCATGATTTTTGCAGCAACTCAGGACGTATTGCTACTTTGTGAATATTCCCTAGTAATTCACTGCCACTGTTGAGTTTTACAATGTTGGTTCCCTATAATTCAGTTCTGGTTGATCCTGAGAAAATAATGCCAGGTATCATTGCAAATGCTATATCTGATAAAAAGCTAACCTTCAGACTTTTGAGAAACCTGCCTTTGAAATAAGAACCACTGTTTGCTACAGAACTGGTGCTAAGAACTCCTGCTTGCTGCAATCCCGGTTTCACAGGTATTTGCTGCCAGGGCCAACTTAGGAAAGCAGGTATACATGGAAAGGCTGTGTAAGACATGAGAAGTGGATAAATACTATCCAGGGTGAAGAAATGCACAATTCTTCATTGAACTAGGAAGAAAAGTAGGACCCTCCATGTAGCCTATAAGTCTTTTTTGAACCGTTTTCCTGAACAGATATAGAGGGATACCATTCCTCTCCAGTCTCCTTCAAAAAGGCTTAATAAACAGTGCTTCATTATGTTGGCATCCTACCTCCAGATGATATAGACAGTGCTGCTTAGCCTGTAGTGTGATATTAAACACCTAGATCTGAATTTTTGCCTCAGTAATATGCTGTAAACTCTGCTGAACTTCCTCTTATCTTTTCATCTGAGTCTGTCCTTTTTCTCATTTCTGCTGTGTCTTCTTTTCTAACAGACTACATTGGCTCTTACTCTACACTATCTTCATGTACGCTATATCTACACAAGAAAATTATGTAGAGCCAGGGCATTGGAATATGACTGTCCATACTGTATACATGCCAATATGATCCCTTAGATATTTTAAACTTTTGAGCACTACCCCAGTCAATTCCAGGCATGGTTTGGGGGCACACACAGGTCAGGGTGCTCTCCAGAAGTCAGTAGGAACTAGGACAGGAGAGGGGAGATGTTTAACTGTAGGCATGCCACGGTCACACTTGGGGGCAGAAAACTGACCTGTTTTATTTTTTTAGTTAAATAATTTGTGTGACTGCCATTTTTGCCACACTCTTTGTCCTTTCACCAGTCCCAAAAGAAGAAAAGCAGACCTCAGCAAAGGCTTTGTTTTAGTAGGATTTTTATGTTTGTGTCTTGCACTATTGGGGGTTTTTATTGTTTTGTTTTAATATAAAGCATTTACTGCTGTTGTGTTTTTATAAATTAGAGGACTTCCAGTTTCAGGCTTTGCACAACAGAGGATAATGCAGCCTGTGATGGTCCTAAGTTCCTGCAGGAGTTAATTCCTGAGATTTGGGCCAATACTGGGAAAACAAGTTCCTGTTCAGGTTAGCATTGCACTTTGGTAGGGGCATCTCCTGTCTTTGAGCATTTAAGACATTGTACCTTGTTCATTGTACAATGCTTATTTTACTTGAGCAATAAAGGTGTTTTTGAAGACGGTATAACCTTCTCAGCGGGTTACAAAATTCTTTGAGTAACTTGAGTCTTTAAGGACATAAAAACATTGATCAGAGGTGAAATGCTGTATTACTGAGGAATAACTGGTTTTTTCATTTATTATCTAAAAATATACTCTAAGGAATATTCATCAAATCTTTCATTAACTCTGCTGATTTTGAGTCAGAGAAAGATCAGGAAGCTTTCTAAAATAATACAAATTGATTTAAAATACCACATGTAGGGGCAAGGATTCTTTCAGGAGAAAGGATAGGCAGGGTGGCTGGACCTGGAGTCAATCTGGAGGTTGACAGTCTAATGTAACAAGGGAGTGAGATGCTGAGCAGCTGTGTTTGTTGCAGTCACACAGATATAGCGTTCTGAGAGCAGTAGCCAATGCTCATGGACTTGAATGTTGTCTGATTACCAAGAAAAAGAAATAAATTTATAAACATTGTAGACATCAGGTTCCTCTCTTTTAGTGAAGTCAGTAATTTCGATAATGTAAAAAAATTCATATGTCTGAGCCAGGATATCATTATTCTCTGATAGGCTGTGAATACTTGATTTTTATGTAATTCCAATTGATATGAATAGTGATGAGAGACAAAGAAAGGAAACTCAAATCACCCGTTGTTTCTTTTCCAGTATGGCCATGCTTCAAACAGTTGGGAGCTCAGACTTTTATTTATGAGTCTTATTTGAAAACACTCTGCTGCAAAACAACAGATCTCATCAAATGCCACATTCAAACAAAGGTCTCTCTGACAATTTATCTAGTAAAGGGTCAATGGCATTTGCAGGCATAAAAAACACTCAGAAGCATTTAAGAAAGTGATTTTTTTAGACCCATAGATACACTGCTGACTTTTCAGAAAGGTTAGAACTTTATGAGATTTGGAATCAAAAACCGATGTGACCTACATAAAAAAATCACTCTAATTTCTTAATTAAACCAAGCTGTAACTGCACACTCAGTTAACAGCAGCCAAAGAAATTATGCAATAAATCTTCTGACTGTCCTCCAAGAATGTGGAGAGGAAGGCAATGATGAAGAGGACAGTGGTGAGAAAGAACAAGATGGGAATGTTCCATGTTATCCTCTTTAAAGTTCCCTCGGAAAGGGCCTGAGACTTCAAACACACAAGCCAAACAACTGAAATGATCACATCTGTAGCACTAGGTAGAAGGAAGAGCCCAAATATTTTAACAGCTGCATTTTTGGGTTGTATGTTGTTTTTTTCCTTTACCTAGTTTGCTTCAGGATCTGATTTCTTTCTGAAGGGGTGGGCTCAGTGCCTGCCAGGAGCCCAGCAGGAAATGTTTACTCTGAGGCACACAGAGATGTTTCCCTTTCTTTTCAAGTGATTTTTTTTTTTTTTTTTTTAAGGAAGGATGGTGGGGAATTCTCTCAAGAAAGATTATCTTAAAACAAATACACCTTACAAAAATGTGTTAATATTAAGGTTCATTTTCTGTCTTAGGAAAAATCTGTATCAAAAATAAATCAAGAAAAGCCACATCACACATTACTGTTGTGTAGCTGTCTTCCCTGTCTACTGGACCTGCCTTTGCAAAACACTTGTCATTTGCAGTATCTCAGGCAAGGACTCAAAATGCCCTGTGGATTTCCTATGATTTCAGCCTTTGCTTGCTCTCCATTAGAACAACTGTATCACTGCCAGCCTCTAGCAGTTAGACAAAGTTGCTCTGAGCTGTGATTTGCATCAACACAGTTTATTCCAGTTTCATGCAAATTTCTAACATTAAAACCAGTTTCTTCAGTATACTCCAGATGCAGCTATACTTATGATGAATTTACTGAATGGACAAACTCTCCCAGGCCAAACACTAAAATACCAAGTGTGGTTCATCAGAGATAGTAAACAGTGCCAAAGGCCCTGACAATGTTTCTCTTTTCTTCTCCTCATCTCATAAACAGAGTTTACTCTTGTATTTGAGAGATTTCAAGCCAGTGGATGTACACACAGCATACAGGGAGCAAATATACTCAAGTCATTGATGATAGATGAACAGTGTGACAAGAACAATATACTTCATTCCTTCCCCCAATCTCTGCACATGCCCACCATTCACAGCCACAGGGGAGAACAAAAATACTTATTAAATACAAAAATAAGATTTTCAGCTTAATGCAGTTATCCAAGATGGAATGCTAGGAGTAAAACAAACAAAACCCAAAAATAACCAACAGCAAAGAGACCTGGCTGACAGTAAGATTTATTAGTTGGGTGTAATTTTATCTTGTCCCTTTGAGGCAACAGAGCAACATGTTCATGTGTGGTCCCAGCATTCAGAGTGTGGTCAGACCTTGAGCTCTGGGAAGGGATTTTGGAACAGTCCTGCTAATTTTGTTAAGCAGTCAGTATTTTATCCCATAAGGAATACTATTAATGCCTGTCTGCATTTACTGCTCTCAGTGTCTACCAGTCCTCACTGCAGTCACCAATACAGAACAATGCTGTTTGCAATGCCCTTCTTGTCAGGGATGAAGTCAAATCTTTTCCTGGTTTGTTGACTGGCAGGTCTGTGATGACAAGTTTTTTCCCTGTCTGTCTCCAGTTGGGAGTACATAGAGAAATCTCTTCATTCCCTGGTTACAATTCAAGTCTAAATTATCTTTAGAAAATGTGTTTTAGCTTAGTCATCTGCTTACAGAAACTCATTTGCTTGACTTTACTGGATGAAATTAGAGAAATGGCAATTCAAGAAATCTCGTGACTTGCTTCTTTGAGGTTACTACCAAAAGGCAGAGAGAACAATAGTTATTTGACAACTGCACCAACTTTCTCATTTCCACATACTCTACAAAGTGTTGGCATTGATCTAAAAAGTTCTTAGATGTTGCTAACCAGGATCTTGGAGAGGTGTCCACTCGTCCTGTGAATGAAGACAGCTCAGCATAGTAAACTCAAATTACCTGCAGTGTTAAGTCTAGTCTTAACTTCCCTAGGTGCTCTGCAAAAGACCTAGTTTGTTGCTTGTAGGCTTGTACTCAAGCTTAAATCCACGCTGCTGACATGAAGGCCAGTCTTGTCCCTGTTTACCTTTACTGACCCATTCCTATCCTCCTTCAATCTGAACTGTGACTGGGACACTGTGTAGCACTCCAATCCCAAACCTGAGCCTAATAATTTCTAGTGTGCACATGAAGGAGGAGGTGGGGCTGCTTTTTTGAATGGTAACATTGTCCAGGTTTAGAATCAGAATAATGTAGATTGTAAGGGACCCAAGGAGGTCCTACACTTTCAACACCTGAGCAGTGCCGCTTGTAACCAGTAGACAATTTGACTTCGAATCTTTAGCAGCTATACTTTGAGCCCAAAAACCATAGCTTTTCATTCACCGTGTAATCATGGAATCATAAAATGGTTTGAGTTGGAAGAGACCTTAAAGATCATCTCATTCTAACCCTGCTGCCCACGGCAGGAACAATTTTCACCAGAGCAGGTGACCCAAGGCCTCATCCAACCTGCCCTTGAACATGGAGCATCCACAACTTCCATGGACAACCTATTCCAGTGCCTCATCACCCTCACAGTAAAGATTTTTTCCTAATATCTAATCTAAACCTACTCTCTTTCAAGTCATTCCCCCTTGTCTTCTCACTGCAGAACCATTTAAAAACTCCCTCTCCGTCTCTCTTGTACCATTTCAGGTACTGGAAGGTGCCATAAGGTCTGCCCAGAGCCTTCTCTTCTCCAGGCTGAACAACCCCAATCCACGCATCTAGGCTACTTCCTTAATTTGGCTACAAAGATGCTATAGCAGATCTTGTCAAAAACCTGGCTAATGTCATGGTAACAGTCAATCACAGAACTGCCCCTTTATGCTGTAACTTAACAAATGTTTTAGTTAAAATAAACCAGCACTTCCATGGAAAGGTGTTGCTCCTCCTCTCACCTGAGCAGCACAAGTCCATGTGGTAAGAATCAAATCTAAGAAATTGCTCTGGCTAGCAATGAATAAAACACTATATCTCTACCATGTCATTTCCTGATTTAATTCCAGGGAAAGGCCAGCACTGTGGCAAGAGTCTAAGGAGAGGCTAAACATTTGGGAAGATCTGTAGGGGCAAGGCCATGGACAAAACCCAGGGTCCATGGTGCCCAGCTCAGGGCTGGAGGGGGCCTGAGGCAACTTGGTAAGAAGCAGCAGGAGCAAGGCTGGTCCCCGGGAACCCCCAGGACAGGGCACATCCCACAGCTCCTTAGTGAGGAAACACAGGCCAAGGGACAGTATCCAGGTCCACAAAGAAGTCCTGATCATAGGCTATATTACACTCATGAAGTGGGTCTGAGGTCAGTCTAGGAAGCCAATTTTTAGGTCAATGTTAGGATCAGGTCCAGGCCAGACAGAGATACTACAAGAAGGCAGGACCAAAGGCCATGTCCAGATGCTGAGGAACAGGTCCACTGGACCCACAGCTTAGGACTCACACAGCACAGCCTAAGTTAGCAGTGAAACCTTGGGCTGAGGTTAAGTAGAGCTCCGGGGCTCATTGGGTGTGGCAGCAGGTTCCGAATGAGGCTGGTCTGGGCCATTAAGACTAATTAGTGCCCTCAGGGCCCTGACATATGGATGCATGGCAATGCAAGTAAGAGTTATTGGTCATCACATAGTTACTAATTTCATCCTTTATGTGCTTTAGGTAGTAAGTAGTAAAATCCTGTTTGTCCTGTGGTAAAATTATTGTAAATCAGCTGTAAATTAAAGAAAAATAAAAGTAAAAAAAAAATTACATGTTTTTGCCAGACACCAGAGTCCTCAAGGGGGGGTCATTCTCTGCTAGACTGAACAAAATAAAATAGAATGAGTTGGGAGAGGCCTTTTAAGGGTTATCTAGACCAATAACCCTGCTAACCACAGGGACATCTTCAAGTTTGACTTTATTCCATGACCTAATTTTCCACAGCAATATCTACCTAAAGTTTAGGATCCAGAAATAAAAGTGAAATACATTCATAGGCTGAAAAAAACATAAAACCATGAGTTTGTCTTATTATAAATCAAGGTGTAATTTCACACAGATATTATATATGTTTTATACACCATCATCTAGACATGAGCATTCCATGTAAGGGGTTGATTAAATGAAATCTCTTTCCACATAGCATGGAGAAAACTGGAACAAAGCAAAGCAAGAAAGTAAGCATCTGTATTTTTTTTCCAAATGAGGGTTCCTTCAGGGCAAAAGGAGAACTTCTTTATCCTTAAGGTTGTATCTTTTTGTACCTATGTTGAAAAAAGCTTATGGTATGAATGGGATACAAGTATCAATCATTCCCACTTAAAGAGGAAGAATGCATTTGGAGTCAGCAGACTTCAAGGTTAGAAATTCACTGTAGAGTTTATTGAGGTTCAGATAAAGAACTCACTTTCACAGTGAAGGTAAATATACTTTATTTACCAGTCCGGTGCAGCAATAAATGATCAGTAATAAAAGGAATTCAATCAAAGAGCAACAAATGGAAAGAACTTATGGCCCATGAGGCATACACGTACAAGACCTAAGATGGGAGACCCAGGAAGCCTTCCTAGTTCTCAGGTACAGTGAGAATGTGTCAGTGAGAATGTGTCAGGGAAAGATCTTTATGTGCACTATCTTTTCCTTCTGCTTTTCCAGAAAAGAAAAGTTTAGCGTATGCATGGGAAGAGAATCATGGCAAACCTTAGCCTGATTTGAAGACTTGTTGTGAAGAGGAATCTGACATAGATTATCATGCAAATTTACTGCAGTGGTAGTGACTGGATGATATTTCTGCATCTATGTACTGCTTTCCTTCAAAAATTTCACAAATACATTTTTTATTTATTATTATTCTTTAAAAAACAAAGGGAAAAACAATCACAGAAAATATGGATTATTTTTTTTTTTTTACCAGCGGTATTTGTAACAAGTCTTTCCCTTCTCAATGATGCTGTGTGGCTTCTTAAACTGAGAATTGAAAGTTGATAGAGAACATCCGCTATGTTATACAGAGACCAACTGCTGTACTACTTACAATGCAAACTACTTAGCGAAGTCTTCTGTCCAAATTATGAAGTTTAGTTTTGAGGATCTTATCAAAGTAGACTTTTATTCTCAAAGAAAATTAGTGAGCACTTTCTTCATTAAGCAGGAGTTAGATCACTTTCCTGTACAAATGGAATAACTTCTATTGGAATGAAAGGTACAGGACTGGTGTAGGCCAGAGAAGAAAATTACCTTGAATCATATTATCAAGACATGTAAAAGGTATGCACCATCCTTGTCACTTAGAATAAAGCTGACTCTTACTGGAAAATACTTAGGAAACATTCTCAATTTCTTAATTTTATTTCACTGCTATGTCATTCTTCTGATCAAGATAACCTGACATTTCAGTAAAGGAACATCAGCAATCAAAAATTGTGGTTCTTTAATAGCTTAATAATATTGATTCTGAAATTACAATGGGATTTACATCCTAATCTTTCAAAAAGATACCTCCTTAGCATACAAGGAGAGAAATAAGAAAACTCCACTCCTTTACTCTGGTACTAAAGTGCTCTTTAGATACTCCTATGGCCTAAACATAGCAGTTCAGTCTAAGCAACATTTGAACTGATGTAACACTCACAGTTTCTCACTTTTGTTTCTTTTCAGCATGGGCAAGATTTATAATCTTTTCTGTCTGGAAGATGTGTGACTAAAAATGGATGAAGATGCACACGTGAACCTGTGTGTAATATACTGAGGAAAATGAAAACAAAAGGATAACAAAAGATGTCACCTCTCATCTCTAAGCCTAAAAATTGGATCTTAAGTGACACACAGATGTCACATGGGAAATTTTACCCACAGGGATGAAAATAAAGCCTGAGTTGTTACAAACAAGCTTTTGAAAATATTGTTACCAGACCATGGTGTCAAGGTAAGAGCCTGAAGTGCAATATGCAAGCCACAGCAATCTGTACTTTGAGGAAGAGAATATATTGCATTTAGAACCTTCATTTCCATATGAGGTTATAGGATGAAATTGAATTTTTGAAAGGTAACTAAACAAAAACAATTGAGAAAGTGTATTGCTTGAGCAAGGGAAAAAATAATTTTAGATTGATACCTATTCTTTCAACTTTTCTCAGTTTCTTGTTTCAATCTTTGACAAAAAAATAAAAAAATTCTGTCTGCACAACCCCTGAGAAGAATTTTCTCTATGCATGAAGAAGGAGAAAGGAGGAGCTAAGTACTTCCTAGAGACTGCCCTTTCATGTCAGTGTCAAATAACAGGGGAGAGCCTGAAGTAAAGTGCAGCCCCAGCAGCATGCAGCCAGGAATATGATAGCCAAAACTGCCAACCATTTCAGTGGAGTGGGCAAGAAAATCTGTAATAGGATCTAGTGGTTTATTTACTTGCAAGGAGTTTCTTTGCAACACAGTCCTCCTCATTGTTATGAGAGGCTATCCTGCACCTTGATTATTCCCAGGCTCTCTAAAAGAGTCTTCATTCATATTTTTTAATTATATAAGCATCTAATTACCATGAGAAACCCGCTATGTTTTTGCTCCATGGAATTTAAGTTTCAAGTTGAATAGACGAACTATGGAAAATTAATTAGATCAGGTTGCAGTCTTAGTATAAGTTATTCAGTCTTCTTTCATTGTTACTAGAGGAACAGGCACCTCCAGGAGCCATTTTATCTCATCTTTGTTTATGTTAAAATGAGAGGAGTAAAATAGCTTCAGGAAATTCTTTTTGTCTCTCGAGTCTCTCCCTGCTAAGGAAAAATTTAAGTGCTTATTTTGAACTAAACATTTAACATCAGGGTAGGTGCACGTCTTGTCTCCAGTAGTAGATAGCAAAACAGCATGGGAATCAGTACACAAAAAGGCTGATTACTCCTCTGCCTATAGTGTGATCCCTTCATGTGAGCATCTGGCAGACAGTAGTTTTGAGATTGACCATGCCACATCCAATATTTGGATCATCCTTCTTGGTAAGCTTGGAAAGCTATGCTGAATATTTATCTAATTCCTTCTTGAACCCATGAACAATTCATAAATGATAATCTGTGATAGTGAATTCCATCAATTAATTGTTCCTTGTGTTCTTTAAACACAAGACTTGATAATAGCAAAGAATGAAGAAAAACAAAAGTTTTCTTTCATATTCACCAAAACTGTTCCTAGATTTAAGTATAACTAGGAATATAACTGGATTCCATTTTGGGATACTTTTTAATTGTTTGTGAATGTTTTTATTCAAGGAACATAAGTCTTTGAAATTGTTAAATAGCATTCTAATTTCATGCTAAAATATTCACATGATATTGTGTAAATCATCTTTCTTTTTTTTGTAAGTTTATATTCTTTGACTACTAGAAGTTCAGAAACTTCTTTGACTGTTAATCTTAAAAGTTGGACTGGCTATAAACAGTTCATTTTCATGAACCTTAACAACAGAGAAGCCTAGGGTCCAGTACTATCAAAAATGATGTGCTCCTAGCCTTCATAAATGCTAGGGAAGTTGAAAAATCCACACTAATTTTGGAAGATTAAAAAGCAAAATTTTTTCTTAGATTGTTGAAAAATATGTTGGTAGATAATCGTTCAGATTGAAATTACACAGTTTTAATGTATGACCTTCCTAGAAAAACAAACAAACAAACAGACCAAAAAACCAAAGCATGGTATCTGCAAGCCCGATCCTACTTCTGGGCTACAAATGTTTGTTCACTTCAGCCAGGAACTTCACCTAACATGTTAGTAAATTTAAAATATACAGTGTAGTATTCATCAAATCACCATATCATTACCATAAATTATCAAAGAACAAAACTATATAGTAATTCTGGGTTTGAGAAATAAAAGAACTCCACCATTATTCCATTAACAGATAGATATATTCTTTATTCTCCCCTGTTGATAAAGAGCATATATAGTCAGAACAGCTGCCACTTCTAATTGAGCTGAATAAATTCAACTTGTAAGAAATGCCTTTTTATAATTGTCACATCTTTAAACACTGAATACTCTTAAAATGCCGCTGAGAAACAAAAGTCTTTTTCCTTATATTCCTTCTGTTCAAACTAAGTGTGATCATCTTGTAATAAAGGAAGGTTTGTAATATTAAAAAGTTTGATCATGTTATTTATTCTTATTTATGATTGTTACTGTGGAGAAAAGCCACACAAGTAATAGATATCTAAAAGTCTGTCTTTAAGTACTTAACCCCAGATCTTGAGTGCATGAGTATGTGCGCATGCACACACACAGAGGGGGATTTCTGTCCCAGATACTAAAGCTTACAAATAGGTATAGCTGCTGTAAAACTAAGACCAATCTGTCTGAAAAAAAAGGTCAGACCCACAGATAATCAGAATGATGTACTTTCCTAAAATATGCATCACATAATTTTATCTCCCTGAGATACTAACTGAAGAGTTGTGTATGCAAGTACGCAGATGTGTCAGTGATCAGCACTGAGGTTCCAATTTTGATTACTTGGACAAATATGAAGTCAGTTGTATGGTTTTTTTAATAGCGCGTCATACTCAGTTTGTGTTAAAAAGGAAAATTTGGGGCTAAAACTGAATGAAGCAAAATGAAATTTCTACACTGCTACAGTCACCTTGGCCATATCTACACATACTAAAGCCCTATTTCTGCAACATGACGCTGGATCTTTGAGTGTTTAACAGTTTTCAACCATGAAAACAGTATGTTTCACAATACACTGATACAATTATATTATTTAAGTACCCTTTTACAAAAACAAAAAACCTAGATTCTTCAGTAGTAAGCTACCAAATCTGCCTTCCTGAAAACAATACCTGTGAACAGTTTAATTATCTTGTTCTTTCTTAAATCTTCTTGCCAAGAATCTTTACTGGATTAAGTATTCAACACCAAGAGATTAAAGAAGTATATCCCTGTAGCTCCCACTGCACATATCTCCACATAATCACTAGGATTAGCCTCCTAAGGAAGTAGATCAAAGCCTTATTTCCTTGTGGCTATCCGATAATAAAGGCTAAGGATAAACGAAACTCTCATCACTTTTTCACTTACCCCTCCACAACCAGATCATGACTAAATAAGAATGTGAGTAAGTCAGTGTAGAAAGCTGCAGTACTCTTCAACAGCTATAATAATAGGAACACAGAAGAGTTGTAAAAAGAAAGTAGAAGAATAGCGAGTTGCGTAAGTTCTTTAAAGGTACAGAAAGGAAGGCAATTAACAAACTGCAGAGCTTTTTGAAAGTGACTGAATAAACACTTATAAATAAATGCTACTTGTTGTACATACCTGTGGAGAATGTGTTCATTAATTACAAAATCCTGTGCTGCATTATTGCTGGTACTTTGAAAGAAAGATTTTATGAAATTTTATCTATCTGTATCTGATCAAGAACAAAGTGCTCATTCTGAGCAATAGCACCAGAGAGCTCCATTGTGCAATGCACAATACCTAATAACTAAGTTGGCACTTTGCAAAAAGGTCAGTGCATATTTTATTATTTTCATGTACTGTTCTGGACAGTCATGGACCAATAAAAAGACCTGTATTAGTATATAAGATCATTAATTTCTTCAGGGTTATATGAAAATTGATATCTTGTCTACAGATTGAAAGCAAGGCATTCTGGGAATAATGGTGAGTTTTCCTCCTTCTGTTTGGCTTGTCTGAATGCCAGCCCTCAGTGACTTTGTGTTAAATTACAAGAAAGGTAAGATTATTACAAAAATGTGCATGGTACTTTGTTATTTTTAAAAGTTTTAACATAAATAAAGCTATTGTAGTTTCTACTGCCAGCTAGCTAAGGAAGTGTGTACATATTCTGTTTTGCCCACAGATAATTTTGCACTTAAAGTCTACAGGTGTTGCCTTTAGTTATTCTGTTGTAAAAAAAAATTCCTTTTTTTCAGCAAAACAATTGAAAGTCAAGGCTTTTGTGACTTTGATAAATCACTTAGTCACTCTGATCCTCATTTTACACACAAAAAAAATACATCAGAGTACTGTTCTGAAGCTCAATTAATGGCTATAATCAATTCTAAGGTCCCCGAAGGACAACACTGTAGAAAAATATTCTTGTATTTTCTTCTACCAAAAAAAGATCCATTTGAAATTCGGTATTTTTAGCAAAATACATAAACTAAAACACATTCATGTTGTGCAACTTATGATCTACAAATTAAGGACTAGTTTTGTTATTCTATGGCTTGTTTCTTTGCCTATATTATCCTTTATTCTAAAAGTCTGTGAATAGTTCCAAAATAGATGAATACTTTTACAGATTGTAACATTATTAAATTGTGAACAAATACAGGCATACAGATGAAAATGTGAACACACATACACAAACAACTCCCCCTGTGTGTATTGAAATTTTTTTTACAAACCATGTACTAAAAATGTCCAAAATATTGATTTAATAGGAAGTAATTTCTTCTTAAAAATTTTATAAAGACCTCTATCAAATCTGTATCAATGTATGTTTAAAGTTATGTCCTAATTTAAAGAACAAGCTAAATTCCTGAATGTATTTTCCTACATTTCCTAGCATGTTAATCTAAATTTAATCAAAAGATAGTTCCACCGAATAAACAGAAACAACATATTGTTTCACTGATGCTTTATTAGCACTTTGAATTTTGCTATGTGTGTTCCATTGATTGACTGGATATAAAGATTGCTATTTGTTTAATATCCTTATTCCTTCAGTAAACCAAACCATTTTATTTTGTCCATGACTCTAAAGACAGTAATTTTGAACATGATTTTTATCCTCAATTCTCTCTTAAACACAGCTCATTTATTTAATAGTCTTGCTCTTAAAACTGTGCTAAATGTGGTTTTTCTCCCTGCTTATTCCTCTGCCTCAATCCAGATGCTGATGTACAGCCCTTGTATACATATCTACACAGTAAATGTGAACCTTCCAATTTTCCAGGCTTGCATCTTACCCTCCCTGTCAGAGAAGGGACAAGTTAGACATTCGCAGTACAGCATCATAGTTTCTCTCCAGTTCTCCAGTGCCACGTGAGGGGTGCAGGGGGCCTCAAGATGGGACTGTGGGGGTGCACAGTGGCCAGGAGCATCCTGGATGCATTGCTAAAATATATTATAAAAGAAAGCAGTAAGATGGTTTCAAATGTGAGATGCTCTATTTGAACTTGGGAGTGCACAACTAGTGTATACAACACTCAAAGAAAATTCAAACAATCAGGGCTTCCCTTTAAGCTGCTGTTAGATACCTGATGACATTTTTGAATGAACACCTGGGATACCAAACGTCTTAAGCAGATGCAACATGTTAGTTTGGTGTTGGAGGTGGGAAGGTAAAAATCTCAGACTTCTCCAAACTGCATCGTTTCATGGCTATAAAGACAAGCTGCAAAAGAGGCCCAGTTAATATACTTCAAACTCAGTGTATCCAGTACATTTAATCTACTGCTGTCCTGAAGAAAAATTGCCCTTCAGAATTATTATAAGAAATTAAGTGCCTTATGCAGTATTTATTATTTTTGGGTTTGTTTGGTTTTTTTGTTTTTGTGAAGGATTAAGCCTTTGTGATTGGAATTGCTGACACTAGTTTGCATAAGTAGACTCTTTTGGTAAATTAAAAGAAAAAAATTTCTTGTCAAGTAAATAAAATGCTTGTACTTTATATCTTTATGTTTATAGTTGAAAGATTGCAATAGTTCCAAAATTACTAGTGATGCAAAACTCAAATGTAATTTTTACTTTGTTTCAATTACAAAAGCAATACATTTAATTCATGTGCACTAAAAGGTCCATTAAACAACAGTGTTTGATACCGAATCAAAATGGTACAGCTAGGTACCAACAGTAAAATGAGTGTGGAGATGACAAATTTCTTTTTCATCTTTGGTGCATTGTTCCGAGTCATGTTATGGGTTTTTTCCAACTTCTGTTTTTATTTGTTTGTACACAGAAATCCTCGCATTCTAAAATTCTAACTATGCATTTCCTAAATTAATAATGAAGTTAATTACCTTAATAAATTTAACTTATTTTTACTTTCAAATTAACTTATTTTTATGCCCTGACAAACTTAGAGTAGAAACTATTTTTCGAGTTCATGAGATTTTTCTGAACAGTGTGAGCAAATGTGAATGAAAAAGATGGAGAAACAACTAAATAGAAAAGCAATGTACAGAAAACTACTGAGATATGACTTGTATCAGAAAAAAATTGAGATCTTAAACCAGACCTGCTGCTACTGATTGTGGCACAAATTTTGTCTTACAATTACTCACCAAAAGTTAACAAACTTGTAACAATTCACTTTCTAGGAGTTGATTATAGAAGGTTCTTCAAGTACATGTAATATACTATTAGATATGACATGGGATTGGATTTTTTATCTTCATGACAGCGGAAGAATTCTTACCAAAAACTCATGCTGGCTTTTATGATCCACTGGGACCCCATCCTGTAGTGGACCAAACACAAAGGATGAGCCACTGACATCCATAGTTAATCAAAATTGTTTCTTGCTGAATATTATTATCCAATGATTACTCCAGCACTGGCAAAATCAAGATTGCAACATGTAATTTATTATATCTAAAATCAGAAATCATCATTACTGCAAAACCAGATGAAAATTAAACTAACGTACAGACTCAGAGTTAAAATGCTGCAATGAGAGTCTATCATCACAGTTCTTCCTCAGTATTGTTCCCAGTCATTACTAACACCGGTCCAGATAAAGGTGATAACAGGTCTCATTAACTAACTCCATTGCTAAATTAATCTTTACTTATATTATATTCAGGAATACAATATTTGATTTTTATAGCCTTGAGATGCTCTTGAAAAGAGGTCGTAGTGTAATCGTACTTGCAAGCAAGACCAGTTTGCACAGTGCAAACATAATGATGTAAACTTTAAGACCTTCTGTGATTCAAAAGAGGCAAAAACCAGATGTATAAAATACCAAGATGATTTTCATCTTTGTGGAAGGAATGCAGAAGCACTGCAGTCATTTCACATAGGATTTGTAAATATTCTCTTTTGGAATAAAATACAGTAGGATAAAATGTTTTATTAGTTCCCCTGAGTTTCTCCCTATTCACTTGCCAACTACTGCCACTTGTCATTGCTATAGTACTTCATGTATTTCTGGCTGTATTTTGGTGCTAAGCAGCATATGAAAAGAGGAGGACCTGTTAGCACTATGTGATTATCAAAGTCTTTATGGACTGTGACAAGATGCACTACATACCACCAGCAACAAAGATCTACATCTGAAAACAGGTCTTCTGTCTGAAATTGATCTTTTCTTTTATCACTAGTGCTTATTTCAAGTGAGGTGTGCAGATAATCCATGTAGCACAACAGAAGTTCTACATTGCTTTCATACTGCTTGTCCATGCCAATCAAATATTTGCAGTCTATATTGATTCCAACTGGAGTCCTAGGCATTCACCACTCTTCCTGCAGCTCCATCAGTGCTGGCAACAATGGGAGTTCTAATGTAGACAAGCTGTTTGTCTTTTTATGACCAATGTTTACTATACAGCAATAAATCCATATGGTGAAGTAGAGCAGCTGCCAAGACTTTTTGCATGCTCGAGCTGAAGTCACCACTAGTTTATGTTATTCTAATGGTGGGAAATTCTGCTAAAAGGCTCGTTGTAGACACACTTCTCTGTACTGCACCTCTGCTCAATAGATCATTCATGAGCACCCAGCCCCCTCTCCAGAGAACTTGTAGAGTCGAGTCGTGAGCAGGAAGGGTTGGAGACAAGGCTGAGTTTCTTACTTGCAGCTCAGGCTTGGAGCTGGTTTATTGTTGTCATGGCTACAGGCTCCACATGCCTCAAGTCCCTGCTTTATGAAAAGAATGATGCAGTGTCTAGCCTTACAGCTGAATATATAAACCAAATTAGTCTACCATGCCTCTACCTGTTTTGTGGCTCACAATGAAAGAAGTAATATATCATGCAATCAGTCTTGTAGCAGTTATATTCTGTAAACACTAAGTCATTACATCCAGACTTTTTTTATTTGGTCTTTAGAGTCCCTTCTCAGTATAATAAACTGCAGATTTAAATAAGAAAGCTAATTCAGAAGAGTCCTCTGCGATTTCTTGAAATTTCTGTAACATATAAGCTAAAACGTGCATTTCAAATCCCTTTTCACACTCCATTTTTGCATAATCCCACTCACTAAACAAGAAGCAGAAAGGCAATGATGAATGTCTTTTTCAAAGCTGCAGTGCCAGAGTATTGCTGTAATCAAACTATTCCTAATGTTGGTAAGGAAGAGTTATATAGTCCTGCAGGGAACCCTTACCTTTTCCTGAATAGAGTAAGGACCTCATATGATCCTGACTCTACTAGAACATTAAGAGTAATCCCTTGCTGGCACTGAGGGAAGGCAATGAGGGAAGACACGTCCTGTAATACTGTTGTCGTCAGTGTTGTTTAGAAGACAGGTAAGGAAGGAAAGAAATCTTTAGAAGTGCAGTCTTGATTGAAAGATAGATGTATTAGAGGGAGAAAATGGGAATCAGAATAAAAATGTGTAATTTTTACCCTCTCAGCACATGATGGTGTAGCCTGCATACCAAGGATTTGGAAGAGAAGGTGGTAAGAGGAAAAATAATTATCATGAGGGGTAGGGAAGGTGTAAATCGGCTTTAATTTCCACCTCCCCTTATATATTCCTTTTTTTTTTCCTAGCTTGTAAATTCCATCAGTTTTGATTCTCTACAGTCTCATTTAGACTATACATGTCAATAAGTAGAGGTGAGTGATCCCATGCTTCATCATTTTGTATTCTTTCTATGTGTTTAGCAAAATGGGCCTTATACTCCTGTTACCTCCAAATTTCCATTAAAGCATTTTGGTAGTGTGGGCTGCAAATGACATTTGTAGCCAGGGAAGTGTAAAGGGATCTCAGTGCAAATAAAGAGCAGAAGAAAGTATTATATTTTTATGGATCTGAAGTATTTCTTAAAAAACAAATAAAGACAGCTTTATTATCTATAAGGGAAGGAACAATGTAACAACGCATAAATTGAATGTAGTGCCCCAAATTAAATTCACCCTGGCTACAGCAGATTGAATGCTTGGACTCGTCAACATATTACCACTATTCATGCTACACAAAGTCTCCCATGCTGATATCTTCTATTTCTTGCTGCTGTGGAGAGAATTAAAAAAATATAAAACTATGTTCAAAATAATGTATCTGGATATTATAGAATAGTACTTTAAGTCTCATCTAGGCGGATACATTCTCTGCAATCTCTCACTTGAAGAGTTTTAATGACTTGGCCATTTTAGAAAACATCAAGACTGAAAAAGTAAAACAAAACCCAATGAATATTCTTGTTGTCATTATGAAATTATTTGAACTTTATTTTTTTTTTCATTCTATGTTTCTACTATCTGGCTCTGTTCACTTTGTGAGAAGTTTTCATTACAAAAGTTTTTTAAAATAAAATAATCACTCAAGGAAGCACATTTAACTAGGACCTTTTATGGCTATATGAAGCTGCAGCATATTTGCTTCTTTAAAAGAGATGCCTACAGCACTGAAAGAAATTTTAAACCCAATGGGAAAATATCTGTTACTACTGTGAGTTACATTTATATGTGTTTTTGAAAGGGTATGGAAATTCTCTGCATGCAATATAGATACTGGAGCTTTTGCAGCAATACAAATAAATAAAATTAATTTTATTTTCATATTTATTGAGTGCCATTCCACATTTTGCTTGGAGAGATAAATTCAGTTCATACATTCTTAACCAGTGTTTTGTGTGTCATAGAGGTGAGAACTACATAGTACTTTCTGTAGTCTCATAAAGACAAGAAATATGGTGTATATTTATTCTGTGCCTTTTTTTTATTTAAATGATAGGAAGCTTCACCAAGACATTTTTAGTTATTTCAAATTGTCCAATCTTATTTACACAAAATGCATGGTATTGCGGAAGGTTTTGATAAATATGAGCAAACACAGCCTGATGCAAGAACTCCTATCTGTAAGGTGTATGAATCCTGTTCTTTTGTCCTTGAGCAGGAAGTGTTTAGACTCCTAAACATATAGTGAGCCACCTGTTAAAGTCTCTCTCCTTTTGAATATGTTTGATTATTTTCCTAAGATGTGTTATTGTCTTTTCATGCTACAAAGAAAATATAGTAATACATTTGGTAATACATATTTGCCAACTAAATTTAATACAAATAGGAAACTATAAAACTAAGTAACCGGTGAGCAAAACAGATTGTACAAATATTACATATTAGGGTTGCATAGTAAAAATATTTATAATGCATATGTTGTATGGGAAAACATAATGGGAAAGAACGATAACTATTAAGTTTCTGACACTTTTAGTCTGTGTCCTAAAGAATAAGTGAAACAAGTTCTTTGAAAATCTTTATATTACCTATATTTTCAGACCCATCACATGCAGTGTATTATACTCGAGCTTTCTAAAGCCTATGCAAAATGTATTGTATTCAAATGGATTGTAAAATATATTCTCTTTTTCCTAGAAAAATGGAAATCAGAAAAGAGTTCCCCAAAATGCAGAATTAAATGTCAAGGCCAAGAAAACAACTGTGATCATGTCAATCCTCTGCCCTTTCTGATTTCCTCACTTTTAGATTTTTTTCTAATGATTTCAATGATCCTGCATATGCTGCCTTTCTGCTGTAAGGTATCTCTACATTTAACTATTGTTATGAAAGCACCTACATTTATCATTCAGTTTGCCTGATTTGAGATACACTCACCAGTCCTTTTAACATTTTTCTTCTCATTCAGTATCAAAGATTTCCTCAGTATCACCTGAACACAGGGGCTGTTTTCTACAAAGAAATACACAGAAACTGATCTCCTTTCAACTTATATTATAAACTTTATACTCTCAAGTTCATATTCACAACTTTTTGAAATTTTAATCTTTCTGTATCTGCATTCTTTTCAAGTATAGATGATAGCACTGATGCGTTAATCTAGTATAACAGTGCTATTTATAGAAGTAATATTGCTTGTCTTCTTCCACCTTGTGTTGTGATTATCTCTTAAATGGCTAAAATTGATATGGATTCTTTTTGCCATAGTCTTTCCCTCATAATTTGCTCATATTGAGAGATATTATTTGCTCTGAATTCCCAAATCTTATGTGTTTCATTGCTTTTCAAGACAGGGTTTTCTGTCCTCTTATGCTCACCTTCACTCTTGGTTCTCAACTACATTATTTTGCATTTGAACATTAAGAAAAGCTTTTGGCTGAAGGACAGTCACTTAAATTATAGATAATCCTCTGTTACTTATTCTCCTTCCTCATTATTTATTCTCCTGCAAAATCCTTTGTTTGAAAAACTTGACATGAAAAATATCTTCATCTTCTTGATAACAAAAAACCCTGTTACATGGCTTTTTCAGCAAAAGCTGATCATGCAAGACCAGCTATTGGTCTCTTTCAGTGAAAAACTTTTGTGGTAACCCAAGTTTAGATCAAATTGACCCTTTATTCTGTCTAAAATCATTCTAAAATCATTATCTCAGCCAGCAGAGGCTTCTGTCTTCAGGGTTAACTCTGGGATTTAAATGGGGAAGACACCCTGGCTATTTATAATCTGAATTTAAATGGGTGTCACCATCCATAGTATAGAGTGGTGTATAACTTCTGATTCTCAATCAGATTTATATAAATCTGGCATAACTTCTCATATATCACTGATAAGTATGAAAGCAGAATTTGGTACAAAGTGTGCACAAGAATTGTAAATAGAATCATAGAATGTTAAGGGGTTGAAATGGACCTTAAAGATCATCTTGCCCCCCACCCCACCATGGGCAGAGACATCTCCACCTACACTAGGTTGTTCAAGATCGCATCCAACCTGGCCTTGAACACTACCAGAGTTGGGGCATCGACAACCTCCCAGGCAACCTCTTCAAGTGTCTAACTACCCTCACAGTAAAAAATTTCTTCCCAATATCTTACCTAAATTTCCCCTCTTTCAATCTGTACCCATTACTCCTTGTCCTATCAATAGATTCCTAATGAAGAGTCCCTCTCCAGCTTCCCTGTAGGCCCCCTTCAGATACTAGAAGGTCTCCATGCAACTTTCTCTTTGCCAGGCTGAACAGCCTGAACTTTCTTGATCTGTCTTCATAGAGGAGGAGCTCCTTATCATAGAGGAGGTGTTCTTATCAACATCGTGGCCCTGCTTTGGACTTGCTCCAACAATTCCATGTCCTTCTTATGTTGGGGACACCAGAACTGTACACAGTACTTCATGTGGGGCCTCACAAGAGCAGAGGGGAAGAATCACTTTCCTCGACCTGCTGGCCACACTCCTTTTGATGCAGTCCATGACTGGATTAGCTTTCTGGGCTGCAAGTGCACACTACCAGCTCACGTTGAGTTTTCAATCAACCATCACCTCCAAGTTGCTCTCCACAGGGCTGCTCTCAATCACTTCTCCGCCCAACCTGTGGCTGTGTCTGGGATTGGTACAATCCAGATGTAGGACACTGCACTTCCCTTTGTCGAACTCCATGATGTTTGCATCAGCCCACCACTCAAGCCTGTAAAGGTCCCTCTGGATGGCATTCCTTCCCTCCAGCATGCTGACTGCACCACACAGGTTGGTGTTGTCAGCAAATTTGCTGCGGGTGCACCCGATCCCGCTGTCCGTGTTGCCAACAAAGATGTTGAAGAGTATCGGCTACAGTACCAACCCCTGAGGGACACCACTTGTCACCGGTTCCATGTGGACAGTGAGCTGTTGGCCACAACTCTTTGCATATAGCCATCCAGCCAGCTCTTTATGCACCCAGTAGTCCATCCATCAAATTCATGTCTCTCTAATTTGCAGACAATGATGCTGTGGGACCGTGTCAAAAACTTTTTGCAGTAGACAATGTCAGTTGCACCACCCCTATCCACCAATGCTGTAGCCCTGTCATAGAATGTCATCAAACAATATTTATTGTAACAATAACATTTCTGGTGGAATTCAGTTGACCTAAATTGGATGTTTAAATTAAGGCCACATTGAAAGATTAGCTAACTACTATGGTGGAGTATGTGTGATAGAGAGTGGTAAACTGACCTAGTCCAACTGAAGTAATTACTTATGTTATCTGTAAAGTCAACAAACTTCTGAAAACATACTGAGGAATATCCAGGCCTGTCAAGATAACAATCCAGTTTGGTTAAAGGATACATTTGAATTTTCCAAGGAAAGCAGAAGGAAGAAATCGGAAAAAAATGAACAGGGACCCCTATTTGGAGTCTAGTCTTCAGGAACTGAATGCCTGCTGCAAATAGGATGGTAGAGACACAATATATAGTGCCCCTGCATAACGCGTGCTGAAAGCACCCCTCTTATGGAAATGTGAGGCTGAAGTTCTTTCCACACCCTCTGTGTGAGATCTTGGACTTATGTTACGGATATAATCAGTCCATGGGATGCTCCTAGTTGGTGTTACTTTCATGGATTCATAGATTCACAGAATATCCTGAGCTGGAAGAGAAATAGAAGGATCAGTCCAACACCTGGCTCCACACAGGGCAGCATGAAAGTTAAACATGACTAAAAACATTGTCCAAAAGCTTCTTGAACACTGGTAGGCTTGGGGACCATTTTCCTGGGAAGCTTGGTACAGTGCTTGACCATCCAGAAACTGTATAAAGAACTATATAAACAAATATTTCAGTCTTGAGATTAAGAAATAGAAAAGGAACTACGGTGAAGGAGAGGAAGGGAAAACCATGAAGTTTATTCAGTTTATTCAAAGACACATTGTACCTGAATTTTAAAGTAAAGATCATTATCCCAAATATTCTGAATATACACTCATCCTGAACATCTTCACATTTTTTCATAGTTTATTTTTCAAAAATCATCACTTGGATTTGCCACATTAAGATACTATTTGCGGGAGTAAGGAAAATTATTGTAAAAATGTGCTAAAATCTATTTCATACTGCCCATACTGTTCGGTTTTGGTTTTTTTAGGAGTGTTTATGCACGTTTAATCTCTTCAAAAAAGGAGTGTGAAGATTTGATGAGTGTGTTTTGAACCCAACAATCTCCTGGTGTAATGAAATATGTTGTCTAGGTTTCCTGGGAATACACCACAGGAACAGATGAAGATAATGTGGTTGCATATTATGTGATAATGAATATTCTGACTGATGTATTCACCCCAAGGTATACTTGAGCATCTGTTGTTTATGTAGGCATGACTTGTCATTCTTATTTTTAAGATATTTAAGTGGGCAAACATATTTCTCCTTAACCACTATTGAATGGGGAAGAAAATAATGAGAAGCACATGGGATCATGTACTAGTGATTGCATGGAATGTGCATCTAGGTGAGAGGTGTGCTATAATTCTGACTCTGTTCATTGCCTTAGGAACTTAGGATCTCTATTCGATCTTTATTTGGTATATAAGATCTTAGCTTGGCTTATATTTACCATACAAAGCAATGATAACACATTAAGAGCAAGTGTTGCTATAAAGCCTTTCTCATTACTCTACTCTCTATTTAAAGATAATGTTGATAGATCACTAGTAAAATACAGTATTTTACAAAAGTATATATAGTATATACAAAAGTACAGTATGGGATGGTATCCTCTCTGTCATATGAAGCCTTAAAATCAGGTTTCAATGATTTTCTAAAGCACTGGACGTCAATAAAAAATTATATGCTGTATGAAGTAAATTACATGGTGAAAGTTTCTGTTCTGTGTTATACAGAAAGCAAGACTAAGGGACATAATGGTCCTCTTATTTGAGAATATAGGATGTCTGAATCATTTATGAGTGCAAGTGTACCCACTATACTAAACTTTAATACAATAATTAATACAACGATGTTGGGTTAAAGCAGCAGTACATTTGACAACATGAATGGTTTCCTCTTATTCTGTGAATGACTCCAAATGTAAATATTGTAGCGCACAAACGCGACATTATCATCCGATTCTGATTTCTGAATACCAGTGTCCTCAAAACTTTTCACCCACTACAGGGAAAAGATTGAGTTTTCTATGTTAGCCCAGCTTTACTTCAGACTTTCTTTTTGGATATTACCAAAGCCCTTCAAAATAAATGTTAGGAAAAAGTGCAGACACACAAGCTGTGCTAATTATTTTTCTTATTTTATTTTCCCTGCTAGTTTTATCATTGTCAAAGGACATTTACATACACACAAAAAAAAAACAAACAAAAAACCACACACACACAAAAAAAACCAACAAACCAAACCAAACTCAAAACAAAACCAAAACCACACAAATACTTAAGCGTGATGTAACCAAGTCACATAGAGTACTTACACCTTTCACCATGTATTGATCCAACCTTAGGGATGTACTACATATAAAATATCCTGAGCAGGAAGTGGCTTAGTCTGTCTTTAAGGATCTCCACTGATGAAGATCAATTAAACAGTACTGATTCTGACAGAGATCCCCTTTGTGACACAACCCATCACTGATTTCCATCCAGATACTGAGTCATGACCATCCAACCAATTCCTTATTCACCAAACAGTCCGACCATCAAATCCATATCTCTCCAATTTAGAGAGGAGTTCTCTTAAAGTTGTTGGGGATCTTGTCAAAGACCTTACAGAAGTCTAGATAGGTGACATCCTTAGCTCTTCCCTTGTCCACTGAGGTACTCACAGTTGCTTCCAGACTCCAGCCGATACACATTTTTGTCCAAAGACAGTACAGTACATGGCCCTGGAGTTGAGCTCTGCCTGTGCTGCGTTATAGTTACTTCCACTGCAATTCTTCAGATGTGTTAGGGCTTTGAGAAGCAGTCATGAGTGAATCCATTCTCTGTGGTTTAAGGTGTTACTGCTCTGGTTGCCAGTACCACATTTTTTCCATCAGGAACATTGCTGTAGCATAATTGGCAGGTGAACATATGTCTATGTCAACTACTTTTCAAACATATATGCTGAACAAACATTTTGCTTTTAAATGAGCAAATGAAGGTCCACTTACAAAAGCTTCCCCTCACCACAAAAATTGTTTCCCAAAAAAATCTGCACAATAAATAAACAAGTTTTAGAAACAACTTTTTCAGCAAAACATATGTACTAATTCATACCTTAACTCCATCTAACCTGCAATGTTGTGTCCAACAAAGTTCAGTTGGGCTTCTGTGGCCTAACAAAAATGGTCCGATTGATGTGGTTTCCCAATGAGCCACTCTTTCATTCTACTCTGTATTTACCTGTCTGCTATATCTGTTTTCATTTTCAGTTCTGTAGCATTTACCCTGATCCTTAGGAAAACTTACAGTATTTTCAGATAGGTGTATCTTTTTATTTCTTTTTTCTGATGTCAGTTAAATGGAGATACCATGGGAAGACTACAAGCTAAATGGAAATATACAGTGATTTTTATCTCAAGGAGGGTATTAATTCCTCTAGAATGATGGTGCTTTACACCTAGCTTCTCTAGAACTTAATTCACACATTAGTTGTGAGAAGTTTCTTGACACTTGCTCACAAACTTCCCTAATTCCTTCCACGGTGCTCAAAGTAGTCCCAGGTACAGTCATTTGATTGCAGGCAGCTGGTCTCTACAGCTAAGAGAGGAGGCTGAGAAAGATGCTTTCAGATCTCTTGCGAATAATATGTGTATGGAGGGCAAAAGCAATAAACTCCAAAGAGTCTGGGATAGTGAAGAATGCTTGGGAAGTTGGAGATAATTAAGAACTAGGAGCAGGATTGCAGCTAGCTGGAAAGATTTCCTTGCATACTTAAAAGGGAAGTACAAAAATTGCTTATGACCCCTACCAAGTAAATTCTCAAAACCCAACTATAAGATCCATGACGAAAGCTTACGCAGGCTGAACCACACAGGGTGAAAAGAAATATACATTCAGATCACTTTGCTGTTACAAGCAATAAGAATTACATCAGAATGAAACCTGGCTGAGAGAAAGCTTATTTATTTTGTTATTTCCACCATTGTTCTTATTCAGCATATTTTATCACATTATAAACCATGTGCTGATGAAAGCTGTTCAATGGTGCCTGGCAAAATCTGAAGCATCTACATATCTAGAGCACTGAACACCTGACTCTTAGTACTTGCTGACATTGGATTTTAATATCTTGGGGCATTTTGACTGTGTTTATAGGGAGACAGGCGAAGCAATTAATGGAGGCCTGAATATACAAAAACAAGTGTTTCTTAACAAAGTCCTCTTTCCCTTAGCCCCTCTCCTCTTGTCTTTTCAGCCTCTTTTCATTATGAGGGTTTTTTTTAATTTTTCAAGAAAATGAAAATTATTTAAGAGGATATGGGAAAAGTTTGTGGATATCTTAGTTTTGTTAATTATGTTTAGGAAAACACAGAGATTGCTCAAGCATTTGTAAAAAGAGCAGAACGCCATAAAATCTGAATGGTATTTTAGAACCATTTCTTTTGACTGAATTCTCTTAAAATCCTTTTGAAATTATGCCTCAGAGTAATGTAAGGTGACTAATCATTTACTATTTATAGCATTGAAGGGTATGTACAATAATAGCATAATGATTATTGGTTAAAACAGAGCAAACTCTTTGAGAGGTTATTACATTGATCTGTCATGTCACTGCAACAAACCACAGTGGGTGAGTTTGGTTAGGTCTCCCTGCATTCCTCTTTCACACAAAGGAAGTAACAGCATGTCTCTGCTAGTCCAGTTTAATAAATCACTTGAAAAAACAAACTACATGCAATATACAAACAGGATAATATGATCTAAACAAATGCAATAAAACCCAGTCTAGATAAATAAAAACAGAATTGCCAAGGTTTAGCATGCCTAGGCATAGAAACTATACACTTATGCCTCTAGAGAATAGCTAATAAATTATTTTCAATTTAAAATTTCAAGTTCATGCCAAGACATGGAAATAAGCCTAGTATTCAAAGTCAGGGCTTAATCTTAATGAAAAAAATTCCCTTTCTGGTCAGAAAAAACTTGGAGATCAACGTATTTATAAAACGTAGAGTCATATACTCTTATACACTTAGAAACTTAGAGGAATTTACTTGTATACTTAGAGACATATACTCAAGTTAAGCTCAACTTCTGTTTAGATTCAGATTAAATGACCATTATAAGAAAAGCTAAGATCTTGGCAAGTATCTTTAAAAGTCTGGTCAATCAGAGTTTTTCATTTCTCAGCACTGTCCAAAATCTTATTTTTAGTAAAGGTTATGCAAGAACTGAGTTCTTCTGAAGAGTTGATCTGAAGTGACAGAGAACTGCCTGTTAACCATAATCATTCCAATGATATTAGGCATTTACTGTTGACAGTATTCAGAACTTTACTGAACATTCAGCATTTGATGAATTTCTAGAGAAGTCTAAACAAGACACTGTGAACAGCCTCTTGCATGCAGGCAAGGATAGAGATAGTTGGAGAAAATTGAAGTAATATACAAAGACCAGAAGCTGAGCATCATTTTTATTTATTTGTCCAGGAAAGCAAACTTGACAATATCGTACAAGGGTAGGATGTGGGGGTTCTTTTGATGGTTTGTTGCTTGGGCTTTTCTGTGGGTTTTTGGTTTTGTTCTTTGTTTGGTTTTGTTTGTTGTTTTGGTTTTTTTTTTCCCCACAAAGCATTCTTCATAAATCATTCATTCTAAAAGCTGAAAGCTTAAAGTTTTGTCTTACATGACCCTGGCAGACAACTCTGACCCAAGCTGAAATAATCTAAACCCTTAATAAAGCAAAATTGTGGCATCTTTAATTAATTTCATATTTTTCACAGTGGTTTGTCTTCATGAGAAAAACAGCAGAGGAATGTAAGAATTAACAGTAGTTTCTGTAGCCAAAATAAGTGAAGCCAACAGTCTGCACCATGCATTGCCAGGCATGTTGATCATACTTTCAGAGTGGAAAAGCAAGGACACTGCAGTCAAACAGAAGGAAGTTTAAGAGAAAACAAGGGAAGATGGATGTCAAGGGGAAGGAAAAGGGGAGTGAAGATCCCACACATTTCACAGTAAAGAGTAAAAAGCTGAAGATTCCTCTTGTATAACTTGTTTACTTTTCACTCCTCTCTTAACATCTTCTTTAAATATATTTGTGTTGTATCATTTGCAACACACTTCTCCAGTTCATTTGTCACATTATTGAGCTCTCTTTCATTTGGTTGTGATCAGCCAAGCTCCCTAGTCATAAACTTTCTGACTCACTTTCGCACATCAGCCTAGTTCTATAGTGTAGGAACAACAAACAGCAAAAGCCTAAGGTGATAATCCCTCCTCTTCACACTTAACTACTCCATGAAACAAATTCCCTCAGCTCTGAACCTTCTTATGCATTCTTGAAATGTCTGTTTAAAATCATCATACACACACATATATATATGTATGACCTTCTTGACCTATGAAATCTCACTTCCAACGATGTAAACTAACTGGCATAACTAAGACTAGGAGGTCAATGAAACTTTGGGAAATTTTGTCTTGATTTTAATTTCTTTGTACATGAATCATTTAAATTACTGATTAGAAAACACTTCCACTGAATGACTTGGCTGAACAAAACTTCAAAATCAGGGTGGCTTGTCCCAGCAGGAATGGTGGGAAAATGTCCATGGTAAGGGTACAGAAGTATTAGGGAGGATATGGAACACAAAGAGATATGTACTAAAAAAAGAGTCCTAATTTTTTTTACTTACTGGAAAATTCTTCAAAATTCTTTTAGGTAATCTTAGAGTTTCAGTAAGTTCTATTGATTTAAAGAATGATTCACAGTTGCACTGGAAATCAAGGAGCTTTTAAAGTGCAATCACCAAACCTATAGGGTTTATTTCACAACACCTTACTGCTCAACATTAAAATAAATATAACTCAAATCATAATACAATGATGATTGGTGTTTTTCATCAACGCCCAATTATCATTCCATCATGGCACAGGACTTTAAAGTAGAGTTGTCTGAGCCAAGTAAAGCACAAAGCGAGCATCTGAAAATCCAGATCTGTACTCTTACAAAATTACTTACAAAACCACATTTATTATTTTCTAACGTGTTAGGTCATGTTAGTTGTATATGGGTATACAAGATGAGGCATTTATTTTAGTCTTAAGCTCAGATATCTTTTTCACTATTTTCTGTATCATATCCGCAAAGAGGTTTTGTTTTTATTTTTAAAAAGGTTAGAACTGGAATTCTTAACATTGGTGGGATCAGTTCTAAGTTTTTTTCAATTTCACTGGATTTCTCTAGATATTTGATACTGTGCCTTCACAGGCTACCCATGTATGTTTCCAGGTACTTCATGATCAGATCCTTACAAGTCCAAAAAACTGTGAGGAATATGTCAGATACAGATTTTTCTTTTATATATATATATATATATACAATATTTATAGATAGCCTAACATGGAACAGAGAAACTTATTTCTTGATGTTCTTCTGTACCACGTGACATGACTTGACATGATCGTAGTTGGAAATTAAGCTCCATAATTCAGAGGCAGGTTGTTTGGGGGTTTTTTGAGTTACAACAGCAACGTCACTGTGCTGTTACATTGCACAGTAACAGCAAAAAAATGATGGGAGGTTATGGGAATAGGAGGAAGCGGTTTAAACATGCAAATACTTCAAAAATATGGGTGTTAGATGACATACTGGTAATTTATGCAAATAGTAGTAATTTATGCAAATACACTATCATAGATGATACATTTCTTTTAACCAAGGTAAGTATTACCTTAGTTTCGTACTATGTATCCTGTGTAAAGGGTATTTGTAGCACAGTATACATTTTCTCCTCAAGGACTGTAAAGCTTACATAGTAAACACTTCATATTTTTATGTGCTGTCATCTCAGGTGAGCAAAAAACCAACTATTTAATATTTTTTAAAAAAAAATGTACCAATAAGAAAAAAATAGAGAATTCATTAAAAAAACCTCTAGTGTCTGTTAGCTAAGTGCAAAATAATAAACAAAACTTGAATTTATCTGACACCTTTTGCCTGACAGACCCCTCAAAAAAGATAAGCATTTTTTATTTTTATCTGTGTTTTATTCTGCAGCTCAAATTGTGTTATCTCCCATACTGTACTTCCTAATTCTGAATTTGTGCTATTGTGTTATACGCATTTGATGGTTTACAGATTTTTCGGGGAAAAAACAAAAGAAGCAAGAAGCATTCTAGAAAATGAAGAAACGAGAGAAACATTCTAATGGGGAGGGACGTGGTGTGGTGTCATTTTAATGCCCTTGAACTTTCAGCAATGAAAAATCTGAAATAAAATAAAATGTTTACTTTTCAGAGATGTTTTTCAATTTTCTTTCGAAAAAAATCCAACAAGCTTCAGAAAGCATTCAGGTTTTTTATTTAGTTTACCACATAACCCATATTTCAGTGATTTGGTAACTATATTGTTTTTTCAAAAGGCCAACTTGTTTTCTTCTCATTTTCATTGAAGGAGAAAGGAAAAATGTGTTTTAACACATTTTCATTTTTTAATCAAGCCTTTCTGAAAGAAATTATGTGCCTCGATCCACTGGAAATAGAAGAATGAAATCACAGACTAATATAAAATGCCTTCAGGTACATGCTCTCTAATCATCAGAACATATTATTACCAAAACACACCAGACATGTGACACATACCTTCTACATCTAGTTGCCTTTTCTTTTCAGATAAACATTTAGAGCTTAAAAACCAAACCCACTTTCATACAAATGTTTGCAACATTCTTGATTAACTGCTTGGGTGTAATTTTAATTCCAAATATATTTTGTTTTTTGTTTCTATTGTACTTTCCATATTTTACCTTGGGGAAGAAAATGCTAAAGATAATGCCTGTTAAGTTTGGCTTCATATCTTATGAAAACCAATATAAATATAATATATTTTCCATTAAAATCTTAGAAAACTTCTTCAAGGATTCCTAAAGGCCCCTTTATACCCATCTGGCAGTATAAATCAGACTTACAGTGATGCAAATAGAATATGCATTCCCTTTAAAGACAATTTGCATTGCTTACACACAGTGTAAACGAGAACCATGTCCCAAACTGCTTGTTTTCAATGGACAGTTTTTTGTTATTTGTTAAAAATCTAATTCAAACAAAACTATCTCAAGTTCTCTAGGAAAAATAATTTGTTCACCTCAAAGAATCCTATAACCTAACATTCTGATTTTTATGACTCCAGTTTACTTACATGCACATTATATGCACTTTACTCACATGCACAGACATCTGTTGACATTAGAACCCTGTTGAAAATAACTTCATTATGTGCAGGTAACATTAGTTACCAACTAGAAATTCATGAGAGATTGGGGAAACACTTTACATTCGGTTTGGTTGCTTCAGTGTGTGAGACCTACCTTAAAAAGAACAGTTCAACGTCAGGCTGGGTTTCGTGCTGTGCTGCCACCCTGAATGACAACTCTTCTGTTGCAAATACTCACTCTCCTCTTTTGACATATTTCAAATGATGATCCCCAAACTGATGGTTGTGACACTAAGAAGAGGAACTTGCAACACCAGTAGAATTTTTTTCTGCTCCTATGACCCTAGCAAATGACATTAACTTATCTGTACATGCCTGGTTTGAGATCAACATCGGAAATTATACCCCCTGGGTGAAGTTCAGAACTGTAACTAAAAGCTATACAAATTTTGAAAAAATGTGATCTTCAAAGTAACAGTAGAACAGATTCAGACTGAGCAGTGACTAGAAACAATTACATTGTATTAAATTACTATCAGGAAAATTACTTTTCCTACAACTAAGAAAAAATGTAATATGACCTCTTGAGAGATAAGTACAGTTCTTCTCAATCTTTGGCCAAAGAAGCACAGGTGCTGATACCACTTCTTTTTTTGGTCAAAATGATGCATTAGCTAAATATGCTGATAATTGTTTGGACTAGTGTCTTATGCGTATATCAAGAAACCTCTTCTTTGATGCTGAACAGTAACAGCATCAAATGTTGCAGAAGAACACAGACATAATTTATGTGCCCTGTGTTGTAATTCAGGTGGAATACCATTCATCCAAAGCCCAGCTCATTCCTAGGCAACAGTTGTGCCTGCTTCCTTTCCAGGATTACTTGTCTTTTAGGCACCTCACTTCGTGTTCCTGATCACTTAGTTTCACCTGTTATATGTACTCAGAGCAATGCCCTATTTGGGAAAGATGGGCACCAATCTCCTATCCAAAATTATAATTATCAAAAATTATATAAATTTCAAAAATTATCCTGCAGTCTAGGATTAGGTAAGTGCTGAATTATGCCAAGAATGTATACAAATGCAATATAATGTAGCAAATTTTCAGATACGTCCTTCCTACAGCAGGTTGAATTTTGTGCCCAGGAAGACCCTGATGTGTAGCTGGTAGGTGAAAGGCAATGGAAACCTGTCATCCATATGCACAGATGTCTCCTGGTGCCACAACCACAGGTCAGCCTTGATCCGCTCTTTCGCAGATTCTGCACTGTCTTGTGGGCCCATTTGTACTTCATGGAGCTCTGTGGATACTACATTAGCAGCTGCTTGGACTGGAATGAACAGTGTAGGTGTTAAACTGTGTCATATCGAAATCACTACAATCTAAACTAGGTGCTTCAGCCAATGTCAGTCAGATATCAACATTCTCTAATTTTGTATGAACTAATAAAGCAGGATAATCATTTGGTTCTCATGTAGGTCTAAAGACATCCTCACTTCTATTTTCAAAACTAGTTTGGATGCTAAGTTTTCAATAAGGAATGATAAGCATCTTCATATTTATATATTTACTCCAATTTTTAAGAGATGCTTACATGCAAAGCTGAAGAGGGGGAGCATGAATGACAACAAGGTTACTATATAGAAATGTGTAAGAGAGCCTGTAGTCAGGATATGTTCAGCACACGACAAGTAACCCTAAGCAATGCAAATTTTAACACTGGATTGTGAATAGTTGCTCTATCATATGAGAAGGAAGTACAGTGTATCTCCATGTTACCCACTGCATACCACTAAAATTATAGTACATGAGCTGAGACTTCAGTGTATGAACTTACTTTATGTTCTAGGGCACATTTACAAAAAATACAACATATGACAAAGGACTTTCAAACTGCTCAGGTGTCAATTTTGGCCACAATTTCCTAAGATTATTCAGTTCATAATTGTACATGATAATCAACACAAAATTAAATATCCATGTTGCCTAACTACATGTTTATTCTACAATGGCATAATTAAGACACCAAATTTTACAATTAGTTTCGCATTACATAGTAAACAGCTCTTCAAAGCTTTGTTTCACTCATTTTAAATTACTTCTAGAAAACACAAATTTATATGCAATGTATGGTACATTGTAAGAGCACTTAAAACTGCTTAATAACGAATATTCACAAGGGGCCAAAATTAAGGCTTAATAGGTATACTTAATGGACACATAACTGTGTCTTGATTTTTGAAACTGTAGCAGTACAACTTAAATATTCCGTTATTATAGTTTATGTCTGGTTGTCTGAAATAGAGTTTTGGGGTTTGAATTTTCTAAAAAAAAAAAAAAAAATTATAACGAAAACGCTTTAGAAAGGTGTAATACATCAGCACATGTTTGCACATTTCATAGGTGAAGACAATATTTTTCAGTATATTAAAAATATTTTTACAGTAAATCAGTAAGTGACCTGAGAACTGTCACTTCTATTTTAAGCAGATATGAATTCAATGTGAATATTGTGCTGAAGTTCCTTCACGAGCCTCGTTGTTCTTCTCTGGATCTGCTCCTGTAACTAAATATCCTTCCTGAACTGAGGGGCCCAGAACTGGACACAGTACTCCAGGTGTGGCCTCACCAGCACTGAGTACAGGGGAAGAATCACTTCCCTGGTCCTGCTGGTCACACTGTTCCTGATCCAGGCCAGAATGCCATTGGCCTTCTTGGCCACCTGGACACACTGTTGGCAAAGAAGGGATGAAAGATATGAATGAAGTCAGAGAAATTCTGGCTACACCAAGGAAACTAACATCTCACAAACAATTGGGGTGGGTGTGTTAAAAAAAAAAACAAAAACAACTGAACATAACAAGAGATTAAAGCAGCGAGCAGTTGAGTTAAAGATTCGCAACTAAAAAAATAAGTGATACCCATGACTACAAGATGTCACAATCCATTTTGAAATACTACTCCACCATTGTATTTATTTTGTGAGCCATCTGAACCTGGAGTGAAATTACTAAGAATGGTAAATTCTCTTTTTTTCATACCCCTAACTATTACACATTTATTCAGGCTTTTGTTCCAAAGCAATCCAGGATAGTACATGGAACAGTCTACCTTTTTTTCCAAGGAGAATTAGGCTTTCCCAAGTGATCCCAGATCAATGGTCTCAAGTCAGGCACACAGCTACCGGAAATCACGGTTTTAGGTTCAAATAAAACAAATATCTTCAGGGTTGTTTCTGGGGTTCCTTGGCTTTGGTTTTGGTTTTTTTTCCCTTTGTTTTTGTTGTTGTTCTTGTTTTGTTGTTTTCTTTGTGTGTTTTTTTTGCATAGGCCTGCTAATGATACAGAAAATAAAATGAAACCTTCTTCTTTTGTTAAAATGATTATGCAAAATTTAAAGCTTCTTGCAGGAATAAAATAATCTGACACTTGCATACATCTATCCAAGGGCAGAACATATCCCTGTATATGTTTTCAGTAAGTCAAATTTCTTCTGGAAAGAGAAGAAAACAATAAAAGCAGCCAAACTGCTAAGTGACAACTTACTAGTGTAGAAAACTTGGTTAGAGAATATTTGCAATTCATAATCCCTGGCCTGGCTACTGCTATATTGGCCTGACCTGAAAACGAATGAAATCCATCTCAAGCATTGTTTATGTTCTTTACATCAGAGGATTCCAGGGAGAAGTTAAAAAAATGCAGTAAACTGGACATGCAATTACACTGAGGAAGGCAGTAATAGGAGTAATAGTAATAGGACAAGCTCAAAGACTATAAAGGAAAGAACTGGAAAAGCAGAAAGTGATCTCAAACTCAAGTTGTACTAATGCTCTCATTGAGATGTTCAAACTTTTACCTTGGCTGATAATGGGGAAAACTGATAACTCTAGGGTTTGGGGTTTTTTATGTTTAAAGATATGAAAGGGCAAATACATAAAATACAGTCTAGAAATTAGACTAGGATTTGCATTCTCATGCTTCTGTGAAGTGATTTGGCTACTGGCTAGTCTAATAGCAGTAATAGCAGTGTTGGTTATTAATAATCATGATCAAAATACCATTCCAGGAATTTATTCTTTTATCTCAAATATAAACAAAATATTATTCCCTCATTTCAGGATTGTTTCATCTGATTGCCAGTTATGCTAATTAAGGTAAAGTGTGGTTGTTTTCTTGTGCATAAAAGCCTTTGAAATGGCTCCAACTTCATTCCCATTCTTGGTTTTCTTATTGGAAGAGCACCATTTTTAGTCACAAAATTCTCAGTTATAAAACCAACAGCACTGTACGTAGAGGTGGACTTACATATGAATTTATTTAGTAATTGAAAAGTAAGCACACATAATGGGATTTTCAATGATAAACCCTTTCCCCACCAGCTTGCTCCAGTAAGTGGACACTAAAAATGCATATAGGGGATTTTATAGCCCACAGAGAGAGGGATTTCTGTGGTCTAGCCAACCATATCACGACCTTGGACACCTTACTCAATCTTGAGAGGCTCCTATTTTTAAAAAAGGTCTAAACTGAAACATGCTGGGAAGTCTGGACCCAAGTTAGGTCTGTAAGTCTCTCTTAGTGGTTGTCTGCTTCTTCAGATGGTGAAATACCTCTCAGACTCTGCATGCTGGTTTGAAAATCTGTAAATGTATTCAGATATGTGTTACATAAAAGTACATTTGGAAATCATTTCTTTTTGGTTAACAGGTCTTTTCTATTATTATTTTTTTTTTATTCCTCATATCTTTGCTAACAGGCTTTTTTACTGAAATATAAAATAATGGGAGCATTTGCGTTCACAGCAAGCACCTGCATTCTTATACACATTGACTGTTACCCATCCTGGCATGTCCACATATCAAATCAGCTCATGGTTTTTGTATGTTCTAGCACATTTTTTGGTGTGAGATCCTCAGTGGGTTACTGACCTTGATGTTTTATCTTTTGATTCCAGCCTTTGTTGTTTTCTTGAAGAAGTGCTCACTTAGCATCTAGAAAAAATAAAATGATAGTGCCAATATCAATGATAGTGCCAATGAACTGTGGCAAACTAAGGGATACAGCAGATTAACAAAATTGCATGTCAGAGGCTTATGATATAATGCTGAGGATGATCATTGGAATACAAATTTACCTCCACAAAAAATAATATTAGGAATAATTTGAATAAAGGACAACTTTAAATTATGTGTAGCCTGCTTTATCCTTAGCAGAGAATTAACTAAAAAGTTATAGAGGAAAATAGAAGCTATTTTAATTGGTTGCTACACAGAGGCAAGGGAAAACCTAACTGAAACTTCACTGTGCTATTCATAAGTAATATATATTTTAAGCTACAATATATTTGATGTATAATATTGTAAGACACTGAATCCTGATTTAAACAAAGTTCATCCAACTGATGTCTAAAAAATATCAAGGTAAAGAAAATTTCATGGGCTTACCAATAAGATAATTTTTTAATTTGACAATTGATGTTATCCCTACTCTACCAAAAGGCTTTTAGAGGTAGTCATGCAATACTGTCTTCTTTAAATCTAAAGAAATTAACTCCACTGATGTAATAAATACATTTTTATTTCTGCTGTTGATAGGAAGAGGGCTAAAAAAGTTGATCTTTTTGCCAACTTCCATTTATTCAGTACACAAAAGATATTAAATTATTTAAAACTCTGTTCACATCATTGTATAGCCATTTTCTGTCAAATGAAACCAAAGTCTAAATCATGTGTTAGCACTCTCTTCTGCCACACAGTAATTAGTCTAACCTCCCAAATTAAATTAACTTTTTTTTCATGACTCAAGTCTGAAAGGAAATAAGCATACCGATATTTAAAGCTACTATTTACCTTTTCCTTTGTCTTCTTAACAGAGATAATCTCGAGCTTTGTCCTAGCAATATAGATGCTAATTTTACTATCTGAGAAAATCACAACCTGTGACTATCAGAGCACACAAAAAACTCCATTCCTGCTTTCCTACTGTCCACATTTAAGATAAAATTTTGTAAATAATTTTCTTTTTACTGTCTTCCTCTGACTTTTATACCATTCATATTACTAATGTTTTTCCTTCTTAACACAAAGTAGAAAAAAATATATAAAAGCTGAAATGACTGGGAATCTGGAAAAGTTGCTTTATCTCTACAAAATATAAATATATCAGGTGACCCCCTTGTAAACATACTAAAAGTTTTTATCAAGAAGTCTGTAACATGGACATTACAATCCCAAAAATATACCCATAGAATTTACTTCAGGATGATACCTTCTTCTGAAATTGCCTAATACTAGTGAGATATAGTCTCATGTCAGCCTGCCTCCAGGTATCCAGGATAGCAGATGTGACAGACTGCAGAGCACCTGTCCCTGTATTCCCTAATCTCATTCCTGCCATATTGAGGGGCTTTTCGGCAATAATTTCAAGGAGACCAGAACTGGACTCCAAGTGAGCAAGAAAGAGGGCATACTTGGAGAAAGATAGGATGAGGTAGAGCACTATTACAACGAGGAATTTAGGTGCATCCAGAAGCTTTAAACCTATCCTGCCATTGATTTCAGCATGGAGTTCTGGAATAAGAGGAGGAACCTCCTGCCTGAGGTATTTTTAGCTTTGAACTCCCTCCTAATGCAAGGACAGGAGCAGATGTTATCTCTCTTCCCTAGCTGGAGATTCCTGCCCCAGGCCACCTGCGACTGACTCAGTCTGTGGGGCAACTCCCTACCTCACCCCAAGAAAATTCAGCCAAGTTGATGCCAACAATCTGCACTTTTTGAGCTGATCTCCTTTCTTGTGCCTGAAGCAAACTAGTATGTTTGTGCTGACAGTCTGAGTAAGGGTAGGAATGAGCAGCTGCTGTGAACCAGAACTGTCACCCTTGGACCCAGCAGAAAAAATCTGTCCTTCTTGCAGGTCCCTAAACCAACGCCTTTCTTGCAAAACACAGGAGGAGGAATCACAGAATATCCTGGGTTTGAAGGCACACACAAGATTACCTCTCTTTTATTCTGCAACATAATGACTAAATCCCTCACCTCAGACTGGGGAGACAGAGTTTTAATGCTTTTCCTGCAGAGAGTAATGTGCATCTGCATGCTTTGGATGTCTGGTTTTCAGATTACTGAGCATTTCAGAGAAGGACATTTTGTTCTTCCCTCTACAACAAAATCTAAAGCAGGATACAGAAACCCTTACCATTATCTAGCAAAATTCTTTTCAGCTAGAGCTTGGCATGTTCACACAGAATGGGAAAGATCAAGAGCCCAGGCTCTCCCCACCTCTCCAGCGAGCACTCACTGTTGTGTTTAAATTGAACATAAGGCTCTTCCTACTGTTCCAAAACATTCCACGGACAGCAGTTGATTGAAACAGCTCTCTATCAGAACAAGCTCCTCTTCGTCCTCTTGCTGAGATAAGCACTAAAGCAGAGAAGGAAATTAACTGCAGGATAATGTTGTAATGTTGTAACCACAAAAGTAAAAGGGGTATTATGTCATCTGGTCTCTCTTTGAAAGAAGAGCAAAAATTAAGATTTGATCTGAGTCTGCTGACTGGATTATGCCATGCCAGGCAGGCAGGCAGAGCAACGTCTGATTCATATACCTCAAATATGTTCGAAACCTAAGCTAAAGATGATCATGTGATGATGTTTTGGCAACTCCAGGGTATGAACAGTTGCAAACACTTAGACATGGAAGAAATTTAACTGACAGAAACTTCAGTCCTTATAATAGTCAACCTCTGCAGAGTGAAATGCCAACCAAGGAGACCCTTTTAGGCTACGTATTTTGGACTTCACAAACTTGAAAGGCACTCAGATGCCTGAATCTGTGTATCAATAATAAAATCCAGTAAGCAGCTTCAGGCCTAAAGCATGGTCTCACCAACTTAGAGGACCGTGGTTGTATGATAACTACCCTGTGGCACATGGTTTCAGGGAGGGTGGGGTAAGGAGAGGTCTGGGAGACCTCTCTGATGCAGTCCATCCTGCAGGAGCCCTGACTGCCCAGCTCCTGTCTGCCTCGGTCCTTTGCCCCTTCACAGACAGTACTTGAATTTGCAGTGACCAAGAGTAATCCCACCCTTTAGATCTGGGTTTATGCATGAGCATCTTATTTACTAAACCTATAGCTCAGGCTTACTTTCTGCTGCCAGGAGTTGGGGGCCTGTTTTCCACGAGCATTCATTAAGTTACCATACAGTGTGCCAAGTTTCCATCAGCCCAGCAAAAACTTTCTCAGTTCTAAACCCTGTTTTCCTGATGGCAGTACTCTATGTTGTAGACTTTCTGAGTTCAGAAATCTATTTATCAAGTTAAATTTGCCTACGAAGCTGATAGGAGCATACACACTTTAATAAGGCAGAAGATTAGTGGCCATGGGGACTAGTACTTTCTAAAATCAAAACAATGTGGGGGGAAACTGTCAAACCTAAAAACGGAGCCACAAAACCCCCAGACTGTAGACATATATAGCATTTTGGACAGTGAGACCCAAGGCTTCAGGTCCTACAAATCCACATCCTAATCCTAACATTGTGATCTTGAAACTGGTTTGCTTTTCATGAAAATCAGTGAACCAAACCTCTTCAGGTCTTACAACAGAAATGAGTGTCAATAAATGTTGCAAATAAAAATCTTTCCTGCCTGAAGGCTGGATATTTATTTTGGCAAACTTCAATCCTCCTCGGCATATTCTGTGAGTATGCAGGTATCCAACTCCCAGCACAATTAAGTGAGTCTTTAATTCCTGTCCACTGAAGCAAACAGAGGTGAAGTCATTGATTCATCTGGGTTCTCAGATTGCAAGGATGTGACTGTAATGAGTAACTGCCTTACTAGTACCTGGTTGTTTCATTTGTGAAGGGAAAACTGCTCAGAGGGTGTTTGGTGGGACAAGATAACTGTTCTAAATAAAGTAGAATTTTGTGATTGTTTCTACTACTCAGAGGAGATCTAGAAATCTGCATTGTGTTTTGAATTACACAGCACACTTAATGACAGATGGATGGTTTTGCAAAGGGACTTGGGATGTCTATCAAATAGGAAGAGCTAATATTTGAAATGGTCTCAACAACACAGCAATGAGAAATAGTCAATGTGACAAAGATTTTTAAAAACCTTACAAAAGGGATTAAGGAACTACAGACTAGGAAATCTTACATTCATATTAGGAAAACTAGTAGAAGCTTTTATAAAATATCCCATCATCAATCAAAAAGTGATAAACATTTTATAATAAGGAAAAGTGGACAACACTTTTACACAAGGAAGTCATACCTGACAAATTTACCAGTGATTTTGAAAGGTGCTCAAGAGCAGGCAGATGTGGGAAATAGACGTTACCTAGTGACTGTAGATTTTAAAATAGTTTTAACAGCATTCATCTTCAAGAAATGAAGCTGGAATCATAGCATGAAACACCCCCTCAAAAATTAAGTTCTGATCCAAGTATAGAAACAAAGAGAAGGAAAAAAACAAGTGACTTTACAAGAAAAGGAGATGCCCAGGATCTATGCTAAGGCTTGCATTGTTCAGTATAATAATAAATTATTTAGAAAAGGAAGATTATTTTAAGGAAATTATATTTCCTGTTAATTCAAGGTTTTTAAAATGAATATTCGTATTACTTGCAGGTTGGGTAATGAACTGTCAGGGGAAATGTAATGCATAAAAATGCAGGGTCATAAAGAAAACCAGTCCTAATGAGATATATGCAGTGGTGGGCTGTAAACTACATGTTACTACTATAAAAAGATATCTTGGAATTAGTGAATTCCTGTAAAAATCTGATCAATGCTCAGTACTGGTTACAAAGGTAAATAGAGAAAGTCTTAGACTAGACAAAAAAAAGCAAAATCATTGTTATGCAATTTTTATAAATCTGATAGGTTGGCATTTTTATTTTTATTTGCTATTCATATCAAAAGAACACAGATATAGAGACAACAATTCTACTCAAAAGTACAGATTTCCTTCTACATCAGCAGAGGTTAGGTAGGCTAGAACTAATAAGTTTGGAAGAGAGAAGACTCAACAGATTATGCTAGAAGACACTGGTGATGATCGTAAGTCAGAGAAGGTAAACAGGATGCAATTATTCAGATGTTTATAGGCAAAATTAAGGTGCAACAAGTGAAGTTATCAGACACTAGTGTGGAAGCAAAAGGAAAGAGGGGTACATGCACTGTGTGTAACTGTTTAAGTCATAGAATTCACTGTAAAAAATAATGGAGAGGCCAAAATCTGAATTTGTTTAAAAGTAATATTTAAAAAACATAGTGAAATAATAGATCCATGGTCTTAAATTACAAAGATACAGCTGTGAGTTCAGGAAATCCGTAGACTGCAGAAGGTTGGAAGAAAAGGCAGGTGAGGCATCATGATGCCTTCTCCCAAGCTATCCACTGCTGTCCTCAGGGATGCTTCACTCTGACCTAGTACTGGTTGTTCTAACATTATGTGCTTAATTGTATCATGCATAATATCTGACCTTCTGTGGGAATCACATAAAAAAAGGATTTCCTTCTGACAATAACCAAACTTTGAAATTACACAAGAAATTACTCAAATCTAAACATTTTTTTCTTGAACTTCTTATTGAGGCCACATTCAGATAAATTTCTTTTTACTGAACGCAGCAAGAATACTTCTAGTGATTCCAATGTGGGTGTCATAATTCTCCCTTTAGCATTTTTATCACACATATGTTCACAACTGTCGGGGGTTGAAAATTGTTAACTCTATATTTTAGTTATTGTGTATTATATATATTACGTTTTATTCCTCATGTATGTAAATCGTGTGGTCTCATTGGTTGTCTCAGCTGTCCATCCCCAGTTCCTGGGTTCCCATGGTTACTCTACCCTCTCCTCTCATTGGTTGGCCGAGAGACCTAAACCCCTCCCTCCCAGCAGCCTTATAAGCTGTGGGAAACTTGAATAAAGTTCTCTTGGCTGCTGAATTCCCTGGGTGCTGCTTGCTCTTTGTTTGTCGGCATCGGCCTTTCCACCGCCCATCTCTGGTCTCGAGAGGTGGGTGGTGGGGGGCAATCACTTCTCCCCAGTCCGCCCCACAGAACACTTTAAATAATACTGAATAGAAAAGGCCCTCCCTGGAGCCTTTTACAAGTCAGAGACAAAATTTTCATTTATTGCTGTGCGTCCAAATATTGTTAACTCATGAGGAAGGGATGGGCTTTTCAACAATTGATTTGAAGCCGGGGAACTAGAATATGCAGGTGTTTATACTTCATTGCTAGTTCTGAGAAATTAGTATCATAACATATTACTACATTGCTTTCTTATTACTAAGTGTGGGTAGAAGTACAGAGTGCCTCAAACAGTATGATGCTTTCCCACAAAAAATTAGCATTGCTCTTTTCCTTATCTGGGAGCTTTGCCACTGGTTTCTGAGCTGATAAGTCTATGAGCACATGCTGTACACTGCTCTTATTAACCAAGGAGTAACATTTTAGGTAGGAAGTTTACTAGAATTACTTCTTCAGTCATGCCAACAGATTTATCATATATGTGAAGAAGCCACCCCTTAAGGATGCATTCTCATGAAGTCTGCATAGGTGAGGAGACTATCATAGCATTAAGCTGACATTGACATACTATAATCAGACTTGAACAGCTTACAGTAAATAACCTCTGTTCTCCTAGCTATCTAGCCAAGACTGAATAGCAAAGAATAATCCCACTAAATGAAACTTCTTTTCCTATCATTTGAAGGATAGCTTCTTATTCTCTGGGGCAGGCTACTACCTTTAATGTTGACAGCTGTGGAGAAAAATCTCAACCCAGTCTTGCATCTAAACTCTTTGAGTGAGTGCCCACAGTGGGCTGAACTTTTCCTAGCACTCCATGAGACCACTTACCCCTATGCAAGACTTATTTTGTGAACCCTGGAATCTCATGTCCCAACCAGTAAAGCACTCTGCACAGCAACATCTGAATCAGCTGAAACTGGTAAGGGTAGTTGGTGTTTCTTCACCAAGGTATGACTGTAAGGACTTCATGAATGGCATTGAAGAAGCTGATCCTCTGAGTTCACACAAGAAATTTTGTAAGGATTTTGGAAAATATTTGTTTTGTAAAGTCATCTGTCTGATTAAAATAATAATATAAAAAAGATGACTGGCTGAAAACAATACTCTCCGTGACTTAATCTATATTCTCACGATAAAGAAGATGTAGTAACACTGTACTATACTGTGCAGTGCTTTTAGATTCAGTGGACTTTGCTTATGTCTTCCACATAAGAGAGAGAATTATCCTATCCAAAATTGTAAAGGCCATGTGAATTAGATAGAAGCAGCTAATATTACTGTACAGTGAATATAGCCACTAGCTTATAACTTTACAATATGTCTTTACAGAGATCGCAATGTTTCAACTGAATGCATCATAAGAAATAAAATGCATTCCAAACTAGGTAGGAAAATACTTCATGATCCTAGAAATCTAATTTATCAAAACTCCTTCTTTGTATCATCTTGTTAAATGTAAGGCTGTTTACAAAGTACTCCATCATGCATATTATACAAAAGCATAGTGATTTAGAAGACTGAGGAATGTTCAGCTAAGACAGTAACTGTCATTTGGAAAAAGTTATGGGGAGTTAAGATCAGGATCTCTTTTCCTACAGACAGGTCACACTGCGAATATGTATTATATAAGCTAGGAGGTATCCAAAACTCATATGAATTACAGAAGGGTAAACAGAGAAAGGGTGGACCTCTATCAGGGGGCTGATCAACAGCTTTTATCAGTTCTTACAGCAGCTGGTTAAATTGTGGCTCTTGTCAATCCTCTGCATTTCTCTGCTGCGTGACAAAATGGTTGTTTCTGTTCAGACCAGATTCTTACTCCTTGTGTTCATGATCTAGTAGGTCTGACCAAGTTCAGCTAAATGACTCATGTTCTCTCTGTGGGATCTTGACATAGTGGATTGGCCACCATGCAGCTTTTATGCTGGAGTATATCTCTTATTTTAGGACACACAGACACAGAGAAAACAAGCCATGACACAGTCAATGCTCTGCACACATCCTCAGCTTACTATTAGGTGTGCCAGGAGCTGTAAACACAAATTCATTAAACTGCTCTAGTCTGCCTCTTTGCCCGTCCTCTCTATTCCACTTCAACCCAGAGTCCTTTTTCCAGCCTACTTCTTTAAAAAATTTCTGTGTTTATCTGGCTTTGTGAACCAGGGCAACTTTCCCAGAGGACGGTGTTTTCCCAGACTTGTTTACCTGTCTGGGAAATTTGCACTAAACTCTCACTGCAGTGAAGTGATCTGGGAATATAATATGTAGAACAGCATTAGAAAATAACTTTTTTTTTTTTTTTTTTTTT